>JARHVA010005631.1:142500-165000 GCA_037957365.1 Torreya grandis
ACCTCAAAAATGTTCATCATATAATTATTATAGAACATAATGAACCATTTATGACCCTGACATTACCTTCAAATACACCAAGTACTTCAGTTGTTTGTCTCAATTATTCTTCCATTTCTAGCTCCTTCTTGTTAGTTTCAATTAGGTCATCTTATTCTTCACTTCTCTAAAATTTATTTTCCTCTTTTTGTAAGCTCTCCTCACTCCTCCTTTTATGGGTTTACACCAACCATTATCCATCCTCCTCCACCAAAGGCTCATATTTTATATTATCCATTTTCTTTTGGACTAAAACTCACCTTCATCTTACCATAATATGATTATTATTTCATCTTAATCTCCTTTGTAGACTTGAACCCACCACTGACCAACCACTTCCTCCTAAAGCCTTCTTGAATTTGTCCAACATGTTGTTGGATGATTATTTCCATCACTCTTTATTGTTTTTAGATCCTCTCTCATGGGTTTTATCTTCTCTTTCATCATCGGTATCATCTTTACAAATTCAACATACATTTGGGCATCCAAATGATAACCCATAACATCTAGTACTTACGTTCTCATCTTTCATTATTGATAGTGTTGTGTTAAGAAATGCATCCACCTCCATTGTAATATTATTTTTTCTCCACATGTTTGTGTTGATATACAAATCAATTCCTCATATACACTTTATTTATTTAGTGCATAATATAGCATGTCTAGATTCAACTATTCACCTTGGAAGGTATCTTTGAATGCCTCTTTTCTTTCCATTTCTAAACCTACATACTAGCTACAGTCAAAGTAAAATTTAAAAACATGATACTTAATAGTCCTAATCAACACTTCTTCCATATTCAAACTATTAGATTGAATTCAACCAAGCTTAGGCTCCTTAAAGAATCCTCCATTCTATCATTTTTCTTAAGACAAATCCACTTCACTTATCATCCTCTTATTATCATCTCCAAGATGATTGATTTCACTTTCCTTCATCTCCTCCATATCATGTGCAAAGGATCTTGAACTCTCCTTGTCCATTTTAATGTAACGTAAACCTTGATTCATAAGAGTCTCTCTTGTAATATCTATATTAGCTACTAAAACATATGCAACACCGCTTGCATCTTTCAATATTCTTGGTAGAAACATGTCCACCATCTCTAGCTTCATCTCCTTTGTTCTCTCTTAACATTAAACAAACATATTAAGGGAATTAATAGCTCCCAAAGTCACTTCTTCCATCTCTTATTCACACTACAAGGACATGTTGTGCAATTATTTTATGTTTATCATAGTCTTATCACATATTTATCCCTCTTGATGGAATCCCAAAGGCCCATTTTCAATAACCATCATGGTTATCCTCTCGAATTTTTTCTTTATGTGCTCTTGTTCTTAAAATTGTTGTCTTCTCCTCAACCCTTCTACCCTCTAGAAAAAAAATACAAATGGATTGCCTTCATTAACCATGGATGGTTATGGTTTTTTCCCACTCATATGATATTGTAAACTCATTCCCATCATCAAAAAATTGGTCTCTTTCTTACACTTTAACTACTATCACCTCCATATCCTCTTACATAAGGATTTATTCCTATATGGGATCCTCATAGCTCTCTTTCAAATTATTGTTTTACAAAACATACATGGGCTTCTCACATGGAAACCTCACATTCTTGTTGTCTTACAATACAATTATCTTCTCCACACACACATACTTCTCCCTAATACTTCTTAATCTAGAATTTAGTTGATCACATGCTAACTTCCCCTTTTCCTTTAAATTTCCTTTCATGTAAATCTTCTTTTTATTTTATTTTATTTTATCTCAAGCCTCAACACATGAAGCTTTAGTAGAAAATATTGCTAAAAACAATTGGTGTTAAAAATGATGCAACAACATAGAAACCATATGTTCCCAAGAACTCACCTTGTTATTACATTTTTCTTATCTCCTTACTTAGAGATCTATCCAATACACAACTGCACTTCCACATAGTCTCTTACATGTAGTATTTAACCTCATGGGTTTTTCATGAGCTTATCAGGGCTCTCTTTTTCGCATAAAAAAGCAACATCACAACTAGACTTACCTCTTTCCTTCACCATGACCTTTGTTGGTCATTTTCTTCTACTAGAATATTTTTATTGACTTATTTGGTATTTATCCAAAGCATCTAACCTTTCTTGTAAGGACAAAAAACCCACCATTATATCCTCATCATCATCTTCACATGAAGATGTACACATCTCCACATTGTACAGTCATCTACATAATATCCAATCTTGCCTAGAACCTTTTTGACATCTCTATCAAGTATTCTACCTTTAATGCTCTTATTTTTTATGTTATCTCTCACCATAATAAGCATGATTGTCTTTCAAAACCTGAAATAGACTAAAAATAGAGCCTCCCAAACTCCCTCTCAACTTTCAAGAATTATCTTAGACCTACAACAAATTATGCAAGCTTGTCTTTCATAATTTATAGAACTCTCAACATAATTTTTTTTCATAGCCCACAACTAACTCATACAGGAGTTCCACATACACAACCTTTAATGAATAAACCTTTCTCTAATAATAATTGGTATAGACATAAGATGGGGGAACCAATTAAGGCATGCCTTTATCTATGTATTTTTAGGGGCAAACATTCACTCGTGATCACATATTAGCACTTACTGAGACTTGAAACACTTAATCGATTTTCATTACATTAATATTAAAAAGTTACAATAGAAATAAAGTCACACTCTTAAAGACACATTTAAAAACTCTCAAACATGTTTATATAGGCTTAATACATCACATGAAATAGTTTTTTAATTTCATACAATTCTTCTTGAACTAATACAACTCTATATTATACTATTGGAGAGTTATGCTCCTTCATAGTTCATCCTCTCTTCACAAAACTTACCTTATTTCAATCTCATATTATTCTTAACATCCAAAGATTCATGGCATGTAAATTTAACATACCTAATCTCCACATAACATATAATGGTTTCAATTTTTTTTGTTTTTGCAATTAAATGCCAAACTATCAGTAAGGGCTCCCAGGAACATAGGTGGCAATTTCAATCTAAATGAAAGTTGCCAAAACTATCACAAATTTATTGAATTTGATAAAATTGATATTAAAATTTAAAATAACATGTTAACTAAATTTTATATCAACCCACAAAATTTGGTAACCTGATTCTTACCAAAGCTCTTTCACAAGGTAATGAACCATTTGCAACTAGACATGCATTTTTTTATTGAACAATAGTTACAAAAATGTCATAAATTTTCCACCACTTACATAGTTAATCTAAAATTTTAAACACACTTTATATAATAAATTTATCTCAAAGTTTCAAATTTGGTAACCTCTCTTACCACAACTCTTCTTCAAGGTAATGGACCATCTACAGATTAGACATATGCATTTTCTAATTGAATGATAGTTACAGAACTTAACATAACTTTTTTGAACTCATATAATTAAGATAAATTTTTGAATACATGTTACATACTACAATATATATATCACCAATCCAAATCTGGTATCCAATTTATTAATTCATCTCTTCTATAAGGTCACGAACCATATACCAAGTTTAATGACAAAATCAATTGATTAACCTCTATGGTGACTCCAAATGATCTAAAGTTTTTCCAATAGGTTTTAAGTGTTATTTTATATCATCCCACCAAGTTTCATCATCAAATTATTTTTTCAGTATTATCACAAGTAAATAAGCCTCTTTCCAAGTGTAATAGTGAGTACATTTCCATTGTAACTTTAAATGGTATGAAAATTGGTACCAATGTTTTAAGTGTCATATGATATGACCTAAAAAAAATTGATCATATAATTATTACTATAGTTGAAGTACCATTTATGAAAAGTTTTTATGACTTAGCAATCCACACAAATTGATAGAAAAAATCAAAATATTTATGCACTTTTCCCGTGGCAAAGTAATACTTAGAAAACATCAATCTAAGAGGCAAACAATCACACACCCACAAAGCCACAATCAGAAAATCCAATAAAATACATTGCATCCTATTTTTGGTTGATGAAAAATTGTACAAACCCTTGGATGTTCCTACATTAGTAATTAATTTGATGAAGGTATTCTATCCATATATTAAAATATGAAAAGATTGATTTAATTAGTTGTGTTAACAAATAATGTTCATTCAACAAGGTCGTGATTAGTGTTTATTTTTAGGGAAAAATAAGAATCCCTAAATCTTAAATATGAAACTCTAAAACTTGTTGCAACCCTAAAAGAAAGCATAGTTTCTTCACTATTTGATATGTGTATGGGTTCATAAATATATTTTACCCTAATTATAATTAATGGTTAATAATAATATAAATAATATCTAACTTTGAAATAGAATTCAAATAAATAGATATGGCATTCCAGCATACATATGAAAGTAATAAATTGAGATCATTTTTTATGTTTTTATAAAGGCATAAGCTAAAATATGAATAGTACTAAGGAGACCATGATACTTAACTTATATTATTAATTATCTGATTGTGACTATATTCTATAAGTGAAAATCATGGATAAGCTTGCCTCCAACTCATTTAGTACAAGAAATTATCTATGATTTGTGTTGGGTTAGTTATCCAGGATTGGGTTCATATTTTTAGTCAAAATTGACCTTTTAGTCAATACTAACTTGAGTACAAGTGTGTCATAATGATTGTTTAGTTGGCTTTGATTATCTTTCCTTTCTTTATGTTTGTAATCTTGAACCTTGATAACACATGTAGATCTAAAAATCAACCTCTTTTGCCTTGAAACCTTAGATGTGCTTATGAAGGCTAGAAACCTAAAATTTTTTTGGAAGTGTAATGAGTTAATCTAACCTCAATCACCCCTACTCTATGACCTAAATATCCCCTATGTTTAGTGTTGCCTACATACTAATTATTTGAGGAGGGATCAAATTCCATGTATATATCCCAATCCTATGGTAATGTGTTTGAAAAATTAGTGTAATGTTAGATGCTTATGTAATTAATATGTTATTAAGTGATTTAATGGGGAATTGTGACCTTGACAATTTACTCATACTTTAGCTCAGGCCTACTAAGATTGTATGTATTTATAATTTTTATAAATATGGAATTTTCTATCAATATGTAATAAGAATTTTGGGTTTTTTCAATGTGGAAGCCTCTTGGGTTAAAATTTACATGAAAATATATATTTATTGTGATCAATAGGTAGTTACTTTTGATATGGCTTAGTAAACATGCATAATGACTTATTTAAAAAATATGAATTTGAGACACTAGCTATTATTTGTTGGGAGTATGTGACTAATGAAACTAGACAAGACTGAGGAGTGTCTCTTATCTAAATGTCATTCTATTATTTAAGGAAAAAATATTGATGATATGGGAGTAGGAATTAATTATAGAATAAGCTTGATATATTTTTAATGAGGAATAGGGACATTATGTGGTAAGTATTTTTTTTAGGAGTGGGTCATCTTCATATAAAGTGAAGCAAGGTGATACAAACACCATGGAATGAAGAATGAGCTAAGTGGGTATAAAAAGGTGGTGAAAAGTAAATTTTTTCAACTCAAATGTTAATTTATATGTCTATAAGAAGATGTATAATAATACGGTTTAGAATATTTAATTTTCTACCTAGATAAAATATACAATTTTATTAACTATGATTGTTTCTTAAATGTAATTTTTATTTATTTTAAAAAAAAATATTTTTCTATATATTTTTAAATTATAATATTAATAAATTTAATGAAATAAAACATTCATTATAAAGCAATCAGTTTTCATATTATAATTTATAAGAGATCACTTTTCATGTTATTTAAAAAAGTAAATTGTGCATATGGTTTAATAATATACATGTATGTATTTGTAAAATAATACTTCATGAACTAATGCGTGCTTTAAATTAAATATATATTTGGTATGGAATGTAATTTTATATGATAATGCCATGCCTTAATATATTATTTTATATTTCATAGTGTTGTAATGTTTTTATTTCTTTTTTTGGGTTGTTTCTTTCATTTTTTATTACGTAATTACAATGTGTAATAGACATATTATTTTTTATGCTCAAAACCATGCGTAACATAGAGATGGTTTTACTTGATAACTCAAGATAATTCTAGATATATTTGGATTTAGTGTTTATTAGTATATTTATAATGGGACATTGTCTTTAAAATCAAATTGTGCCTATAATTTAACAATAAATACATTGGCAAGTATAAGTGGAGTAATGTAAAATTAATGTGGCTGAAAATATTTAATGATTTATCTATGGAAAATATTTCATTTTCTTAAAGATAATTTTTTTCATAACTACAATTTATTTTTGTTAATTTTACATTACAATTATTTTCTATATAATAAAATGATTGTCTTTAATGTTTATTTAATTGAAATATCAATACACAATTATTGATTGCAAAGATGCCACATTTCATATAGTAATTTATAAATGATCACCTTTGATTTTGTGTTGTATAATGGAAAATTATTTTAAAAATTAAATTATGATTATGATTTAATATTTATGTTTATATATATTATATAACATTGGTTTTAATATCTTTTGAATTAGTGTTAATTTAAAAGTCTGTTGAAAAAAAAAAAAAACACATGTCCTTGATCGATTTATTTTGAAATAGGATTATACTTTTAATTTATTTTGGAGTGATAAAGCAATTGTGAATGACATTGTCTATTTGTATCATAATACTTTCATCAAATGATGCACGTACAATGTTTTAAATTAATGATATTTTCAATATGGAATGTCATTTTCCATGATAATGTAAATCCTTGAGATCTTGTTTTATATTGCTTATTTTTTTAATGCCCATTTTTATGTGATTAAAATCATGTAATAGATGTGTTATTTGTTATGCTTAAACATAGAGATTGTTATTCAATGTTGGAATGCTTACTCCATTTTTAATCATTCTTAAAAAAATTGGATGTAATATACATATGGTAGTTCTTGATAATTTAATATGTTATTTTATATTATTTAAGGTTGAAAATCAATGTTGGGTTTTTATGTATTTGTATATATCGAATAAAAATATTTTTTATTATGTTTAATATTTATTTATAGAATATACATTATCATTCTTATTTTTTTTTTCAAATTTTTGATTAATTTTTTAGATCAATTTGATTAAGATAAAACTTTGAAGTATAATTCATATTATAGATATGGCATTCAATAATACATATAAATTTAAATATTTAATAATTTATTCTTCTGATTTGATTAGGGCATATGCTAAATATGGAAAGTTATAAATAGATCATGGTAATTATATTTTAATTTATTGTCTGATTATTAATGTGTTCTAGAAGTGAATATTAGGGACAACCATGCTCATGGTTTACTTGGTTCAGGAGCTAACTTGTTAAATGCAAGGGGTTATATCCTTAGATCAGGTCAACATCTCAAGTTGATAGTGACATATTGGTATTAATTTACATTTTTCGGTAGTAAGTAAGAACGAATATATTGTGTCTTTCAACTATATTTTCTTACTCTATGTTGTTGATCCTAAACATTGATGTGATGCATAGGTCAAAAAATCAAACTCATTTTCCTTCAAACTTGATATGTGCTTCCAAGGGATAAAAACTTGTAAAAATAAGGGGGAAGTTAAATGGGTTGGACTAACCCCAATCAACCCCACATGATTATTGGCTTATTTTTACATATCTTATTATCCAAAGAGGGAAATAAAGCCACACACATTTATCACACCTTGTGTGATTGAGAAATTTTTCTCCTTTGCCATGTGTATGCAACTAATTATTTTCTTTGTTACTTGACAATGCTTAATTTGACCTAGATTATGAATACATAAGACTTGGATTATGTCTGATCCTACTGATAGGTATGAAAATTGAGAAAAATGGGATAGATTTACTTGATGTGCAATAGTGTATAGATATATCATAAATATTTTATATATCCCATTTAAATGATGCCTTATTTTTATATATATGAATGTATTTGGGTATCTTCTCATGCCCTTGATATGATATTTTGATGAAACAACACTACAGATGGGTATACTATTATAAAATAGTCATTACTAGGAGAAATATGTTTCCAGACATTGTGATTCATTATCGACTAGAGATAATGACCTTATTTATAATAATTGTATCATGTACATGTAAACTATCCTAAGAGTCTATAGATGTATATGAAGGATATTCATCAGGTTTGAAATAAATAGTGAATTTCTTCTAGCTGTATAAATCATAATAGAATGGTTGAATCATAATATATCATGAAATTATGAGAGGATGAGGAACTAAGAACTTATTTCGATGCTCAAGTCATGCATAGAAAATACAAATAAATATTGTCATTTTAAAGTACTAAAGATAATATTTTAGTAACTATAAATTACCCCATTTTATTATAGTATTGAAATTGCTAGAGTAAAAGGATAAGATACACATGAGTGTCTAAAACACTCTTTTCATTTTGGTAGATGGATCTAAATGTGTGATTTCACTCCATAGAAATCTGATATGAGAATGAAGTAGTGAATTTCCATACATGAATTCTAAATTTTGAAATTTAATATTGAAACAACAAGGTTTTATTACATGATATTTTTTTGTAAAACCATGTTTCCTTCACATATTTTTTGAGATGATGCTTCCTCACTAAAACATTTGATAATTGGGAAGGAAATATACCCCAACCCTCATAAATGTGGGTAAAAGTGCACATCATACTATACCCAAACTTGTGTAACTATTTAGTATCATAAGTTGGGAAGGAAATGTGTCCCAAACCTCATGAATGTGTGTAAAATTATACAATGTACTTGCCCAAATAACTATCCAGGAAAACAATATAGATAACTGATTAGGCATGTTTCAAATGAAAAATAAAACATTATGTAAGTAAATGAGATAATAGATCAAATAAGATTCACTAAAAATATAATCAACCTCTACATATGTAATATTGATTCAATATTAAAATTTCATCCTAGTTTTATCAAGTTATATCCATGTAAAAACATAACATGATTAAAAAAAATGAATGAAAAATGTTCATGACCACATTGTTTATGCATGTTTTGATAAGATTGAAGTAGAATGATAACCATTTTACATTTAACTATAATGGTGTTTTATATGTGCATCAACTAGTATCATGCACCCTAAATCCATATTATTAATTTGAAAATTTGTATCCTAAATGTAATGTGAATGTGTAACTAGGAAATTATGTTCATGTAAATTATTATACATATGCCCTTGTACTCTGTATCAATGTGCTAATGTATAACATACATCTAAGATAATTATGGGATCAAATAATTTCTAACTAGTGGAAAAAATATTACTTTCATGAGCTCTCTCTATCATTTAAAAAATATGTTGATAATGGGATCACCTTTCTCTTTCATTATGACCTTTGTTGATCTATTTTCTTTACTTGTTGGTCCTCTCTCTAGGGCTTTATTTTTTTTAGGTAATGTCAACATATACTCCATTTGTTCTTGATCTTCAGTAACCACTCAATAAATCATATACATTGTTTAGTATCCATGACATCAAATGCCACTTGTATTTAACTCAACATCTCTATCAAATATTCTATAGTCATTGATCTTCATCCTATAAGAGGTGTTATTTTGTGTATCATATCTTATCAAAAAATCAATTTTACATTTCAAAACCTATAAATGACTCAAAAATAGGCTCACACACCCAACTCAAAAAAAATCTAAAACCAATTGGCACAGACATGAATGAGGGGTACAAATGAATGGCTATGTTATTTTTTAGATGTGGCTTACACTCACTCTCAAATTATCATACTCCCAAGTATTTTTTTATTGATGTTAAACATAGTGATACATATGTTACACATAAACCACACTATTTCCCTTCTTATGGATTATGAATAAGATTTCCTTAGTCCAATTACTATGTTACAATAAATAAATATCACTCAAAATTTTCATAGTTCTACTCTCATGCTCTCTAAACTTATCTAATATCTATCATAGCTAAACTCTGGTTTGGATATAGACCATTATTTACAAAATTTAATGATATCTTATTCATTTTCCACATTTCATCTTTTATGGATCTGGGTAGTTACTTTATGCATCTTTCAAATGTGGGTATAAATTTTAATTCCTTAAAACTGGTAATTACAAAACATGCATGGTAGTTTTTTAACTACCACCTACATGAGATGGTATTTTAATTTTCACTTACATGAAGTGGAAGTTTTTTCATGCTCTCATTAAAATATCAATATGACCAAAGGAAGATGACCTAAAATATCCTTCATATATCTCATTGCCTTGTGATACTCTTGATGATTTTGTTTATCATTCCATTGATCCTTCTTCAAAAGTAAAACTTTGGTGTAAGAGATGACTAGTCACACACAAAAAAGGATGCATAAGTACACATAAGAATCCAAATCCATGTTTTTGTATGTTGAAATATTCATGATACCCTTTGATGCTCCTACATCATGAATGGATGTATTATATCCTTTTAGATCACAAGTATGCTCATGTAAAAATAGCATGCGACAAAGTCAACTAAAACTCACAATAAAATAAAAATAAAAAAGTAATGAATAATGTGGTACCATATATTACCTAAGTAACTTAATAAAATATATAAAACCAATCAAAATTATAAACAACAAAGTGGTAACATGAGTAAAAAACCTAAAAAATGTGTTCTTGGTCAAATATGCATGCAAGGAAAAGTAATGGATGAGAGTATTGAAAGCACGCGAGAAATTAAATTATTATAAATAAAATAAAACATAAAAATCATATATAAATATAATAAAACAACCAAACCAAACCATGTTTCTTACCCTATGTTTTTGGATTTTTTGCTTCTACCATGATACCTATCTAGCAGTTGACCTAGCTAGTCCAAGACAACCCCTTACTTGCACCCATATCAATAACCAAAACTATATCAATATTAAAATTAAAAATATAAAATGAAAATAATGATCATGATTAAAAATGTCAAATTTTAACTTTAATCAACATTATAATCACTTACATAATAATAAGTTAGCATAATCATAACACACACTAATGCAACAATCTATCACAATATCAATAACATCCATCAATATTTGTTATTTATGTCATAATTCACAATATCTCAAAAAATAAAAATAAATGTTACCTTAATTCAAATTTAAAGGGAGCAAAATATGGATGCCAAATTTTGGAAATGGGAGGATTAAATGATTATTTAGAAATGGTTACATCTTAAGCTGAAATTTTAGATGCAAATGTTTTTAAAACATTAGATACAATTTCAATATTTTGATGGGTTTTTATGAGAAAATTCTTAAATTAAACACTAAAGGGTTCATTTAGTTCAATTTTAGGTTTTAAATTATTTTGATAAATAGTTGTTTGACTACCATAAGGACTAACATTGGATTGAGCATTAAAACATCTACTATGATTAAAATATTGATGATTATCATCAATATATTTACGGAAACCCATATTTCTACCATTTATATTCATATAAGGAAGCATAGTATTTTATTTATATTCAAATAAAGCTAAAAATTCTTTTAAATTCACATGTAATTTTATAGGAGAAGACACATTTTTCTTAGATTGGACCAATGGTTTTCAATAGTATCTAAATTTTCTAGAAATTATTATCTCATATATTTATCATTTTGGTGGCATAAAATAAAATTAAAAATTAAATTTAATACACCATTCAATACCAAACATAATATGTTTCTAATTAATTTTATAAATTATAAAGGACATAGGGTTTGTGATCAAGTACAATAAAAAATGAAAACATTCAGAAATTTCGATCTAAGAGCATGCACACTGAGGGTTCACTAGAAGATAAAAACCTAGGAGGTGGAAGATAGTTGGGTTTAACCAAAATAAATTCATAATATTATACATACCTCAAATCAAATATCTTAAAACATGTAAAATAACATTAAAATTCCCAATCAATTGCTCAATAAAAAATTATAGAGAAAGAGGGCTCTTAGCTTTATAGATCGATGCCATAATGGATTTTGAGACATTTCTAGGCATGTGGTAATAATATAAATTATAAATGCTAGTAGATTATTATTTTAGCAAACTCTCCTATTATATTTTAACCCAATAGAGGAAATTGTCAAAACCTTAGATACAATCCTAGTCAAATTATGCGGTCTAAGTAAAAACCTACATATTACAAAAAATATGTTTAATATTGTTCATATGTTGTTCAATCATAAGTAAAAGGGGTGATTTTTTTATTAATATATTATATTAAATCATTAATATTATATTATTCAATTAAAATATTTAATTATAACTACTACATTTATTTTATATCATAATAATGCTAGTGAGGAGGAGTGCATTACTCCCATTAATAATAAGAGCAGAAAAATTGAAAAGATGTAACCATGATCCTTACATGCACATGGACATATTCCTTATGGGATAAGGTAATATGTGGGGTTTACAATTTTTTTTAATTGTATGAAACATTATTTTAATCATCACTTTTGTATTTTACATGCAAAAGAACTTAATATCATATTTGAGGAAGAAAGAAATTCACTTATTTTGTTGGAAAATGAGGAGGATACAAATTTGGATGTAGCAAATGATTCTTGCAATGATATACCCCAATCATTTAAATGTATAAGGTTAATTATTTGATGTTCATTCATTTTCAATTTACATGTATATCTTATTATATGTTTAATTGGTAATTCATAATTATTTGATGTTATTTTTATATAGTTATTTGAGATTTATAGCATGTCAATGTTCACATGTATAATTATTACATACTTATTTGAGAATTTTAACTCTTGCACCTATTTTTTAGGTAAATAATGCTATTAAGAAAGAGTGAAAAAAAATTTATTAGAGGATGATGATGATCCATATTATGATCCTGAAAAGGTTTACCATAATGATGTATGATAATCCCCAAAGTATACAAGGGTAATTACTTAATGTTCATCCATTTTCAATTCACATAGATATATTTTATATACTTATTTGAGATTTATAAATGATGCACTTCTTTATCAAGTAAACAATGCTATTGAGGAGCAATACACCTATTTAATTTTAGGATGAGGATGATACATATTTCGAGCTACCAATGGATTCATCAACAACCTATTTATGTGCACATAGGAATAGTTGGAAGAAGAAGGTAATATTTTTGGATTTGTGAGTTTTTTTTAAAGTTTTATGAAATATGATCATGATCTTAATTTTTTGGATTTTACCTACATAGGCACCCTTTACCCTCCCTTTTAGTAAGAGCATAAGAATGTAACAAATGACATTTTTAAGATCCTTGTGTGCACATGGGTATAATAAAAAATAGAATGTAATATGTGGGTATTTTTGACTTATTTTGAGTCATATGAACTGTAGATGATATATATGGATTATACAATACCTTAGTATTTTATACTTTCAAAAATCAAAACTTGATTATTTCTCCTAGTTTTAGACCTTTACCACTTTCACAAGTCTCTCCTAAGTTATATCTTATGCCCCTTGGACTATATATATTAGTTTGACCAGTCTTGTATTAATAAACCAGGCCTATTATCTTTCCCACAATTCTTAAAATGTACTTATCTTCCTTCTTTGTAAGTTCTAATCATGTACCTAATTTTCTATTCCTTAGATGGTAATGTTTTATACGACACTAGTGTTGATGTTAGTGTCCTATCCTGATGCAAGTGTATAGTGTCCTAAAGTGATCTAATTTACAAATGAAACATAGCCTAATGGTCAACCTAAGTGATTTAATTCAAATTAATACTCCAAAATATTTATAAAAATATAAGAACAACCCTAATTCATTCCTCACCTAGAAAAAGATCAAAGAGATAAGGAAACTTATCAAAATCACTTTATCAAAAATTTAATTAAATAAATCTTCCCTATTCTATACCATTATTAGGTAGATCACATATACAAGTTGGAAGTACTAAATGAGCATCCCAAGAGACCAATTTGCTAAGTTACAATCTAGGTCAATATTGTACTTATTTTCCACATATTGCATGATCGCACATAATCCAACATGTAGGGGAAAACTACATGATTTTGAGGCCCTTTTATTGATTATTGACTATGTAGGTATTTCCAACTAATAAAGAGGTCTTTGGGGTCAGTTCGACACCATGTGCCCACTAACCCATTTTCACAAAGGTCACTATGAAAATGAAGAACTAGGGTTTTGAATTTTCATGATGAGTGACACTCTGTGGCCTAAATATAAATTCACAAAATTTAAGGTGAAGATAAAACCTAAAATATAAATATGGTCACATTATTTTTAAAAAAGTATTATGTATAGGACACTTATATTAGATGCAGATAGTAGTGTTAAAACAACAATCAAAGACCGATGTTACTATCCATAATGCTTGAAGTGTTAGATCTAGAATATAATAACTATTATAGAATCTTCTTCTAAATTATTTTATACATTTTATAGATAAAAAATCATGTTAGCATCAAAACAAACTTATTATATTACTTCTTTTTCATTTCAATGCATAGCTTAGTTGTACTTTTTATGTTTATCTTATACTCAACATAATAAATTTAGTGTATGCTTATATCTAAGATTAACACTTGATTTTCCTACTATATATATAAATATCAGCCTTGTATATTTTCATTTTTATATTATTAACCATATTAAACTACTAGGGTAGGATAAACCCCCATATCAAAATTTTAGTGTTCAATATTTGGTGAACCCTATCTATGAACATCAAAACCTAGGTCAGTTATGGTTTTCTTATTTTTATGTTACTAATCCATGATTTTTGTAATCTTATAATCATTTTTTCCATATAAATGTCTATAAATTATTGCATGGTCTAATACCTTATATTTTTTATGGTTTGATACATTAGTTTCCTAGTTCAAACCATCTGATCCATAAGGGATTCAAAACCTGCATTCTTACATGTTCTTTATAGTTATAATGTTTATAATAAGAGGGATTTAAATTGAAAACAAAACTTGATGTATATTTAATATTATTTTTTAAATTACATAGAGTGAGTATCTAGACACCAACATACATGCTCTCAACCATTAATTTTACCTAAGTCTTATTTGGATGACATCTACTATCCCGCACCCATTATTTACCCACAGCTTATATTGGATTTAGTTGTCCATGTTGTTATTTATTGAAAAGTTAGTATTTCTCAACCTATTACTTCACCTACTAATATACAAAATGTGCCTCTTAAACCTAAGGTTATAATAAAATCTAAGGGATATGACATTATTGAACAATTGAGCAAGACATATGCAAAAATTTCAATCCTTGAGATCCTAAATCAATCTAATGTATATAAGGATATCCTTTATAAGGCATTGCATGATACACAAGTTCCAAGTAATATCCTAAATTTTTTTTAGATATTATGAAATATCTCAAGAATAATAAATATATCATTACCTTTAATCCAATAGATTTACCATCCAGAGATATTGTTGAATAAAATTGCCTTTATTCATACAAGTGATAATACAAAGAAAAGGTATCAAAAGAGTTATTATTTATAATGGATTGGGCTTAAATATTTTTAACATATAATTCCTAACCACCATGGTTATTAATACAAACCTTATTCAAAACATAGTTATGCACATAAAAGGGTTTGACAATTCACATAGCCCTATCATTAGTCAAATTACATTGAATATTACCATGGGTCCCCATAAATTTCCTAATTTATGCCAAATTATGCTATATAAATTTAAATATAACATTATTTTTGGATGGACTTGGATACATGTGCTGCATATGGTTCCCTCTACATTGCATGCATTCTTAAAATTTAGTCATCAAAGATTTATCTACACATGTCCAATAGATCCTAATCCCTTGAAAAATTATGTAGTGGTCCATAAAATAGATAATATTAAATAGAAAAACTTTTAATATGGTTCTAAAATAGATAAAAAAGTAAAATAATGTAACCAAACTATTCTATCTAAAGTAATGAAGAGACATTTATCATGTTTACCTATGTCCCCATATTCATTACTTCCACAGATAATAGAGTGTAAGATTATATATCTCCATCATCTTATCAAGGTTGATATGAGTCAAGATCTACCCAATGGATATAATTCAAATGCTTATTTTTACCATCATTAGGGACCTAGCATTCTACAAACTAATGCTTTACCTTGAAACATAAGATCCAATATCTCATTAATGATCAAGTGATTATATTCGATGATCCTACAAGGAATTAGGTGCAATACAGATAAAAAATATCCATGTCAAAAATATTTAATAATTAAATTATACATTGTTAGTTCTTATTTTTTTAAAATATCCATTGCAAAAATATCCTTATCATGCATATTAGGCCTTCATGTGATCACATTGGTTCTATGTGCTTCAATGTTATATCTACCTAGATATGTTCCTTCTAGAAGCAACATGGTAACATTCACAAATTATATAGTTGTCTAATCTAGGTGAGGTAACTACTAGTTAGTATATATCGCTGACCTTGAAAGGGGGGAATATTAGTGGGGGCATGTCATAGAGGCATGTTTTTCACACTTGGCACATTTTCCAGATTTAGTGAGGGCATGCTTTGGAAGCATGTCTTCCACATGATTTCATTATTTGGTACATATACCAGTTCTCAGATTTAATGGGATCATGTCATATGGGAATGGATTCCACACATTCAAAATTTTTATATTTAGTGGGGGCATGCTTAGGAAGCATTTTCTCCACAGCTATTTAGTACTTAGCATCACCATATTATAGTGGGGGCATGTTTTGGAAACATGTTCTCCATATTGCTACTGATATCAATTTTTAATTTTTTTCCATATATAGTAGGGGTATGATTTGGAGCATGTTCTCCATACTTACATATTTTTAAAAATCAACCAAAGCACATAGTTATATGATTCAAATTCATAATTATCATAAAATTCTATACATTGGTACCCTTTTTATACACATTTTTAGCATGAGACCTACCTAAGGTGCATATTATTGTAATGTGTGTCTAATATTTCAAAATCCAAATTAGTTTCATATTCTAAAACTCTTTTATGGACTATTACCATATCACCAATTTTTTTTGTATTGATACCCCATGAACTTTTAAAAACTTTATTTAGCAAATCTAATGTAGTAGATGGTTCAATTTTGGTATGTTTAAAATGATTAAATATCTAAATATTTTAAAGTTTTAGGTTTGAATTGAATTTTATATCCAGCCTCATCAGGTTATAAGTGTCATTGGGTTATACAGTTGAGCTAATCTCAACTCCCAGGTGGAAACTCACTTTTTCTCCAAAGTTAGGGGTATGCACCTCTCTCTTGGTTATATTTACTTTAAATATTTATTTATATTTGTCCTATTCTTAGTTTCAAATCCTTATAATGATATATGTTTTTCTAATCAACTTAAACACAGGCAATGTTGTTATAATGACACATAGGTATATTCCTAAACCTTAATTTTGCAATTTAAATTTATTTAACTTAATTTCAATCCTAGATTATATGCACTAATTATATATTATAGCATGCTCTTAATTACATGTTAGTCACCATCAAATCACTCATGTTGGGTACAAGCAAAGACAAGGTGTGATTTGCACACCAAGGTATGCATTTCATTCTTTTAACAAGTAATTTCATTACTAGATTAAAGGGGGAACAAATTTATATGATATTTATGGATTATATAGGACCTTAGTCTTTTACACTTTAAAAACTAAGACTTTGGTTATTCCTCGTAGTTTTCAGACCTTTCATGCTTTTACAAGTCTCACATCTGCTTTACGTTTTTCCCCTTGGCCTCTATCTCTTAGTCTAACTAGTCTTATGTTGATGACCTAGACCTTTTATCTTCCCAATAATGCTTAAATTGTATCTATCTTCCATTTATACAAGTTTTAAACTTATACTTTCTTACTTCCTGAACTCTAATGTCTAGGACAAACACTACCATTGATGTCAGTGTCTTGACCCAATGCAAGTGTTCAGTTCCTTAAATTCATCCAATTTAAAAATGAAACGTATCCTAATGGTCTACCTAAGTGATTTAATGTGAGTTATTAGTCTAAAGAGATTGATATAAATACACAATCAACCCTCATTCATTCCACATTTAGCAAAACACTAAAGAGATTAACATAACTTATCAAAAGGACTCTATCAAGAATTTAGTTGAATGAAGATTCCATATTTCCATAGAGTTAATAGGTATATCATATCTATAGGTCTTAAGTCATAAAGGAGAATGCTAAGATCCCAATTTTCCAAGTTACAAGCTAGGTTATTATTGCACTTAATTTCCACATATTGCATGATTCACACATAAGACAACATGTAGGGGATAACTACATGAGTATAATTCCCTCTTTTTTACTATTGACTATGTAGGTAATTCCCACTAACCCATTCCCCCCCCCCACAATATCACTTTGAAGATGAAGAATTAGGGTTTTACAATTTTATGAGGAGCAACAGTCCATGACCTAGATCTGAGTGTACTAGATCAAAGATAAAGTCAAACTTAAAAGCATCTAGGTGTTCACATCATTTTATATCAAATATTCCATACAAGACACTTATATCAAACCCATACAGTAGAATCAAAATAATTATCGCAGATCGATGTTAGTGTCTAGAGTAATAGAAGTGTCAGATCTATAATCTGATGACTATTCTAGAATAATCTTCTAGACTATTTTTTACCTATTCCAGATCCAACATTGTGTTAGCATTAGAACCATATATTATATTACTTATTTGTCATTTTCATGCATAACTTATTTTTACTTTCTATATATAGCTTATACTCAAAATTATAAATTTTAGTTTATGCTTATATATGAATTTAACATTCAATTGGCCTACTATAGATCTATTTATCACCTTTGTGCATTGTAATTTATATATTATTAACCCTATTATACCTCCAAGGTAGGATATCCCCCTCATATCCAAAATTTAGGGTTAAATATAAACATGATTATGATATTATTTTTCTTTTTTTACCTACATATGAATATATTACCCTCCCTCTTAGGAAGAGGATAATAATGGAACAAACTACCTATGCAACGTTTTCACATGCACATGGTCATATACTTAAGGATAAGGTAATGTGTTTATATTTATGAATTTTATTTTTAAGTTGTATGAAAAATGATTGTGATCTTATTTTTTGGTTTTTTATCTTTATAGGCTTGTGCTACCTTCCCTCATAGGAAGAGTAGAAGAATGAAACAAATGATATTTACAACCTCTTCCTCTACGCATGGGCATACTTGAAAGGAGAAGGTAATATGTTTTTTTTTAAGTGGTATAAAACATGATTGTAATCTTAGTTTTTTATTTTACTTGGATAGGAACTAGTTACCATCTTTGATCAAGAAACAAACTCACATGTTTCATGTGATCATGAGGACGATTTATAATTTGAGCTACCATAGTATTTACAAAGTGATCATGTTAGGAACTACATATTTTACAAGTGTGATTCTCCCATGTCATTTAATTTCATTGGAGATTTATAACATATGACATGATTTAACATTTTTTTTATTGAAGAGATTTTTGTTTAATTCCAACATTTTGATGTGTGTAAACTATCTTTCAATATAAAGAGCATGGTTATAATATTAATAAGGATTTTGGATACAAGGACCATTTTTTTTGTATTGCGCCACAATTCCTTGAATTTTATGAAAAATGGAATAAATTCTAGTGAAAAGCACTATTCAATTCACCCTATGTTGAAATGTAAATGTACCTCCCATTATAGACCATTAAGTAGCAAGGTATCCAATCAAGACAAGAAAATGAAGTTTTATGGATTTGAATTTAAAGATAAAGTATATGAGATGCAAAAATGTAGGAAAATTGATTTAAAAATAATAACATGTTTATGACTTTGATGAATTTAGCCTCAAAAGGTTGGTAGCTATAGAAGAAGAACACAATATTTACAATTCCAAATTAAAAAAATAAAAAAAGAGGTGGGAGATTTTAAGGTGAAGGGAAATTACAAATTTAAGTGATACATTATTTGTTTTCTAATTTTTTTTTTTTTCAATAATAAATTCACATTTTTTGCTTACACATGAGTTACAAAACTTGAATGGAAAAAGAAAATGCCATATCACAAAAAATGTGAAGGGGAAAAGATGAGAGTTGAAGGTAAGTATACTTATTTTTCATCAAATTTAAATCACTCCTGCTATTGAATCAATTTAGTGTGGTTTTTATTTTTTATTTTTAGAGTAATTGTATTTAGTTTGTGTAATTCCATAATAAGGATGGTTTTGTGAAAAATAAGGAAAGGGGAGAATAAATGCTTGATGTTGTAGGTGGATAATTTTTGTTGCAGATGTTAGGATGTTCATGTTGTAGACATGGTTGAGGATGTTTATGTTATATATATGCATGAGCATGTTGAGAATCTTAATGTTCATGTTCCAAGATTTGATACATAATGAAAATTATCAACATTTTTCAAATATCATTACATATTGTTTTCAACTATCAACTATTATTATTTTTTATACCTCTATATAATCCTAACTAAATATGGAATCCTCAATGAGATTAAGAATGTTTCATATAATCATTGAATCAATTGTGTACTTTTGTTTTTATTTTATTCTTGTAATTAATCCCTACTAAATATGGGATCCTCAATGAGATCAAACATGTTTCATATAATCATTGAATCAACTATATACTTCTGTTGTTGTTTTATACTTGTTCCTATTCCCAACTAAACATAGTATCGTCAATGAGATCACCAATTTTTCATAAAATCATTGAATAAAGATATCTCATTATTTATGTTAACATTTCACATGATTTCTCCTATTATGGTCTAATATATGTTCAAATTCTATAATTTTATGCTTATAACACTCGTATATCAGAACCATAATGCTTTATAAAACATTTAGTGAAGAATTTTAGACTAAATTCTAATGGAATAAAAATCACTAAGGCTCATCATGTGGACATGTAATGAGATTAAAAGCTCATGATTTAAATACCAAACCAATTATCTCTTTATATCACAATTAGAAAGGGTGTGCCCATTTTAACCATGTCTTCATTTTGTCATTCCTTTGTAATCAATGCCTTAGACATTTCCTATGTGTGGAATACTTAGTTTATGCTTATTTGTAACTTATTTTCAATATAAATATCAAATCTTTAATTTTTTACAATTATAAGAAAGATTAAAATATTAATCTAGTGATTATCAATTGAAGATTAAAATCTTAATCTAGTGATTTTTAATTGTTGTGCTTTCTAAATACACACACAGATCCCTTATATGTGAGACAAATGGTGAAATAACATGTTTGGAATCAACCATCAAATATGCACATTTTTTGGCATTCTAATATATAAATAATAGTTATTTTAATAAATATGATTTTAGTTGCCATGATTCTGTTATAACATAATGAATATGTTATGGACCTATTTCCTAGTTCATGCACAATAAGAATGGATGAATCATATTAAGATAAAACAACCCTAGGAATGCAAGTATTTTACATTTACATTGACAAATTTTTTGGAGCAACCAAATTAATATAATTAGACATAGTTATCCATGGGACTAACCTAAAATAAATGTGACAAAATTTGAGCATACGTGGCTCCACAAATGTGAATTTAGGGAATAAATGATTCATCCCCACCACACTTGCTTTCTATAAACACACATAAATAATGTCTAGCTACACATATTGAGTTGAATATGTGTATATTATAGTCATTTTTTTAAATTTAAGATTGTATTTATAAAATTTGTTTGCATTTTCATTGACAACATCAACTGCACCTAAAACAAGATGAACCTAAAATAAGATGAAAATCAAAAGAAAATTATTTAAAAAAATAATAATACTTGGGCTAAGTATAACCCTAGATCCCCCTTATCACCCCAAATAAACCCATATATTATTAGGTTTTACTAACTCTTAGTAGGTTAGACTCCTAGATTTAAATCTTGATTTAGATAAAGAAATTTTATTATTGGTTGTAGTCCTTTGAGCACTCCTTATTATAAATTATTAGAGGAAGACAAAGTTACATTATCCCAAGGAAATTAAAAAAAATCTGTCTCTCCCTCACCAAATAGTATAATTCATATGGAAAATTTCCCCTTAGGAAATCATGAAGTAAAAAAAAATAAACAAATAAATATTGAAAAAGAAATGAAACCAAATATTATCTTAACTAAAGGATAACACCATTGATGACATCAAAATACGTAATATCCAGATTGAGAGACATAGAATGAGTAGGTGTAATGCAAGAACATTGAATTTTTATTGCCTAATATTCCAAACCAAGTTTATACGAATTTTTTCTTGCCTAAAAACCCA
>JARHVA010005631.1:172500-220000 GCA_037957365.1 Torreya grandis
ACATATGAAACCCATAAACATTGCATACAAAATTTCATTATAATATAAGGTCACCAAAGCAACTTCATAATAGCCAAGAAAATTTTTGACAACCAATCAACTTCAATTCAAGGTCTATACAACATTCTTCATAGAAACTATTATTTCTCCACATATTTTTCAACTGATATATCCAAACCATCCTAAAAAGTATCACATTCTCATCACACATTACATTTAGAAGAGAATTAAGCTTGCATGTTTTTTTATGGTTCATGCCTACAAATTATAATATTTTCCACAAAATCTATTAAACACTGTAGATTGATATTGTAGCCATATTATACACATTTATAATGTTTTAAATGGGGATGATTGATCTAACCATTATTAGATATTTACCTTTCTCAATACTTGTTACAACCATATTTGACAATCTTCTTAAGTAAAATAGGACTTGTCATTTCAACTTGAAGAGTAAAAAGTGATTTTTCTAGCAATCCATGGATCCTGAGAAATTTTGGATCATTGGGGTCATCCCAAACAATGACAACTTTTTAATTTACAATAACATTGACAACCTTGTCATGGGTGAGGTCAATAAAAATTTTATTGGCATCATCTTAAACAAGTCGTAAACTGAAGCTTTATAATAACCCTAAGAAAATTACTTAATAAATTAACAAACTAGGGATAAGTAACAATCAATACACAAATAATACTTACATGGAAAACAACATTACTAGTTGAAGAAAATGGAACATAGCTTCTTTAAGAAGATTCATTTCTTAATTTCTTTATAAAGTCATCAAATTTAAACATTTTCTTGCACACATGGCCTTGGGTTACATAGATAAATGATATATGCATAATATAAATAGTGTGAACAATGTGATCTAATGATGATTTGAGTAAAATACTCAATAAGGATTTCATAATGTTGGATGATTAAATGAAACTTATCTCTTTTTTATTTATAGGTGACTTGAATTTAAAATTTAACAAAATTATCATGTGTAAACAATCCATGATGATTAGAAAAGGGAAGGGAAAAAGGATAGATGAGACCCTTCGATTAAAAAAAGGAATAAATAATAAGGTCATACAACTGTTTATATCACAATATATGATAAAAATTAAGAAAGAAAGGGATTTATAGGTCACCATGACAAAGTATCCATATGTTGACAAAAGTGCATAACATATAAAATAAAGTGAAATCATTTAGACCAATCATCACATAAAAATAATTTCAAGTGTGTATGGATATCACTTTTAATTTTAAAATTATTGATTATAAACAAGTTTCCAATTTAATTCTATTAGAGCTCTGACATATTTTTATCCTACGCTTCTCCGATTTTAGTGGGCCATAAAATACTACTTTCATAAATTATCTTAATTCCGTTGTTCAGCATATTTACATTTAAATACATAAACCATTATGGCCTTTCTATCCCACTTTTATTTTAATAATAAAAATCTAATCCTTTGTATATGCATTACAACCTATAAAAAAATGTGGATTGTGGCATTGGCAGATCACAACTCTCTATTCATCTTCAACAATCCTTTTTCTTCTTTTCACATCAACCTATATCAGTGTATTCTCTTCAATCTTCAAATTCTTTCTCTCATTTTCTTCTCATGGATGGTTTTGAACCATACTCTCATCCTGTGCATTCACTTGTACGTTATCCTCCATTATTTTATTCATAGAAAACTTAAACTATTTTTTTCAGTACTTTTCATTCACCTTTGTTATTTATTTTAATAAAAATTGTAACTTTATCTAGGTTTCCTCAGCATTCCTTCCTTTCAAAACTGAAAAAAATAATGCATAAAAACTCTTAATCAATTGATCAATCAAAATGTATAGAAAAAGAGGGTTCTTATCTTTTAAGATTTATGGAACAATGGATTTTGAGTCATTTGTAAGCATGTTGGCATAATATAAATTATTTAGGCAGTAGACAAATATTTGAACCAACTCTCCTATTAGATTTTAACGCAATAGAGGAAATTGTCAAAACCTTACATACAATCCTAATCAAATTATATAGTCCAAGTGAAAACCAACATACTATGACAAATATGTTCACTCTTGTTCATATGTTGTTTCCTTCTACCTTAGTTTCACAACTCAACTCTTATCCTCCTAAAATTAACAAATCAAGAAAAATTGACATGGGTAAGGGATTGGTTTAGGGTTGTGTTTATATAGGGTTAATGGTGTCCCTTTGCCACTTATAATTTTTTAAACTCCTCAATGGCACATAGATAAATTATGTGTTAATCAACAAGAAATGAATAATATAAATAGTGTGGCCAATGTGCTTTGGAATTGATTTGAATAGAGTATTCGATATGGCCTTCACAATGCTTGATTATTAAATGAAATTAATCACTTATTTATTTATAGATGACTTGAATTCAAACTTTGGTGAAGTTGGTGTGCATAAACAATCCCCAATGATTAGAAAAGGGAAAGGAAAAATAATATAAAAATGAGCTCAGATGATTTTTAAAATGGCACAAGTAATGAAGTCATACAACCATTCATAACACAATACATGATAGGCATAATATAAAGTGGAGGATTAGCATGAGAAGACACAAAAGGATTTTCTAGCCATCAAAAGTTAATATGACAATTCAGCATTACTGATTTAGGACCAATTATCCATACATAGGCAAAAGTGCATTACATATAAAAAATGCCAAATTTTTTGGATCAATCATCCATACAAAAGTAGTTTCGAGTGTCAATAAGATATCACTTTTCAAATTAAAATTATTGACTATAAAAATATGCCTACCTCAAATTAAGAATCATAAAACATGTAAAATAACATAAAAGAAATGCTAATTAATTGTTCAATCAAAATGTATAAGGAAATAGGGCTCTTAGTTTTTTATATTGATGTCTTGATGGTGTTTGAGTCATTTACAGGCACGTAGTCATAATCAAAACTATTCATACAATATATGAGTATTTGAATTTGCTCGCCTATGAAATTTTGTCCAAGAAGAGGAAATTGTCAAAACCTTACATACAGTCCTATTGAAATTATGTGGTCCTTGAAGAAACCTACATAGTATGACAAATGTATTCACTCTTGTTCACATTTTGTTGTCTTCTACTGTATTTACATGCCTCAACTTTTGTCCTTCTGAAATTAACAAATCTAAAAAAATGGACATGGATAAAGAATTGGTTTTGAGGTACATGTAGATAGGGTTAGTGGTGGTCCTTTGCGCCCTCTAATTTTTCAAATCCCTCAATGTCACATAGAGAAATTGTGCATTGACAGTTGATTAATTCATAATAGAAATAGTGTGACCAATATACTCCAAAAATACTTTCAATAAAATCTACACAATATTAAATGATCAAATAAACTAATATCTTATTTATTTATATATAACTTAAATTCAAACATTAAAAAAATTGGCATGCATAAACAATTATAAAAGGTAAAGGCAAAAGGTTAGAAGAGCCCCTTGAATTTAAAAAATGGAATAAACAATAAGGTCATACAACTGTTCATAAACAATAAGATCATACAACTTTTCATAAACAATAAGGTCATACAACTCTTCATTGGAGAAGACATGATAGGGATAAAATAAAGAAAGGGATTTACAAGTCACCATGACAAGGTATCCATACATGCACAAAAGTGCATGATATATAAAATAACGTGAAATAAATTGGACCAGTCATCCATACGGAAGTAACTTCGAGTGTCGATGGATATCACTTATCATTTTAAAATTATTGATTATACACAAGTTTTACTTTTCGCAATTAGATACAAATTCCTTCGTTTCTCTTTTCCGATTTATCCTTCAGAATCTAATTTTACATTAGTTTATAAACAACTTCATATGGACAAGATTTGATTTGTGTGTATGATGAGAAAACCAACATAACTCATGACTGTAGACAAGCATCTAGCGATACAATCCGCAACACGCTTAGAATACAGTCTTAATATGTAGAATTGTTCAAAATTGGGCTGAGCGGTTCGAATATGGTTTCAAGACTAGGTTTCCATCGTCGCGATAACGAATCCAAAGATTTCCGCTGCTTATTCCGATTGGCCTGTTGGATTAAGGGAGCCATAACGTCTTCCATCGCCGTACTCCCGTCGACCGACAGAGGCGAAGAAGCCTCTGCTTTACTAAGATGAATCCTGACCCGCACTGTGGATCCTTTATCAGTCGACGAAATAATCCTCGACCTAATATCATCCGATGTTTTCGTGGCTAAATTTCTATCCGGAAAATATTTCAGATACATTTTTGGTGGAATGGATTCAGAAGGCGTCGAAAAGGAAACAGGTATGAGAATGTATAGTCGACCTGGTCGAAGCTCTGCGCTATGTGGAAGTGGTCGAGTACGCATACTAAATCGACGGGTGCGATCTGCTTCAAATATTTCATGATCTGCGTAATAACCAAGAATTTCCTTAACATGGACAGGACTCCACAGTTTCATCACCGTTCCGTCGGCTTTCATAATCTTCACCCGTCGACGGCTTCCGTTCAAAATTACTTGCAGGCAGTTGATAGCCATAGAATCTGTTGTTGGTACTCCTCTGCTATAATAATATTAGGGCTTATGATGGTCGAATAATTACAAGAACCCAAATATCATTATATAGGAACTCAAATATGCAGTCGTGGAGACCATGTCTGCGTATAGCCGCCGCCTCAATCAACGTTTATTATTTATTAACCATGATTTTGAATGCAGTCGTAGAGACTATGTCTACAGGCGGAATAAAATCAATATTGTAATGCAATAAAGTTTTTTGACTTGGTCCAATCATACCGCCAGACTTCTATTCACGTGCACCCAAATCACACTTGTGTTGAATGATGAAGCTCCAGTGAAATCAATCTTTGTTGACCAAGTAGGGAATAACCTAATAGATAATCCTCGTCATCAACGAGGATATGGTGCCAAGTGGCATAAGAAATCTTTTATCGCCGTTCTTTTCATATGAGAGCAAAATTCGTGACAAATGGATATCGTTACTCTCCTAAGAAGGATTAGATTAATAGTACTTTCTTAATAAAACTTTTGATCGTGAGCCAAAATTTAAACGGATAACGCATCTTACGTAATAGGAAGTCAAAATTTATCCCCAATTTTGCTCTAGTCATTGGGAAACGCCAAAACTATCTAGCTACACGTGGAATCTTGTAGAATGATCAACGCACGACACGAGGAAGAATATGACTTGAAATTCAATATAAGCATAATTTTAATGTTGTATAACGCAAGCTTTTAAAGAGCTTATATGAGTTGGTTATAGCAAACCAATTAACGGGTGTAGCTAACCAATAAAAATAAAAAATAATTAAATAATTAAATAACAAGTTAATTATAGTTTTGGATTATAAATAATTTAATTAAAAAAAATTTGATTTAAAAGGGTATAGAAGATGAAAGAATTAGAGCAATGATTCTGAAATCATTAAAAAAAATTTGAAGCACTTGCAATTGGTGTATTGTATATTCTAATACTAATCAAAATTGATGTCGCTTTATACAGAAGCCCACCCTGCGAGTTGTGGCATAAAAGGTTAATGAACACAATCAAGGCCTACTCATCCCATGTGATCATTGTATCATACTGTAATAGAACAAAATCAAACTTGTTCAACTACATTGATCTGCATAAGGCTCTACCCAAAAGCCCATCTAAGTGACCAATATGTACTATGTATGGCACATTTCCCTAATATCTAATAAATGCTGACAACTTTTGCTCAAACCTGAAGGTGATAGCAACCCCTATCAACTCGTACTTCCAGCGACAACTGATCAAAGACCAACCAATGTTATATCTTCTCCCCCTATCAAGTGAGAGTTGAAAAGCTGTGCAATGAGAGAAATAAAATCAAACAATCATGTTTTCTTCATGTCATGAATATCGGGTATATGTTTCAGTTAATTTCCTCTCATTTCTTAATTTTAAAGCAAGTAATGAAACTAAATAATAGGGTGTGTAGAAGAATACCTAGTAAAGTTCAAGCGTGAATCTAGATGATGATGGGAACTCCTCTTTGGCTAGGAAGGAATAACCTACAGATAAGAAAGACACTAGAAAACAGGGTTGTTAGCAAATAGATGAGTGGACTGTCTAGCGTGAGCTAGATCGAAGAAGCGTATTGCTTGCTAGGAGGTCGTCAATCCATTGTTATAACAATTAAGTTAAAAGTGATAAAGTACAGATCTACTTGCATAAGATAAATGAAATGTAATACAAAGAAAGTAGATTGCTAGTTAATAGGAAAATGACCAAAAGTAGTGAAGTCGGTCAAAACTTAAGCTAAAATAGTTGGGGTCTCATATAGAAATTCAAAAAAGGTATTGTAATCAGACAAAAATAAATAAAGTTGGGTTTGATTGGAGTTACGAGGCTAAAAATAGCTTACTATATTTTTATGCCACAGTGATTATCGATGGCCAAGTGAACCATCGGTGGTTTAGACTGACTATTAGTGGTTAGGTAAGTGTCAATGGTTAAAGTGACCATCGATGGTAGTGTTGACCATCAGCAGTTACCTATGTAATTTTGGTAATGATGAAAAAAGAAGGTACAAATTAGGTATTTGGGCAAACAGATGTCTATTATGAGGCTGAGGGGTAGAAAATAAGATATTAATGGGTCTGATAGGGTAGGGAGGTTAGAAATAAGATAAATTAATGAAAAAAAATTAAAGATACCTAAAACTTGATGGTAGAAGGCTAAAATAATTTAGCTACAGTGACAAGACTTTGGATTTTGAAAGTGATTCTAACAGTGCTTTGGGTATCTGGTGATGTTGCTTTCTTGTTGAAAGGATGATGGATACCTATATGAAAGAGAGCTTGGATGCAAGATTGCGGATTGTGAATCCATTTCACTTCCTCTTCTTCTCTTTTCATAGAATGAAGTTACTAATTATGATGGAGGAAGTTACTAATTCAATAAGGGGATAAAGTTGGCAATCCATGATGTTTTAAAGCTATTTTTAAAATCAAGTTATCATTTAGGGAGATACTTATCTCACACAAAGCTGTCAATGCTTTAAAATTTTAAAGCAGGCTTAGAGACCTGACTATCGATGGTTAAGTTGACTGTCGATGGTCGAGGGGCTAGAATAAAATGAGTTAAGGCAAGTTAAAAAGGGGTAAATTAAATAGTTTAGCTAAATTTGTCAAGTTAGAGGTTTGATAGGGTCAAGTTAGTAAATGAATCTAATTGACTAGGTTGTCCACTAGACACAAGGTCAAATGAGGGTCAAAAGGTAGTTTGACATCGAAAGCTATCATGCAAAATTTTTGAATTTTTACATTTTTCTCTTTTTTGTTATGCATCTTTGATCTAACAAGCTGTAGAATAAAAATAGATTGTTGGTCAGGGTCTGGTTACCCCAAGTATGGGAGGAGGTGTTCCCCTCAAATTGGGAGTTGATGAGGCAAAAGCAAAATTAGGTCAAGGTTTGATAAATAATATGGGTAGTCACAATGTGGGTGACATAAAAAGGTTGGGCATTTGAGATGCAAATATGTGCATAGAATGTGACTAAGGGAAATTGTAAAGATCATGCAAAGACTAAAGTTACTAATGTTGGTAAAAATAAGTTTGATTCTAGAGGGACATGTGATAGGGGCAACTGATCCATAGCATTGGTCATAGTTTATTGGGTCAGGTCTAACAAGCCATCTAGATAGGGTCAGTGTTGGTTATAAGTATTCAGGGTAGGAAGTACTCCTAAGAAATAACATAATTAGTCAGGTTGTGAACAAGGTGGTACAAAGTTAAGAATTTAAACATGGCAAGGTTGATCAGTGCAATCAAAATGACCATTCAAAGTGACCATAAAATAGGCAAATGGTCTAAGTAAACAATGACTAGCATCGACGTGGACATGGGGTAATGGTTGGTTGGTTGGGTATGGGTTGGTAGGGGATGGTCGAGCTGACTCCATATGTACTAGGCAAGTGGACACTACCTACATAGTTCTATGGACATAATATCCAAAAAGAAAATCAGGCCAAAGGTAGTTCTCCCTAAAGGTCCAAAACTAGGCAGGGTGTTGTTAAAAGGGTTTTAAAAAGTGAGGAACTTAGCCATCGTTGGCCAGGGGTTTCCCCAGGGTCAACCATCGATGGTCACCTTGATCATCGATGGTTAGGAAAACCCTAAAAAGTTGAGAAGATAAAAATAAAATGTGAATTTGTTTCTACCATTTTGACTTCTATCATTATACAATGGGTAACTTATGTAATTTTTCATTTGTGTATTTAGCTTATTGATTTGGAGTGTTGTGAGTGGTAGAGTGCATGTGTTTTAAGGTTGACTAGATGGACGGTGAATGAGGGCATGATTAAGCAGTTAGATGAGGGCTCTAACCACGGTAGTGATCATGAAATAAGGTAAGAGTCATCTTGAAATTGATAACATGTTGTAATTGGTTGTTTTATAGGTGTGTTAACATTAGTGGGTGATCATTTGGGTAGGGTTTTGAAAGGAGTTTAGAAGAAATGAAACCTTGGTAGTTAGGTTTTGTTGAATTAGGTCAAGTTATAGATGAATAGGATAGGGGAAGGGTGTGTTGGGTAGTAATTTAGGTGGGAATAGGTTTAGGCAGAGAAATTTGGGGTTTTAGGTGATTTTGTAGAGGTTTTGGGAGGTTGAGGGTTTGAGATGCACCACTGGTGGTCACACATAGTGATCATCGGTAGTTTGACTGACCATTGACGATCGAACCTGAAGGGAAAAATATCCCTAGGGATTGTCGATGATCCAATGAACTAGTAATAATAAAAGTGATGGAGGAAGGGATAGCTAGAATGTTATAAAATTTATGAAAAAGTTTTTAAGGTTTGTGAAATGGTCAAAGGGAAAATGTTAAAGGTTGGTTGGTAAAATTGTCAAATAGTTAGAAAGTGTCAAGCATGTTTGGAACATGTTGGAAAGAGTGGATGTTTTGGAATGTGAGTAAGTTGTGAAATGTATTGAAGAAGATCATAGTTTGAAGTGTGATTATAGTGGTGTTGTTTCAAAATGTCAAACATAGAGTGCATAGGTGTGTAAAATGAGTCGATGTGTAGAGTGTAGTTAATATAAATTTTTAGGTGTTAAAATGACATGTTGGGGTTGGTGTTGGATAGACGTATATGTAGTTAGAGAGGTTTGGATAGATGGGAATAAGGTAGATTTGAGCGGGTTGGTTGGAAAATAGGTTAGGTTAAAATAGGTTTGAGAAAGGTAGGTGTAGGGTGGTATTTAGGTAAATGGTGAAAACAAAGTAGCCATTGTTAACATGATTGTTATGCAGGCACATGAGTAGATTCAGATGAGAGACTGTGTCCCTTAATTTTTTTTTGAGGTTCGACATGCGATGACCATGGAGGAGTGGAGACAATTGGACTAGGGGCGATGATTCATTACCATCATCTACCATGAAATGTATGTATGATTATGGCCCCCATGAGAGATGAGACCTAACCACAAACACATTTTTTCTAAAAATGGGGGAGAAAATGATTTTACTGGAGGAAATTCATCATATCACATGGCTACCCATTCAGAGGCAGTTAATATACCATATAGAGAGTGAGGAGATTGATTATCATATGGATTTGATATATGGGGCAGATTAAGTACATGCTTAGTTTCATTCAAGTGGATTTAGCTACAGACCCTTATAGCAAAGGGCTCTTATAGATAGATGTTTGTTCATGATGATGATGATGGATGTATCCTACTTTGTGGTGCCCAATTTGAGTAGTGATTGCTTTCCATACCTATTACTAGGGTTATTAGTGGAGATGTTTCTAAGGAAGACTATGTTTAGATGAGCCCTATGCTATTAGTGCAGATCTATAGAGAGCTCTAGGCCTTTAGAGCATATAGGTGATATAGGATTAGCATTGGGTTCGTGTTCCATTGCTAGGAATACAAACATATACAAGTGTTGAGGCTAGTGGGGAAACCCTAGGATGGACTTAGCCAGGAGCCCTTTCTAGTTGGCTTTACTAGATGGAGAGGCAACCATGCATTGACAAGTGTAGATGGTGGTGGTTGAGATATTGAGTGGTTTAGAGATGTCTTTGAGGGGTTGGTGGTAGTTTATATAGTATGGAGGCCATATGTAGGTTGGCTTAGGTGGCTAAGGTACAACTACCACATATATATTTACAGAGCTGATGTTGGATTTATGGGAGACGAGATAGGGAGATAAAGCTGATCCTATTCACATGAGTGTAGAGGTAGTTCAAATTGGTATAGAGGATTCTCCTATATTTCCCATGATATAGGAGGGAGGATACTATGTTCCTACTCCTAGAGCCACATCCACAAGATGTTATACTGGACTACCAGGAGCTTCCAGTTAGAGCCACCATTGATGATGCTAGTATTACAGATGGGTATGCAACCTGGTACCAAACCAGATATGTAACAACTAACTTTAGATGGGTTGATGGTGGTTATTAGCTTATGGATGTGGATTTTGTAGGGGCATTGGTATAGGGTGGGGGACTAGATGGATAGGCATAGGTAATATTTGTAGCAGCACAGGCTTAGATCACTGGATTATAGGGATAGCTGGATACTTTATAGGGATAGATTTCTACCTTATAGGGGTAGGTTATGATTGTGATTGGTGAGCATTATCACATGAGGTTTTTTCTTGGTTTAGTGACTTAGGAGAGAGACTCATTGATATAGAGGGTAGGAACGACTATAGTAGCAGCAAGAGGACCACCTGATATAGTTTGAAGGACATAATACCTAGCCACCATCAAGGAGTTGAGATATTATGAGGCTATAATGCTAGCATAGTTTCCATCGAATATGTGATATAGAGAGTATGGGACTAGTTTAATAGGTGATTCCTTGATAGCTACTCTAGGATAGTGGGCCTCGATAGTGGGGTAAGTAGGGATATCATGGGAAACACCTCCAGATGGTAGCATAAGTGATAGTGTAGATATAGATGGAGCCAGTGGTAATGGTTAAGTTGGTAGTGGTTCTGATGCCCCAGAGGCTTGATAGAGGAGATTTTATGATATATACAATTTTGAATTTGATACTAGCCTATGTGTTGATGATATGAGATATATATGAGTGAGAGAGACATGGATACATTATGTCATGCATTTTCTTATTGATGTATATGATGATTATATGTTGATTATTTTGATCATATTGATGGCATTTGATTATATTGATGACATGTTGACATTTGATTATAGAGATGACATGGTGATTATATTGATGGCTGATGATTTTTATTGATTATGATGTGATAGATGTAGATTATGGTGTGATGTAATGATGTTTATGGATTATAGATGACATATATGATGCTTCATGCGTAGGTTTATGTTTGACTCTTTAGTTTAGGTATTTTATGATGGATATGATGATGACTATTTGTTTATATGATGATGTGGTTGAAAACATGTTTTTTATTAGGATGTTTGTTTGTATTTAGTTTAGTTTCCACATGAATATTTGATAGATGATTTTTGATGATGTTGTTCATGAGATGATTATGATAATGTAATAGTGTGAAATAGAAAAAATTAGAGTTTATAGACAAGATGATGATGTAAGCATGTTTATTGATAAATATTGCTTATAGATAAGATAATGTGATGATGTTGTGAATTGCTATAATTATGATGTTGATGACATTTGATGATGGTAATATGATTGTACGATGTCATAATGTTATGATGTTATTGTTTATGGTTTATGATTCTTGATGTTTTATTTATTGTTAGGATATGGTTCATGGTTTATAATCTTATGATGGCATTGATGAGAATGATGTTTTGATTTGATATAGAAATATAATGGAAGCATATAAATTAGGTGTAGATAACAAAATAAATGTGAGAAAGAGATAAGAATCATGACACATATGTCCACATGAACTAATGAATAGAGAGTAAGGGAAAAAAGGCATGATTTTTTTAGTTGGTAAAGACCTAACAACAAGAAACCATAGTTGGATTGAATTATTGAACCTAAACCTGTCAAAAGCTTTGCATGAGCATGATTTGATTGAGAAAGATTATATCTTGATCAATTTGTGTTGAGTAAGCTCATAGTCCCTTAATTTCAGAGAGGGTATGAAGGAAAGGTATATGATAAGTCGATGGGTGAAATGACAATTTGATGTGGGTTAGCTTGCCCCTTCTATAGGTAACAAAAGAACTATAATAGACAAGTCTATGTAAACTAATTAATGGCGAAAGTCTACTAATGCCATATATAAGAGCTGATTACAACTTGCTTGATGCGTAGACTAATCAATATGGGAAGTCTACAAATGGAACTCTATAAGATCTGATTATGGCTTACTTACTTTAATTTAGACATAGGGTTGTTTGTTTCTTTTGTTATTTTGATAAGTTGGTGAATTTGATCGATATAAGAAGCTTCAAATGGTCACTTAACTTAGCCATAATTTAAGGGAGTGGTCTAAAAAATATATTTTTATAGTTGTCCTTCAAGGGAGTAGTCTACAATGCTAGAGATATAGACCCAACTGATATTTTGGTATCCCAAATGATCTTGAATGTTAGGTTGGACATGGACTTGTCTATTTCAGATTAAGAGTTTACCTTCATAGAGGTAGAAATTTAGCATAAAAGTTTAATGATATATGAGGGAAAGTGGTTTGAGAGACAACTAATCATGGGATTCCATCTGATTAGAGATGAAAAATATCCATGAGAACCATGCCATGGGTAGAGCCGTGGTATCCATGCTTAGGATTAAGCTATAACTATGATGGCTAATCACATGGTTCTATGTTGTAATCAATTATCCCCAAGAGAAATAGGGATAGGTAGGTGAAGAAAAATGAAAATATCATAAACCAAGGGATGAGCTTGAGTTAGACACAAACGCGGAGTGTGATCCTTATTTTAACAATAGAAAGAATGCAAATGCAAAGCATTGAGAGGCTCAAGTTTTGGTTTACCTTCAAGAGAGGACAAACAATAAGTTCATAATCCATACTTACGGGTTATGATGTAGGGTCCAAGCCAATTGGAAGCAAATTTTCCCTTTTTACTTTTCTCCATTTTAGTTACATGTTGGTTTTCCTTAAGGATGAGGTCTCTGATATTGAATTCTTTCTCTTTTAGGTGCTTGTTATAAGTGCGCTTGATTCATTCTTGATAGAAATGAAGATGACTAAGTATGGAAAGGCAATGTTCATCAAGGATTTCAAGATGTGCATGATGTTATTGATGATAGTCACTCTCAGAAATGATTTCATGCAATGATATACGAAGAAAGGTAATTTAGACTTTGAGAGGCAAGACTACCTTGACTCCAAAGATGAGAGAGAAGGGGGTAACACCCATAGAAGTTTGAATGCTAGTATGATAGGCCCATAAAGTAAAAGGGATGTGCAAGTGCCAATCTTGACCTAAATCACTAACTATTTTAGTGACCATTTTGATGAGGGTTTTGTTAGAGGCTTCTTCCTATCCATTATCTTGTGGATGATATAACAAGGAAAAAATTAATTTGATGCCAAAATCATTGCAAAGACTTTAGACATTGTTAATTTTAATTGATTTTCCATTATCAGTGATGATATTATGGGGAACACCGAAGTGGTAGAGGATATGGTGATAGATGAAGTTGATAATATTTTCAGCTTTGATTGAGATAAGAGGGATGGCCTCCACCCACTTGGTGAAATATTTGGTAGAAGTAATGATATATTGATGTCATTGTGAAGAATGGGGATTGATTTCCCCAATAAGGTCAAGACCCCATTGTGCAAATGGCCAATAGTCTTTAGATACTTGAAGGCCATGGGGAGGTGCATGATGTAAATTAGCATGTCTTTGACATTTGACACATGTCTTTGAAATTTGACACATGTCTTTACATAGTCATAATAGTCTTGATTTAGAGTGGGTCAATAGTAGCCAAGGTGAAAGATGTGCTTCACGATAGCTAGGGCACTAAAGTGTCCCCCACATATTCTATCATATGTTTCATTGATAGCATGGGAAGCTTCATGGTTATGCAAACAACAAAGAAGGATGCCATTGAAGCCATGATTTTAAAGGATTCCCCCTATTATGGTGTAATGAGAGGTACCTTGAACAAAAAATCTTCAAGCATTCTTCGAAGGTTGGGAGGAATAATGCCAAGGTTAATTTAGTCAAAAGTTTGGTCATACCAAATTTTGGAAGGAGATGTTTCCATAATATAAATGATATGAAAGTCAAAATGGATATATGAAGGTGTGATAAAATGATGAATGGCTACAAATAATTTAAATTTGACAAGCTGAGATGGGATTTGGGAAGCAAGGGATTCCATCATATATGAAAATTTGTTAGTAGATTGAGGAACTAATTGAATAAGGTGATGATAGAATGATGCTAAGAGTACATCCACAAGTTGTTTATAGTTTAAGAGGACATCATTTTTACATTGATAATATCTGTTGACCTGGTTGATGACTAGTTGGGAGTCACCAAAGACACTAATTATTTTGACTCTCAAGGCCAGGGCAGTTTATAGACCTATGACTAGGGCTTCATATTTGGTTATGTTTTTTGTGCATTTGAAGTCAAGTTTAAAAGAGAGGGGAATAAGTTCACCTTTAAGGGTAGCGATATTAACTCTAACACCCCCACCATGTTGGCATTTGGAACCATCAAAAAACATGGTCATTTGGTAGGTGGGTTCTTCATGAGAGAAAGTTATAATGGACTCATCTGGAAAGGCAAGAGGAAGTGGTTGATTATCTAGTAGAGGAGCTTCAACTAATTAATCAACAATGACTTATCCTTTAATGGACTTTTACAAAAGGAACTCAAGATTGAACTTAGCTAGGAGCATGACCCAATTAGCCATACACTAGTTTTAGTATGGCTTAGAGTGCATATACTTGAGGGGGTTGGTGTTGGTGATGATATATGTTTTATGATTAAGAAGATAATGATAGATTTTGGAGGCCATGAAGACTAAGGTGAGGTGGAGTTTTTTAGGATGGGTATACTAATTTTCATATTCGATAAGGGTACGACCAATGTAATATATAGATTGCTCTTTTTTTTGTTCATCACAATGAGTAAACATTTGCCTTAGGTAATGGTCTATGGTATTATCTTCTCTCTCTACCTATCCTCATCCCCCCTATGGAAGACTAGCCCTTTTACCTATATATATATATATATATATATATATATATATATATATATATATATATATATATATATATATATATATATATATAGGTAAAAGGGCTAGTCTTCCATGGGTGGATGAGGATAGGTAGAGAGAGAAGATAATCCTTGATTAACTCAAAGGCTTGTTGACATTCCTTGGTCCACTCTTAAAAGAGGTTTCTTTATTTAGGAGGTGGTGGAAGGGTTGACATTTATCTGATAATTGGGAGATGAAGTGACAGATGGATTGAAGTTTTCCCTGCAGGATGTAGAGTTGTGTAAGGTTAGTAGGAGGAGGCATCTCCAAGATTTATCTCACTTTGGTAGGGTGTATTTTGATTCCATAGAGAGAGATGATAAAACTAAGAAGATTTCTTGATAAGAGTCCAAAAATACATTTCTTGGGGTTGAGCCTGACATGATAATGGATTAGTCAGTTGAATATGATGGTGAGAACAACTAGATGATCCTTGTGGTATTTGGATTTCCCAAGGAGATCATCCACATAGTCCTCTATGATTTTATGGATGATATCATGAAAGATATAGGTCATGGACCACTGACAGGTTTCTTTAGAATTATTTAATCCAAAGGGCATGAGCTTGTAGTAAAAGGCTCCCCATGGGGTAATAAATGAAGTTTTATGTTGATCTTTGGGGCCAATCAAAATTTGATTATATCTCAAGAAACCATCCATGAGAGATAAAATTTCATGGCTAGTTATAAGATCAACAAGTTGGTCAATGTTTGTTAAAGGAAATTCATCCTTTGGGCAAACAAGGTTGAGATCACAAAAGTTGATGCAGAGGCGAAGGCCCCCTGTGGACTTGGTGACAGGAATGATGTTATAAACCCATTTTGGATAGTCTATGGGCTGAATGAAGTCGATGGATAAGAGACATTAAATATCTTCTTTGACAAGAAGGACTATACATGGATGCATCCTATGAAGCTTTTGTCGAACTGACTTAACCTCAGGATGGGTAAAAATATTGTGGAGGGAAATAGAAGCATTAATTCTGGACATATCCTGATAAGACCAAGCAAATACTATGTTGTGGTCAGAAGTAAAGAAGGGTAAGCTTGTTGCTCCATGGAATTCAAAAATTGGCCAATTTTGATGATACATGGGTTATCTTAAGTACCTAAGTTGACATCAATAGTGGATTCATTAAACATATTTTGATTCTCAAGAGGAAGAGATTTATGAATTGAAGAATCCCCCACATCGAGGTAGGTGAAAATAAAATCATCATCTTGACATTGGATGGTGTTGATGGTAGGAGAATTTCATTCAATCATTTCAGGATGGATGAGAGGAAGGGTTTTAGTTCAACTACCCTTTTGATAAGTTAGGGGGCCTAAAATAATGGTATTGAATAAAAAAACATTAGATGGGATGATATCAGAGTCCTCAGATTTGGAGGGAGATGGGGTTGGTGAGGATGAAAGTTCTTCATTGATGGTGGCAATGGGATTTGGTGATGTGGGTTCTTCTGGTGGTACAAACCTAAGGCCAAAGAACTCATGAGGATTTTGAGTTGAAATTATGGGTAACTCATGAGGTCCCTATTTATAGAGTCCAAGACCAAACCCCTTTTAAGTGCACCTATAAAGGTAAGCTTTGGTAAAGTCTAGTTTGTATAGGTAGTAAAAATTGATGGTGAATGGTCAAATGAAAGGGGTAGTGGTGGGAGCGACAAGTGGCTGATCAAGTCCCCCATAGATGAAATCTATTTGATTATTGGGGAGCCCAAAAGGGATGATGGTTCTGATGTTGGGATCGTATGAAGATTAATATTTGAGGTTTCTATATTCTTGCAAAGTGGGGAAAACATCAAGAGATAAAATATGATATTTCCCAAGAGAGAGATGTTTGAGCATGGATTGTAAGGGGTGATCAATCAAAATTTAAGACAAAGGGAGAGATGATCTAGTTGAAGCCTCATCACTATTATGGGTAGGAGTGTTGATAGTTTTGGTTGGTGGGGTGACTTTTTTATAAGTTGGTTACAAGGTAGATGAAGGAGGTAGGAGGACATCATTAGGCTGATATGTCATATTACAAGAGGCAAAGGGGCTAGGATTAGCTTTTATGGGAATGACTTATCTCTCATGCTCAAATTTGACACATCAGTGTAAGGTGGAATGGATGCAACTCATAACATGGATCTAAGGGAATCTGAGTAACACATTATATTGGAAATTAGCATCTATAACATAAAATAGTTTAGGAATGGTAAGAATCCCCAAGTAGATATAGAGGACAATAGTCCCTAGGGTAATGGAAAAGGTATCATTAAAGGAATGAAGGACTACCATACCTTTTGACATGATGTTTTTGGGTAGCTAAATTTGGTCATATGCATGGGAGGAGATAATGTTGATGTTAACTCCTCCATCAATCATAACCCTCTTAATGTGGGTTTGATTGATGTATGATGTGACTAAGAGTGGAGGACCAAGATCTTCAGTATGAATAGGTGGTATTTCAAAATCTTGAAAGGTGATGAGGGTAGAAAGTTGGAGGGCTCCAATAAAGTGTACAAGATGTTGAGGATTATAGAGACTACATCAGTACTTGATGATGGTGAGGCGAGGTGTTGATTAGTTCATAGAGGCTTATTTTCACTGGTATTTGGTGAAGTTATTTCAACACTAACCATTATAGAGATGCAGAAGGGTTAGAAGGAGAAGCTCCCAAAATGGATACTTTGGGTTTTGGTGGTTGTGAAGGTGAGGGTGGAGATGTTTGGGTTTGGTTCGTGGATTGAGGGGTTAAAGGGTATGTCCATAGGATGGTTACTTTGGATTTTCCCTTATCCTTCTGTTGGGCTTGAGATCAAGTAACCATATGAATAGTGTGGATAAGGAGGTTTGATGTTTGTTTTAGTTCCTCCTCTTCACTCTTAGGTGGGAGTGGGGGAGTAGGTGATTTTTAGATAGGTTGGTTACGAATTTGGGTTGGTAATAGGCTCAAAGGAGGTTCCTCCAATAGATCATCTTCATCCAAAAGGTTGTGGACAAGTGTTTAGAGAGATTTGAAGTTCTTTGCATCATTTCCAAGAGTCTTATGGTAAAGGCAAATCAAATTATCATTGAACCATGTTAGTTTAGTATGCGAAGGGTCAAAATGTTTTATTGGTAGTAATTTGATAGAAGAGGATTACAACAACCTTTACAAAATGGTTGAATATGATTCAAGCAAAGATGTTGGAGGTGATGGGTTTCTAGTGGAAGGAGTGGGGACCTTCTTTGGAGTAGGCTTTATCATGGAAGTTATAGGGGGAGGAGTGGTTTTGGTAAGGGATTTTGGCTGGGTTTGCTTGGTTATGGTTGGTTTGGGGGTTGAAGACTTGGATGATGAAGTTTTAGCTATAGGTGGGAAAGTAGAGGTAGATAGGTTAGTTAAAAATGATGGATGTGGGTTGACTTAAAGGTATGGTTGAGGTAGTGGGTTTAGGTTGGGTAGGTTGAGGTTGAGTGGTGACTCTAGTGTTAATGGGTGGAAGTGTTTGAGGCATAGAAATCACCAAGTTCTGAAATGGGGTAGAAGTTGGTGGGTTGGTTGTAATAAAGGGAAGGGTGGAAATAAGGGCTGAAGATAACCCCATGGTAGGTGGATTGTAGGTAACTAAAGGTAAATTTGAACCTATATTGAAAGTACAGGGTGTGGTAGGAGGTTTTTGGTTAGAGGTTGGAATGTTGGATTAGGTTTGGGTAGTGGTAGTGGAGAAATAGGATCTTTGGGTGATCAATGGTTGGGTTGAGGTAACACCCACCATAATATGGGGAGGTATACCATAAGAAGGATCCATAAGACTAACCAAAGAAATAGAGGTACGGTGAGGTAAGATGTTAAGATAGTATTGAGGGGCCACCAGATTATTGTCAATTAAGGTAGTAAAGTCTGCATCACCCTCATAAACAACCAAGATTCTAGTAGGAAGGGGAGAAAAATTAGGTGAATCCTCATCATTAGAATTATATTACATTGAGGAAGAAGAAGAAGGTGGTGGTTGATTGGTGTGGTTTCTTAGTTGCTATCTAGTAAAGACCATCTGAGAAATTATGAGATAATATGATGAAACTCACACCTCAAAGAAAGAGCAATAAAAAAAAGAATTCAAGGCAAACAATGCATACACTAAAAGTGAATTAAATCTTAGGATTATTTTTAGATCACTTTTGTCTTATGCCTTAGAAAGTGTGAAGAGGGTTTTTGGCTTTTAGATCAGGTACTAAGAGGAAATCTAAGGTTGGTTTTGAGTTGAGTTAGGCACTCAAGAGAGAAATCTATATTGAACTTCAATACATGGATTGGTATTGGGGCTTACCCCCTCACTTCACACACTAAAATGATAAGGGTGTTAGGTTTTTAACCAAAATATATTGAATTTTAGAGTTTGTGCTCAACTAGAGAGCTGAGTTGGTTCTTCCCTTGGTGGTGAAATCCAAGTAGGATATTTAGGAAGGGGTAAGGTTACTGCTAGGTGATGAAATCCTAGTTGGGCCTTGTCTAAGGTATGTTTTGATGTGTTAATTATTTTTTAGTTTGGATTAAGTGTGTGATAACAAGTGTGAAAGATACAATTAATTGCATTGCCTCCTAAGTTACTAGATGAACTAAAACAAACATGTAATCAATGTATACAAGAGGTTTATTTTAAGCCCAAAAAGAAATTTTCAGGTTTCATTCGATGAGGAAAAAATAAAGAATATATATATATATATATATATATATATATATATATATATATATATATATATATATATATATATATATATATATATATTGTGTCCCGCTGGGTGTGTCAAAAAATTTCAATTAATTTCCTCTCATTTCTTAATTTTGAAGCATGTAATGAAACTAAATAATAGGGTGTGTAGAATAATACCATGTAAAGTGCACATGTGAATCCAAATGATAATGAGAACTTCTCTTTGGCTAGGAAGAAATAATTGGTAGATAAGAGAAACACTAGAAAAAGGTGTTGTTAGAAAATAGATGAGTGGATTGCCTTGTGTGAGCTAGATCCAAGAAGAATATTACTTATTAGGAGGTCGTCAATCGATTGTTATAACAATTAAGTTAAAAATGATAAAGTAAAGATCTACTTGCATAAGATAAATGAAATACAATACAAAGAAATTAGAATGCTAGTTAATTGGAAAATAACCAAAAGTAGCAAAGATGGTCAGTGATTAAGCTGAAATGGTCGAGATCTAGTCCAAAAAATAAAATAAAGGTACTATAATTAGGTAGAAACTGAGAAAGTTGGGTTTGATTCGGGTCACAAGGCTGAAAATAGCTTACTTTATTTTTATGCCACATTCATCGCCAATGGTCAAGTGAACCATCAGTGGTTTAGGGTGACCATCAGTGGTTGGGTAACCATTGAAAATTGAAGTGACCATCTGTGGTTGTGTTAACCATTGGTGGTTACTTGTGTATATTTGAAGTGATCAGAAAAGAAGGTGCAGATTGGGTATTTGGGAAAATAAAGGTCTGTTACGGGGATGAGTGATGGAAAATAAGATATTGATGGGTCTAATAGGTTAGGAAGGTTATAAATAAGATAAATCAATGAAAAAAATCAAAATATACTTTAAACTTAATGGTGGAAGGTTGAAGTAATTTGGCCAAAGTGACAGTACTTCAAATTTCAAAAGTGATTTTGACAACATTTCAAGTCTTCGATGATGTTGTTTGCTTGCTAAAAATATGTTAGATACCTATTTGTAAGAGAGCTTGGATGCAATAATGTGGATTATGGATCCATTTCACCTCCTTCTCTTCTCCTTTTGTAGGATGAAATTGCTAATTTGGATGGAATAAGTTACTAATATGATAGGGGGATAAAGTTACCAATTCATGAGGTTTTAAAGCTAGTTCTAAGAGAAAGTTGCCATTTAGGGAGATAATTATCTCTCATAGAGATGTTAATTATTTAAAACTTTAAAGTAGGCTTGGAGACCTAACCATTGATAGTCAAGATAACCATCAATGGTTAGGTTAATCATCAGTGGTCAAGGGGCTAGAAGAAAATGGGTTAAATCAAGCTAAAAAGGGGTGAATTAAATGGTTTAGATAAATGTGTTAAGTTAGGGGTTTTATAGGATCAAGTTAGTAAATTAGTCTAATTGACTAGGTGGTCCACTAGACACAAGGTTGGATGAGGTTCAAAAGGCAATTTGACATCAAAAGTTGTCATGTGCCATTTTTGAGTGTCTACAGTATAGAAAGTCAAAATTGGATGAAATCAAAAACATAATCCAAAAAAATTATACTATGATAGATATTGGTCTTGAGTCTATTATTGTCAAGTCCATTAGGACCATAGACCTTAGATTTATAAGACTCCTCCTAACCAGAAGAAGTGTCAAAATAAACTGAATAACTAGAGTAACTAAAAGATCTATCACTATAATGATCCACATAATTGGTGTCATCTCTCTTTTTGTGTGGAGAGTGAGGTCATCGAGAAGGACATACATATACAAGATGTCTAATACTACCATATTTGAAACATTTGTGTTCTTCCCTATGATAATGAGATTCAAAAGAAGCTAAATCACTAGAAGAACAACTGGAGTGAGAAGAATGCCTATGGTGATGTTTGTGTTTGGAAGATCCTACAGAGTGTGAATGAGAATGCTATGGAGACTATCTAGAATGATGTGTAGAGTGCTCAGGAGAATGTCTTGAAGATTTTTTCAAAGAATACTTTTGAAACTACCTCTATACATGGAGGTTATCTCGGTGATGTGACTTGGCCTTTGTTTAGTGAGCCTATTTAGTAGGCTTAATATTTTTATTTGTATGTTATTAGTCATGTTGAGCCAAAAACTCACAAATAGAATCAAATATTATTCCATTGATCTTATCACTAAGCTACAACATTTGGACAAAGTTGGTATATGCATAACTAAGACTATTCAAATTTATGGATATGAGCATGTCATCATCAATCTTATTGTCTGTCATGGAATATGCTTGTTTCAATGTTTTCATTCAAGAAAAATATTCATATACATCTTCCTCATCAACTAATTTATTTTTTAAAAGTTTCATCATAAGGTCAATATTCGTGTATGTAGGTTGTTTCTCATACATGTCTTTTAATTCTTTCCATACTTTCCATACTCCAAATTAAATAACTGCACTATGAATAATCACTTGTGTAGAACATGAAAATTTAATAAATCAAGGGCATGCTTATCTCATTTTTTATACTCAAGCACTTTTATAGCTTCAATGGGTGTTGTAGTGTTTTTCTCCATTATTTTACACAAATTATTAAAAATAAGTGTATTTTCCTTGTTCATATGAGCCATTCCTTGTATTTTTTATGTGTTAAACATCCATTTTTAGATATTAGTCTCATAATTTTTTCCATTGAGATATAAAATAGATAATAAATTCAAAGAAAGGGGAATGCTATGGAGGTTTGGCATTGATCTGCTACATAGTTTCCATTTATAAAGATCTTGGGACTTGTTAAATGACACCTTATATCACCTTTTATACCCTTATATCTCTTGTTTCTCTTTACAACGCCCTTTGAAAAAATATAATATTCCCTTATAACTCCTTTACAAATTAAATTGAGATAAAAAAAGGAATATTCATCAAAATATAACACTAAAGGGTTTTAAAACCTTAACTCTTCTTAGTTGCAAATAACCAAAAAAATTATTTTAGACAACTCCCCATCTACTAACCTAGCAATACAAAGGCAAGATATTATAATTATCTTGGATTTTGCCAAAATGTGTAAAAAAAAAATTACTTGCACGGTAATTTGGTAACATATTTTTACTTTTCATGTAAAACTATGTAGTGTGTTATCTTCTCTTTTAGTGGGATCTATAAATAGTAGATTTATATTAAATATCTAACAATGCTCTTTGGTTGATTTATTGTGCCACCCAAGGCTTGTTGGTATAGTTGTTCTCTACATGTAGATGCTTTCAAAATCCATGCTTCTGTAGATTGAACCATAAATTATCCTTGAAACTGGGTGTGCCTTTATTCAATATTATCTCTTTCAATAAAATCATTGTGTAGCTCTCTTTAAATAAAATTATAATGTATATTTAATGAAAGCATCATATAAAAATATAGAGATCAAATTTTCTACTTTTGTACAAAAAATAATAATTTTCTCAAAATGCTTGTTATGGTATCACCATACATAGAAAATTTTAACCAAATTAATTTCTTCTAATCCTACACTTTGATAAGAAAAAAAACTTTTACCAGTCACCATTAGCTATCTGGAAGGGATCATATGAACCCAAGATTCAATAAAAAATATAATGTTTCGCAACAAACTTACCATTTAGAGGTCATACAAACATGGGTGGGCTTCTTTATGTGTTTAATTTTGATTGTTAACGATCCTCATAATCCAATACATGAAGGGCAATGAATCTATTAGCTCAAGCTTATTTATGACAATAATTATCCATCATATAATCCCTCTCCTTATGCATTCACATTCATGGCTTCCTCCCTAAAAAACATGGATATGATACCACTAATAAAACTAGGATGAGGAAGAATATGACTACAAATTTATTTAATATAAGCATACTTTTTTTTTTATAGCACAAGATTTTAAAATCTTACATAAGTTGGTTATAACAAACCAACTGACAAGTGTAACCAACCCATAAAAATAAGAAATGATTAAATAATTAAATAACAAGCTAATTATGTTTTTGGATCATAAATAATCCAACATAGACATGTAATAATGTTTCAAGGTATATATTAGCTATAAAATTGTATTATTATAGAGACTGTGTGTATTTTTTATCATCAATATATATTAGTCTCTTATTTTCAAATTGTTTCTCATGTTTGCAAATGTTTCCTCTCATTTATCCCCTCTTTTATCTCACATGCCTCTTCTCTCCTCCATCCTTATTTCTTATAGTTTATAGATTTTTCCCTAGAAACATATGTTGTTGTCCCATCCTACCCCCACCTCCCTCCGCCCCCTCTCCCCACCCCAACCTTGTTTTGGGTCCCACAATAACTGTGGGTCTTTCTTTATTGGATTTCTCACCCATTTTGGCTTGTGTGCTAATATGGCCCTAATTTTATTTCAAATTTTTTATAAATATGCATGTATATTAATGCATTTAGGTCATATGATGAATGAGGAAAAATAATAAATTTAAACTTTTAGATCATATATTCAAGAATATAAGTAATTTTCAAGCACTTGCTACTTCATTTTAAAATAAATCAAGAATTAATTGTCACTAAAAATTGTAACAAAGTAGACACTACATCACAGTAGACTGCCTGGTTGAGTTGCATTATACTTGGATTGATGTTTTTAATATTTTAAATTGTTGATGCATGTAAAAAATTAGTTGATGATTAAAAATATGATTGACCCCAACCAAAGTCCCCAAAATAAGTATTTTGATTTAATTTTACAAGATTAGATACCCTATACTAACATTTTCAACTACCCATGATCAAATTAAAACTGAATCATAGCTCACATACATAAATTGGAAAGAGGCTAGGTACAAAACTAAAAAAAATTAACTCAATATCTCATAATAATGACATCATATATGAAATCAGATAATAAGATATTAATTGATCTTCTATGGTAATGTGCATAGAGGAAAGCTTATATATAAATATATATAAGCTTATATATATATATATATATATATATATATATTATAAGAGCAAGATTTTATTTTTTAATTGGCCACATTTAATAGGAAAATAGGACTGGCCTATGAAGAGGTGGAAAACTAACAACTAGCGTAAAGGTAAATTTTGCTTATCATATTCTAAGCTTAGGAAAATTTTCACAATGGTGCATGTTATCATTTTAAATGTGAACTCATGGATAATCTCCTATATGTAGGGGCTTTGTAATGGGCAATGAGCATGAAAATCTTGTGTGAGGTATGAGAATATATAGCATTGGGCACTAAAGTGTTATTGCTCAGCTGTGCATGTAAGCATTGGTTATCTCATCATAATTATGATAATGTCCCCAAGGCATCAAACCCTTATGTTCCTTAGGATGATCCTCTAGAGTAGTCTAAATTAATTCTATTCTAAGAACACCTAGTTTAGGACCGACATACAGGCCTAAAGAGTAGAAAGGTAAATCTACCACTAGTCTAAACCTAAGACTCTTGAGGGAAAAGAGAGGTAAAAGGTAAGATATGTTAAAATATAAAGAGGTGATGCACCCATAATAGAGCAAGTTATCCTACTACCATAATCACAATATAAACCTTTGAGAACAAGATGCTATCACACAAATTTTTCCAAGGATATTACAAATGTATAAGTGCTTCATATAGATGCATGAGAATGCATCACAATAATGAGAGGGGTGATAAATTATCTATAAACAATATAAATGTAGACCCTAGTGCACACATAATATGACCTACAAGTGAGTTATAGGTTCAATGAGGAGTTATTGGGAATGGAAAATGGTGAAAGGGGCAAACATTAATCATAGTCAAGGATCAAAAACACAAATAGCACATAGATCACTAGAAGAACAAAAAGAGGTGAACTTAATTCACATTAATATGCAAGATTTAGCTAATACAAGTGCTCTCAGAGGGTAAATTTTAGCAACATGAGGTTGTTAAAAATATGTCGATCATTTTACAAGTGAAGAACCAAAATTTTATAATGAACAAGCCTATTTTACAATAAATGCATCACTTAGGGTGGTGGGTGTGGCTTTTAGTTCCTTTGTAGCACTATGGTCATACTTACTAAAGTTTGTTTAATGATTGGATCTAGAGTTGGTGTTAGGATCCTTTATATATACACATGTGCATAGGGGAACGAAGGATTTCCTTGATAAGGTTAGAAGTAGAGTGTATCCACATATTGATGCCTAGTAACCACTTACACATTTAATCACTCTGATAATAACTCGAGCTCCTCTTAACTGCCTCTAAAGACCTTATTTATATCCTACTACCACTTGGCACGTGGTGCTTCATGATTAGTTTTAGGTGTCATTTTGTGGGGGTAACATATGTCATCATCTAGTGGGTCTAGGTGGAACACACATCATCTCGGTGGCCTCTCAGAAGAGTCTTTTATATTATAAAAAGGAGTAGTATAGACATGACACATGGGTGCTATTTTTCTACTATGGATACTTTGTGGGCCCCCTTTCCTTCCTCACCAACTAATGGTGTTGCTTAAACTCTGTTGATATAGGGACCAACCTTGGACAAGTGTTGGATCACCATGTGGAGGGCTGACACTTCTCTCAGGGAAATTGAGAACTTCATTCTACTAAACAAGCACTAGGTAGCCACATGGCAACAACAAAAGGAGGGTCACATGCTGTACATTTCAAGGGAATAAATGTAAGATCCTACATGCAATTATAGAATTGCATTGGTTAAGCATGAGGAAGACTTTAAATAAAGGACCACATAAATATTGAAGACCCTAGGCATGCTCTTCATGATTCATAGCTACTCCCTACACCCTACCTTTACTTAACCATTTGGACTTTTAGGGTTTCTCATCTTGAACCCATGCGACTCTTGGTCTTGTGCACCACATAATTATATGCTAAGATGCACATTAAAAGATTGATGTATGTATGAGTCATAATTGTATTATTACGTAGACCTACACCTCTATTTTGCATTTGGGAATAGATAGGAAGTGCTTGTCTACCTTCTTATTAGAGTACCTATGACCATGTAGGTGTGTTACCTCTCTATAAGCCTTAAACTAATTGGGGTGAATTATAAATTCAACACTTATGGTAACCTCTATCATCTACTTTCCTAATAAATGAGAAACTAATAGCCTTTGAGTGATCAATTGGGTACAGAGTCTTTGGAACTTCTGATTCCTTTCACTTGTGAATGCACTAGCTATGCACCTCTAGCTTTGGAATGAATTGAGACTCACCTAGAAAAATAAGAACTATGCCAAAGGAAATAAAAGGAAAAATACATAAGCTAATAAGATAATGTGCACAAGTGCTTAGAGGAATAAAAAAAATCTAATCTACTTATTTATAATTTAGACAAAAAAATCAATGGATTTAGTGCTTGAGGTGAATCCCATTGAATAGGATGGGTAGCATTTCTCCATTCATTTTGGAAATTTAGAAGACATTGGATGGCTTGCATCTGGCTCTGGTAAATGGACCACTCCATATAATGTCAAATGTAGCATGCCTTCTAGCTTTTACTCTATCTGCATCCCATTTGATCACTAAGTCTCCCTCCTAAAAATTCCTATTGCTAGCTATTTTGTCAAATACCCTCTTGGTTTGTGCATGTTGGAGTTCCATGGTTTGTGCAACTTGTACTCTAGTTTATTTAAGATCCATTAGCTCAACTAATATTACTATTAGGGAATCATTCTTGAGTAGCTCTAACTGGTGCACAAGCTCTAATGAAGGCAACTTGAGGGATGATGGTAATTTGGCTTCCTTTCAATAGACTAGTATGAAATGAAATTTTCCCAACACTTTCTTGGGCATGATCCAATCAGCCCAAAGGATGGTTATGAGCTTAGTATGCCAAGCTTGATGATTATACTCCAGAGTCCTCTTTATGATGTGAATTAGGTTCTTATTTGTGGACTTGGCTAGACTATTACCTTTGGACTAATAATTTGATGAAGCACTCAAATAGACGTTGTTCTTGATGACCTAATCATTGATCTTAGTTCTAAGGAAGGCCAATGCATTATCAAAAATAATGGTGGTGGGGATACCAAATCTCATTACAATTCATTTGTATAATTTTAGGATGGATGTCTCATTAGCCTCTTTAAGTGTAATCACTTCTATCCACCTCGTGAAACAATTAGTGGCTATGAGAATCCATTTATGCCCATCACTTGATGGTGTGTTAATAATGACTATGAAATCCAAGCCCCATTATACAAAAGTTTGATCAAATTTGATTGGGCACAATGGTAAGGATATTAGCCTTTGTTTGCCTATGAAGAAGGTGCATTCCTTATAGTTTTGCACATATATGTGTGCATATTTAAATAGAGTTGGTCAATAATAGTTAGTTCTTATGATTTTCATGGTAGTGGTCTTGGGGAAATAATGGCTTCCTATAGGACCATCATAAAACTCTTGAAGAAATTTTCTTACATTCTATAGTTTCATCCACCTTAGGAGGACTCTATTCAGATCCTTTCAAAAAGGTGCACCCTCTATGAGTACATAGGGAATGGATCCTAAAATGTCTATGCTTAGCTTTATCATGGACAAAAATATATATGTTGTGTTAAAGGAAGGATCTCATATCTTGTGCCCATTTGGTCAAGGATTGTATGCTTGTGTGATCTCCTTCATGTGACACTAAGACCTCACTATCTAGTTTTGATTCCTCAACCAATTGGTTGTAGAGTCCCTTTCATCACACTAGCTTGGTGACCTAGATATCTACATCATATTACATCACGTTTTTGATCTATCTAGCCATTTTCTTGTTGATATCCTCATAGAGTATAAAATCTTTGATGCTCACGTGTGCCACCATATGTTGGATTTTGTTATTGAAGAGCATATGTCTAAATTTATTAAATGCTATCACAAATACAAGGGTGTGGTTTTCCATGAATCTATAGTGCAACTCATAATCCTTCATCACTTGGCTGAAGAAGGTGATTGTCTGCTCTAATTGATCTTTGTTCTACTATATTAGTATGGTTGAGGTACCTTCAACCCCACAAAATGCATAAAGGATGAAATCCTTTCTATAATTAGGATTGATTAGGGTAGGAACCTATGCAATGGTGTGCTTGATGGTTTTAAAACTTTCTTTGCCTTCATGAGTCTAACTAAAAGTATTATTTTTATTTAACATCATAGTGAGGGGTTTGGATAGGATGGTAAAACTAGGAACGAACCCTATCAAAAAGTTAATTCTCCCTAGGAAGCTCTGGAGACTTTTCTTGTGGCTTGGAAGAGGAAGAGACAAGATGGCCTTGATTTACTCTAGGTCAATTGCGAGTCATTGCTTTGAAACAATGTGTAGTACACCTTCATTCACAATGAATATAAATTTATTAGGGTGTAGAGATATTCCAAACTCCCTACATATTTGAAAGACATTATCTAGATGATTCAAATGATATTTTATGCATTTATAAAAATAGTGATATCATCAAGGTAAACCAATATGACCTTATTGATGATCTCTTTAAGTGCCATATCCATGGCTCTCTAGAACGTCATGCCTATGTTTATCAATTTGAATGGCATGCACTAGTATGTAAACGTACCCAACTTAGTGGTAAATACAAATTTTATATAGTCACATTCCTACACAAGGATATGGTTATAGTCTAAGTAACCATCTAGCATTGAAAATATTTCTGTGTCTGCAACCATTTTGAAGATTTGATCCATTGTTAGGAGAGGGTAGTGGTCCTTGAGAGTAGCTTTATTTAGGTCCCTAAAGTCCACACAAAGATGTATCTCCCCATTTTTTGTAATAGTACCAAGTTGGTGACCCATAAAGAGTGATTTATTAGAAGTATGATAATGGCCTTAATGATCTTAGAGAGCTCCTTCTACATCAATGGTTCTAGCTTTAGATTGATAGGCTTCTAATTTTGGTGTATGGGTTACACATCAGGATGGAGATTGATAGTGTGTTACACTAAGACTAGATCAAAGCCTCTATGATCCTTATATCTCCATGCAAAGATATCATCATATCTCCTATTGAGTTGAATAAAGCTCTCAATTTTTGGTGGGGAACATAGCCTACCAGCTTTTAGAGTCTTCCTTTCTGAAAATGATTATGGGTAGGGAGATATCCTATTTTACAGTCATGCTACATTTCTCTCCTTTAAATTAGACATCAGAATTAAAAATGATTTCTAGGGTGACTATCCCTTTTGGTAGCTTGTTTCCCTTCAATTGGATGCCTTGGTCTTCATACTAGGTTTATAGTTGTGCCTAGTTTATGGTACAAAAATCCACCTCATCTTGTAGTAAATTGATGATATACTCATCATTTTTAAACACCTTCCAACTTTTCATGTTGTCAAGGACTACTCATCTAACCATGAGTTTGATGATCTATTCAAACCCTTTCATTATGTTGTGTGGGATGTCATACTGTGCACCTACATTTTCAAGTCTATCTACATCAACATTCTATGCTCTTGGTATGGAAATGATATTAAACACATTAATTCCTTCTATCCTATCCCACACTCTATGTTTATAAGACTTCATCAAGCAACTCTTAGTCATACTCTACACTCTAACCTGGTTAATAACCAGTTTATTATATCCTAGTGCTTGTAGTGATTTAATTCATTTATTCTATATAAGCTAAATACCTTGGATTAGTGCCTCATATTTAGTAACATCGTTCATGCAAGTGAACTTTAGTCTAAAGGCATGAAGTATTTATAATTTTGGGGTGAGACCAACATGACACCAGTTCATTCACCATTCTTACTATGGTAGGCCTCAAAGTATAATTGCCACATACCTTTAGGGTACTTGCATGCCTTTATGAGCTCTACTAGCATGGAATCATCATCCATGATGTAATATGTGCCTATCCCTATCTCTAGGTTTTCATATGATTACATTGTAATTTTTCATGTGCCCATTAATCTAGTAGATTTTTTGAGGTTTCTTCAAGTAGTGTTGTGACCTCATGGAGGATAGGATCCTCCTAGTTGAACATCACATAATTTTGATTGATTGCGCTGGGAGAGTATGGCTCAACATAGATTTTGAATATAGGTTCCACCCTTATGGTCACTTTTGTCCCGTACCTAGTTATCAACAAAATGTATGACCAATCTAAGGATAAATACCTACCCATCTTTGTCATGAAGTCTCGAGAGAGGTAGATGGTGAAGTAGGGAGGTAAGTCAATAAGTATGATATCTTATATAACAGAGAGGCTTAGGAATGCATGTAGTGTAAAATTTAAATATTTGATGACCCCTATGACTTTGACCATCATGCCATCGAGATGGAGCACTCCTTTTGAAATAGGGGAATACATAATTCCCAGCATATCCATATTATTTTTTTACATTACTAACCTACTTACATTAGATTCGATAATGAAATTATGTACCAGATGTTAGTCGATGATTAAAGAAACATAGAATAGGGGTAGATTATTACCATTATGCACCTGTGCTTCTTATACTTTAGGCTAAAATAGACTTCTAGAGGTAACAGGTGTTGGTTGAAGGGTTTGACATTCCTAAAAGCTTTTAAGTGCATTTTGAAGTAGATTTCATTGAGATGGAATAGTAAGCTCATCTCACATAGTTAGATTAAGGTTCATCTTCTTCATATGCTCTACTAAGTTAAAGCAGACATAAGACCCTTTTGATTATGTCTTCAAGGGGATGGTCTCCTTTGGTGTCAGTGTACTAATTTTAGGTGGCCCCTCTTCTTACATGACCTCTTTTGAGCACAAAGGTTATGAAAGCATCTTAGCTTATGCATCTACACGAGTGACTTGGGGAACTAAAGGCAAGGGCATTGTGGCTAGTATGGCATCTTCTATACCTTTCTTTTTTAATATTTTATTGAAAGCAATTAAAGTGCTTCTTCTGGTAGGTGTGCTACCTTAATTTACATAGTTAAAGTCCTCTTATTGCCAATTGATGATAATAGACCCATCCTATGGTTGAGCTGGGACTTGGGATTCTCCCATATGTGGGGTTATGCTACCTTTTTGCTCTTGTGACTAAGGCAAACCTTACACTATTAGTGTCACATTTATGATTACATTTGCATATGTAGCTTGATCATATAGTTGGTTACATGGGAAGCACCATTTAGAATCCTATACTAGGTTATTCTATACTAGGATAAGGGCTCTAGAAGTACTAACAACATCAATCTTTTGTGCATAAGGCATTTTGTTATATGTGAGTTGATTTTGGGTTTGAACACCACCTTGGTAGGAGGTCTATTTGACTAGTACAATTGAGAAAAAGGTTGGTGGGATCTGGGATATTGTGTTTGTTGCTTTTTGAGTTTAATAAGTTTGTTCCCAAAACTTTGTAGTAGCGATATCACTTCATGTAAATCATTAGAAAAGATAGTAGATGAAGTATGTAGGCTCACCATGGTAGGGATAGGTGCTAGCATAGGTTGCACAACTTCTTGATTAGGAATAATATCTATGAATATAGGCATATGGGGTCTAGGTGCAATATTTCTTGATAGGTGAAGTTTTTGTGTGCACAATAACTTCATAGGTATTAGGGAGGACTATGCCTCTCATGGACTGAATCATCACATCTATATCAATATTAAAAGCTTTTAAAAATTATAAAAATGTAGTGTTAGGAGATGGATTATACAGTGGTGGGATTTTATCCCAAACCCTCTAAAATCTAAAGTTAAAATCAACCATCATCTCATGCAGGGCTCATTTTATGTTTGTGAGATACTCTATTAGGGATAAGTGGTCGCTTTGGTTTTCAAACTATTTGTATAATTCTTCACCAAGTTTATACTATTTATGAATAGAATTTGGTCTCAAGCCTTGACACCATTGAAGGGTTTTACATTTCAATGAGGAGGCAAGTAACTTGACCATGACATTATCTTCATTGACATGGTACACTAAGTAGATATTTACAATATCTTGAATATACTCCACAAGTGAGGTTGAACTTTTGCCCATGAAATATGACAAACATTTGAGATCTACTAATGAAATGTCATCATATTGCATGAAAACTAATGGAATGCCTCTATTGAAAGGCACAAACACTTGATTCCTTAGTATAGTCATGAATAGGATATAGAATAGGCCTCTCCTATGTATAGAGAACCTTCTAAATGGAGGGGTGGACTGTGTCCTAGGGATGATGATCTTGTGTTACTCCTTATAATAGGGGACAACAACACTCTAACTCTTCCTCTCCTAGATGTTTCTCAAAGCTCAATGAAATATAAATCAATGCCTCTTATAGATGATCTTGTTTTTCTTGGCAAGTAGATAGGGGATTGATCTTTATAAACTAAAGATAATTAGATTCACCATATGCTCCTACTTTGTGTCCATTACACCTATTAGCTAAATATGACACTAATTATTTATCTCCTGCTTAAAATGTTGGTCTCACCAAGCATGTCAAATACTATTGTCATTCAAAATTTACACCTGTGGATACTCTATAATGTGAAGGCACTTTATAGTGGGGTACTGAGCATGAAGGTCTTGTACAGGGTACAAGAATATATATCATTGGTCATTAAAGTGTTATCTCTTAGATACGTGTGAGCATTGGTTGTCTCATCATAATGATGATAACATACCCAAGGTGTAGGACCCTTGTCCTCCTTTGGATGAACCTCCAGAGTATGATAGATTCCTTTTATTTTAAGTGCACCTGGTTTAAGATTCACATACAGGATTAAAGAGAAGAAAGGTAAATCTACTGCTAGTCTAAACCTAAGATTCTTTAGGGAAAAAGGAGGGAAAAGGTAGTAGATGCTAAAATACAAAGAGAAAATGCACCCATAATAGAAAGAGCACTCCTACTACCATAAACACAATATGAACCATTGAGAACAAGATGTTATCACACAGATTCCACCAAGGATATTCAAAATGAATAAATGATTCATATGGAGGCATGGGAACACAATACAACATTGAGAAGGACAACAAATGGCCCATAGACAATATCAATGCATACCTTGATACACATAGAATATGAATTATAATAGAGTTTTAGGTTCCATAAGGAGGTGCTAGGAATAGATAATGCTGAGAGGGGTGAATACTACCCACAGTCAATGATTAATAAACATAAATAACACATATATCACTAGAAAAATGAAAATAAGTGAACTTAATTCACATTAATCCACAAGATTTAGTCAATACAAGTGATCTCAGAGGGTAAATTTTAGTAGTGTGAGGTTGCTAAAAATATGTCAACCCTTTTACAAGTGAAGAACCAAGATTTTATAATGAACAAGCCTACTTTACAATAAATGTGCCATTTGGGGTGATGGCTATATATTTTAGTTCCTTTGCAGTACTGTAGTCATGATTCTTGAATTTTGTTCAGTTATTAGATATAGAGTTGGTGGTAGGATCCTTTTTTGATACATGTGTGCATATGGTAATGAAGGATTTCCCTGACAAGGTCAGAGGATGGTATGTATCCACATCCTAAATCCTAAGGGCTACTTACGTATTTAATCACTTTGACAGTACCTCAAGCTCTTCCTAACTTCCTCCAATGATCTTCTTTATATCCTAATACCACTTAGCATGTGGTGCTTCATGATTAGTTTTAGGTGTCATTCTATGGGGGTGACATGTGTCATCATCTCGTGGGTCTAGGGGGAACATGCATAATCTCAATAGGCTCTTAAGAGATTTTTTTATCTTGTTAGATAGGATCAGTATGGACATGACACATGGTTGATACTTTTTTGCTATGGATAATTGATGGAATCCCTTTCCTTCCTTGCCAACCAATGGTACTACTTAAACTCTATCGATAAAGGGACCAGCCTTGGATGAGTGTTAGATCACCATGTAGAGGGATGGTTCTTCTCTCGATCAATTTGAGAACTTCCTTAAATTGAATGAGCGCTAGGTAGCCACATAACAATAGTGGAAAGAGGGTTACATGATACGCATTTAAAGGGCTTAGATGTAGGATCCTATGCATGGGCATGGAATTGCATTGGTTAAGCATGATGAAGACTTTAAATAAGGGTGTGCACAAATATTGAAAACCCCTGGTGCATTCTTCATGATTCATAGTTGTTCCATGTACCCTACCTTTACTTAACCATTTGGAACCTGTGGGTCCCTCATCTTGAACCCATGTGCTTTTTGGTCTTGTGTACCACAAAATTATATGTTAAAATGTGCATTAATAGCTTTATTTAGACATGATTCATTGATATATTATTTTTCATACTTGCATCTCTATCTTTGGCATTAGTGTAGATGGGAAGTGTCTGTGCACCTTCTTGTAGGAGTACCTTGGACCGTGCAGGTGCACTACCTCTCTCTAAGCCTTGTGCTGAGTGGGGTGACTTAAAAAGTCAACAATGCACATATCCAACTTTAGAATAGTAAACTATCCTAATCTAAAGAAATAAAAGTTACATAATAAATTACACCAACATCTTAATTAAGTACAACTTAGGTAGGGTATACACAAAAAAGAAGCTCAAAATCCTCTAAAATGGGTCCCAAAATCTAGGTGTGATGATGTACCTATGTACAAATATAAATAAAATATTATGGGATACCAAGTGTCCCTATGGATACCAATATATTTAACTAAAATGTATGGGTATCTAGATACTACAACTACCAAGTCAAACTATTAACTAGCACTATGTATGAGGCTTATATGTAAAAAACATTAATCTTAAAAAATGGGTAGATAACACCTGAAGAAGCATTTTAAACCCATCCCCCCATAATGTTGAATTGGATAGAAGTTAGGGATACCAAAGGATGTCTCTCATGAGTTCATGATAAGGTGTTGAAATAAGTGACAAGTGGAAAAAAATTAAAAGTAGGAGGAGATGACACAATAGGTCAAAAGTGATGAAAAAATCAGCCAACTTCTTCTAAAGTTATCTAAATATATTTTGGGGATTCCTAGCTAGTGTCACTAAAATTTTTACTACAAGGTGGGAATATCCACATGTGTGTGTATAAGACATGAGTGAACACCTAAAAATACTATCAAAAAATGAGATACAATAATCCTCATATGGGTTGTGGCTAACAATGTACCTAATAATATACTCATGCACAAGTGATGAATAAAACATGATTATTGTGCTAAAAATTTGACACTTGCACAAAAAATTGATTTTTATGTCTTAAAATAATCTCCTACAAAATTTGAAGTGAGACACATAGAAAGAGGCATTGAATGTGTTGAAAATAAATATATCAGTGAAAGTGGTATATGAAACTAACCAACTACTAATAATTTTTTAAAATAAACTCACAACAATTCAAATGTTCTTCATGAGTGGCCCAAGATCCAATACTTAAAACACATATCAATTGATATATGTTAGGGATAATACAGTTCACTCACTAGATGGAAAAATCAGTGTGTTGAGGTGTTAAAAAACTAATGTAATTGAAGAAGTGTTTTCAAGAGTGGTCTAAATCCACTACTTGAACATCATGTTCAAAAATGTAGAAGGATTTATGTCAAAAAAGTGTCATGTGAAAAGGGACATTTATTTTATTAATAGGATCTTAAAAACTAGATCATGTGTGGTACCATGTAAAATTTGAGGGAAAAATAAGTATTTCCATTATAAGAGAAGAATGTTAAATAATAATCATGAAACCCATCACATGAGTGTAATAAATTAGCATCTAAAATATCCCAAATGTGTCATAAAACAATTGTGCCAAAAACCAAGGTCAACAAGAATGATTACCCCCAATAATAATAATAATAATAATAATAATAATAATAATAATAATAATAATAATAATAATAATAATAATAACAACAACAACAACAACAAAAACAACAACAACAACAACAACAACAATAATAATAATAATAATAATAATAATAATAAACTACTACTGATACGTGAGAAAAAAACAAAATTTAATCTCTCATAATTGCACAATGTGAGCTACAATTCCAAATAAAAAATAAAAACAATAGTATATAATTTCATACATAATGAATAAAATCCAAGAATAGATATGGATTTGACATGAAAAATATGCGCATTTCTGAAAACAAACAAATTCTTGATGGTTTAAGAGATATGAAGCCTTCCATGAATGGGATCTCTCATAAGATTCCTCAACATGAAATTTAGTTTTAGGAAAATATCAATGTTAGAAAGAAACACAAGATCTAATCCAAAATGTTTTTGTTATAATGTGAAAACAACAACAAAAGTGAGAGCCTCACAAGCATTCTAGATCAAAATATATGGCCTCTAGAGTGAGATTTCATCTAAAAGACAAGTAAAAGGAACCATTGGGGGCTAAATGCTTAAGACATAGGGTCATATTGTGTACTGGGCATTATGTGTAAGGCATAAATGTGAAAAATAGATAGATTCATGGTTAACCATGGGTTGCATGAAAAGGATAAAATATTTCAGACCTAGGAGAGACCTTTGAACAACTTTATTACCTTTATACTTTTTCCACATGAATACAACTCATCTATGTTTTAAAAATGTGAACTTTTTAGAAAGAATGTGAAGTGAATAATACTAAATAAATATGTTTGGATTTATAACCTATAATAAATTTGACATAAAGTTACAGGGAAGTTGCATGGAACAACCCTTTCTCTAATCTTTATAGGAGTCCTCAAATATTAAAATTCACTAAAATGAACTATTCATCGATTTGTTATTTTTTATTTTTAAAATAAATCTAAACTTTATCAAAAAATTCACTTGATAGTCTATAAAATATGTGGCTTTTAACCAAAAAATTGGGGAAAAAACTCTAAAGTAGCCTAACAAGGCAAATCAACTCAAACAAAAAAATACTAGATGGGTTTTTGTAGAACCTAAAATATAGGGTGGTTGAATAATGTCTTAAAAGGCTAAATAAACATGCATAAACTATGAAATATTTTCATAAATCCATAACAAAGGATTAATAATAACCTAGTGAGTACTTATCTTAAAATAAATACATCTAAAAATATTAATTTGTAAAACTAGCTTGTAAATGGACTAATACCTTATTGAAATTTGACACTACAGAGGATCAAATTGAAACTATGACATAACTCACATGGAAAAATAGGAGAAAGGTGAGGTATAAAATAGAATAAGATAAAATCAATATCTCATAATAATGACATGATATATTACATCATATAACATGATCTGAACTAATCTTATACTATAATGTACACTAAGCAAGAGGGTATATATAGCTTTATAAAGATATGGCAAGGGCAAAAATATAAAAATGTGATTGGCCTAAAAAGAGGTGATAAAATATCAGATAGTATAAAGACTAATACTTTTTCTTCTATGAAATTGAGCATTAAGGTGCACTCATCTAAATTTTGAATAGTAACCTACCCTTAGTTAAATTAACAAGTGCATGATGTATTTCACAATGCCCTATTAAGATTTTGAACGAGACTATCAATTACCCATATATGTATGTGTAAATTTTCAAAAAGGCAGGCAAAGTTTTCAAATATCTAGACTTGATGCACCCTATCAATTATTACATTGGAATTAGAATAATAATTAAGTATGATTTTATTATTTTACATATGCATAGATTTAATTGCATGTTTCACGAGTGGATGTGATGAAAATTTGATGTATATATATTTATTCATATTATATATAAAACAACCTTTGCTCTCTTACAACTATTATATTATTATATTTTGATCCATTTTGTAATAGATCTATTTTCTTAGGTAGAATTATTTGGTATGTTCTTATACGGTTTCACAAAACCTTGGTTTAGAGTGATTTATTCTCTAGTTTTAGATTATGTTTGCATATAGTCAATTGTGGATTTATATATTTTTATAGAGTTTATCTATTACATGATCCTATATTTAATAAGCCTATCTCCCTTGTGTTTGATTTTATTGATCCAAAGCCCTAGGTCATTTCAGTTCTAAAAATATGTTAAACCTTAGTGTGCTTATGATGGATCACCTTTTAGATGTTATTTATCTTATAAAGAAGGTCATAAATTCTTGCATGAATGTTATTTATATTCATATTGATGTAGATTATAGTGATTATTATTATTATGATTGCATGAGAATAACACTGATGAAAGTTTAAAATAAATAAGTTATACCCCAATAAAACCAAATTAATGTATAAATGTCATGAATGTTTTTTTGTGTTGGTCCCTTTTATACAATTTCTCATGATTGTGGAAAACCAAAATTTGATATTCAAGATAACTAATTATTAAGGGGACAAGTTTTAAAGTCACACAAAGAACGTTAGAGAAATATTGATTTCTATTTGGATGTGCACAACAAACATTATTCCTTTGTATAACATGACAAACATGTCTCAAAATATATGGGATAATGTGGTTTGAAATGCATGTTTTAATGTAGAAATCAATGCTTCTTCTCTAAATAATAATTATGTTAAAAATTTGAATGTTAGAGCCTTCCAAAATTATTTTTGGAATGAAAATGACAAAAAAAATTATTATGGCCCAGATTACAAAAACAAAAGGATGAAAATATTTATATTAGTAATAAATATGGTATGGATAATATTGGTTCTACACCTAGAATCATAAGTGGATTGGAAGAGGAGATTTTTCATATTTTACCTACCCTAAAAGTCATTTTAGGAATTAATTTTAGACCTACCATTGTTTCCGTTTATTATAATATTTTTCCTTATAGAAATTCTATGTTTTCAACTTCTCAAAATGTTTCTATTTCTTTTCCTTTCTCTCAACATTTAATTCCTCCTAAATTTCAACATTTTGGTATTCCTCTTTACATGTCTCAAAATCCTCCAAATTAAAATATTCCTCATCTATTCCAACCATTACTTACTCATTATATTCCACCTATATTTCAACCATCACTTACTCAATATATTCCTCAAACTAATTTTCATGTTCTTAACCCTTATCCTATTATAAAATTATTCCACATAGTCACCTTCAATTTATGTACCAAACCCTAAAATGAATATTGTAATACATACATGCAACATCAAGGAAGAATTATTTCACAACATCATTCCTACCACTACGCTCGTATAAAATCCCTTCCATGTTTATAAATATTCAAAATATTATAAATTATTACCATAAATTACATTTGATCTACTTTGTTACTATTGGAATGTTTCACATTATTTTAACATAAAAATATAATTACAAAAGACTGCAAAGTAAAGCAGCTGGACACATCATAGCTCAAACTCCCTGATAGGAGAATATATTGTCTCCAAATAAAAATTAGTCAATCAAGACATGGCCCAAAAGACTACAAATAACTAGAGATAAAAATTGTATGCATATTATACTACGCTAGGAGGTGGAAGCAGAGGATCATCCTTGGGAAGCACTAAGTGAGAAAATCCATATCAGGAATCTCTAAAGTATGATATCCATCCTAAGGGTCATCTTGAATAGTGATAGGTTGGACATCAATAAAGTATGAAGGATCAACAATAATTAATAGATACAACTATGAAGAACCAACATCAGACTTGCCATGAGAACTCCATCCACCTCCTAGGGGAGGGTAAGGATAAAAATGTCCCTTGCTTCTGAACCAACTTCTACTTCAATTCCTCTTTAAAAGATGAGGTGGTAAACCATGGTGAAGATCATTAGGTGGAACCATAATCATGGTGCAGAGGGAAATCCCTTAGTTTTCAAGGAGATCCTATAGGTGGCAGAGGTTCAGAGCCATATTTTCTACTTGAACTTGAATATGCAAATAGACTAAAGAAATAACAACCTTTTCATTAACCAAAAATATTTCCATAGATGAAAGAGAACAATACCATAGAATAATTAATATAGAAAGGCAATAGATATCATAAAATTATAATAATCCCCAAATATCACATGTCATCAAGATAAAGGCTCAGAGTGATAAGGCTAAAATAGTGGATGAATCTAATGCTAGGTAGACTAGGTTTTTAGACAAAACCAAAATAAATGTTTAAAATATTATGAATGATTATTAGATGGATATAAAGGTTGGGGAATGCATAGGTGGATTAGTCTCTTACAAAGGGGAAGTCATTGATAAATCAAACACTATAAAAAATGAGCTAGCTTAGGCTCTAGCCTAGGTTGCCACACATGATCTAGATGGGTGATCTAAGTCCTAACAGAGGAATATAGACCCCAATGCCTATTGATATTACCCAAAGCCAGACATAATAGACTCATGTCTTGATGAAGTAGCCTATGATATTATCTCTTGAAATACATATCACAATTCCACCTCTAGTCCTTCCACCAAACCTTAAGAGGCTTCAGGCTAAGTTTATGTAACATAGTGTTAGGTAATATCTCCTAAATGTGAAGAATAGAAGGTAGGTCCACATTATTTAACTAAAAATTGATTTTTAGTTCAGGCAATAGAATTCAATTCCTTAAGGTAACCAAATATCGACTTTTGGAATAATCATAGAGCTTTAATACCAAATAATTCAACCAGGGGAATAGAAGTAGTAATAATAGGGGACCACCATAAGCTATGGTCATTAAAAGAAAACCATAAATGAAAACCATCCCACATGCACTTCAAGTGGGGTTAGATGGATTTAAAATCCTTCCAAATGCATTTGACCACAAAAAGGATAGAAATATTGACAGGAACTGTAATGATGAGAAGGGATTGAAAGCCAATATTTTGACAATAGGTTTTACCATTGGGAGAGACAACAAAGATACAATGTCTTAAATAAATTTTCTAAGATTTATTCCCCTCAATATCTTGAACAACCCACCTAGGACATAGGGTGATACTATTTTGATATGTGTCAATGATACCCATGACACTTTTATCATGAGGGAGGAAACAAATATCCTATGCCTCCTGACAAAAACCCCAAGAATGATTAGAATTGGCCTAGAAAAAGTCTATAATAATTTTTTACATAACATCATAAGAGGTCTTGGAGGCATCCTAATAAGAGGAATAGTAGAAATGAGTAGTGGCTAAGATTTTGGTGCAAATATAAAACTTTCCTGCCAGAGATAAGGGCTTAGTAATCCAATATTAAATCTTATTTTAAATCCTATTGAGGACATATTGAAAATATCTACTAGAGAACTTTCAAAATCAAATGGATATCCAAGAACATGAATTGTCCCCATATGAGCACTCCATTTCCAAATATATTTGTGAAGCCACTCAGGTATAGTCATCATGCTTTGTCAAAACACCAAGTTTTCCCCATTGTAGGCTGGATCTAGAAGATAGACAGAAGGTGTCAAGGCATTGGATAGATTCATTAAATTTGGCCTTTTTTTTTTGAGTGTGAGGAAGGTGTCATCTAAAAAGTTCCCTTTGATGAGATGGGAGGTGTAATCAGGGGAAAAAATGACCTAAACAAGCCCTTGAGAAGCTCTAGAAGCCAAGGTATAACTTAGAGATTCATCAGATAAGACATAAAGAACTAGAGCAAGGGGATAGCCTTGGAGAATAGAATGTTGAATCTCAATCCTCTTATTTTTATGTCCATTAATAGTGAGGAGGACTAAAGCATCATGAGGCAATGTCTACACCACACAAATGAAGTAGGGTCTAAAGTCAAGAACCTTGAGCATGGAAATAATAAAATGTCACTCAATCTTATTATAATATTTTTTAAAGTCTAATTTAATAAAAATAGTTTAATAGAGAGAGGAATGAGCCCTAGACATGCCTTCCCAGACTACAATAAGATTATCTAAATTATAACACCCTATAATATATCATGTTTGCTATAGTCTAATAATGGTAAGCAAAATAAGTTGGACATTGTTGGTGAGGGATTTAAAAATAATCTTGTAATAAACATTGAATAAGGTTATAAGCATAAAACTATTATGAAACTTAATATTTATATTTTTATGAATGAATTTTATATTACCTTGGTTGAACATGGGTCCAAAAGAAAGATTTTATAAGGACTATTTAAAGATTTATAGTAAATCAGGTCCAATAAACTCCCAAGTGCCTTTGTAAAATTCACATGGGAAGCCATCGAGGCTAGGGTCTTTAACATTGATCATGTAATGCAAAACCTTTAGAAGATCCTACAATGTGAGTGAAGCATCATGAATCTATTTATTGGTAGGCATGATCTTATGAGGTACCACATCAAGGAATTTATGAATCACCTGAGTTTTCTTAACTATGAAAGGATAAGCTTGAAAAACCATCTTGTAGTTTTCAATGAAATCCAAAGAGATATCATACTGATAGGTCAGTTGGGAATGAACTACTTCAATGGATTTGATTTTCCTATGATCTTTATTTGATTTTAGTGTTTCATAAATTTCCTTATAATCCATGTCACCAAATCTTAGCCAATGTAGTCAAGCATGAAGTTGAGCACATCTGGATGCATGGTTGTCCACCACCTTTAGGTGGTGTTTGAAAGAGGATACAAGCCATTATAACTACATGTTGAAAGGATAAATGTCAAGAGAGACAAAAATTGATCATAACTCATTAAGCATGGCCTCTTCTAACCACTTTTTGATCTAAGAAACATGTTTTCCATGGTAGAAAAGGAAGGAGGTGGTGCATAGAATAGCCTCATTCCACACTTAATATAACTAGTGACATATGGGGGCCATAAGGTGAGGTTATAAATTTATGTGATGATTCAGATCATTCTAGCATGAATTCACATAAAATTATTAGGGATAAATTTATTTCATGACACATTGTATTGTCCCAAAGTCCATTCCACTTTATAGGAAATAGGGGAATGGTCTAATAAAATACTACCAAAATGGACATTAACAGGCTAGCTATCAATGTTGTAAGAGGAAAAAAATATTTTACTTTGAAAACATAAATTGGTCAAGCCATTTGAGCATGCATGCATCCCTAGATAACTAGTTGGACTATGTGAACAAATACATGGGGTTAAATTTCTACCATCAGAGGAGTGGGTTGGCTAGATCCCATTTATTTTTAAAATAAAACCAAGACTCACATTCACCAATGCAACAACACATTGGGAGGGATGCATCCTTGTCGTGGGGGTGTTCAATCATGTTAAAATATCCACACACTAGCCACATGGTATAAGGCAGCCCATCAATTAAAGATCACCAAAGTAGGGAGCAACCAGGGCCATCACTAGGTGCATAGATGTTGAGAATTCCAAATGGATGGCCATCAGTGTCAAAAATAATCTATATTACCTAATGGGAAGAGTCTTCCTCCATGGAAAAAATGTTTGGGAAAACCTTAAGGACAATTAAAATATAAGTGTTTCCATGTCCCTCCTCATACAATGTGGTGATCTAAGTGGTATCAAGCCAAATGCTTTGTAAATACATTTAAAGGAGAAAGCCAAACAATTTAACTTTTTCCAGGTAAATAATATATAGAAAACCAATCTATTGATAAGTAATATACATAGACTATTTTTTAAGTAGAATATATAAGAACCCTAACATTCCATAATAACACATTCGTGAGGAAGGGTCATCCATCTAAATCTCTCTCTATTTGTCATAGACTATTTTTTATGACCATTGAAGATTCCTGTTTTAATTCCAAATGGGATTTGAAACATTGATGATATGTTCCTTTTTTTCATTGAGCATGTATATTTAATGCATTTAGTATGCCTTAAAGATACATGCTTGAGAAAAAAGGAGACCATGATGTCTATGTTTTCATTCATACCAAGATATAAAATGTATTTATATAATATTTACGAAAACAAAGGCCAATGTAAAATTTAAAGGAAAAAGGAAACTAGTAATTACATACTTTTCTAATAGTCTATCACTTGAAAATGTTTTTATAACACTTCCTCTAATTTTTTTTTTAAAAATATGGTGTATAAAGAGTTTTATGATGTGGATTGGAGATAATATTATGAATAATATAATAGTTTGAATCATTATGGGCTTTAGAAATAAGAGTTATATGTAGGTCTAGGAATTTTTATGTTAGTAACATTGAGTGTGAAGAATAGAGTAGGAGAGCATAGTTTTTCAATCATGTCAGTTAGCTTGGCATGAAATGTTTTACACTGTAATTCATCCCCCATAAATTAAATCCAGTATGCATCAAATTTTTAACAATTTTATCATTAGGTAAATGATGAAGACACTGAATGAGGTCTACAATAGTGGTTATATACTTGTCTTCAATTTTAATAAATAAAAATAATATATTTTCCTTGGGTATGAAATCACATCATGAGGTTAAGAAAAATTAACTAAATATAACATGGAAACCTAATATATTGTTATGATAAAAATTTAATGAAAGGCATATTCTTCCATCTAGAAATTTTTAAAGTGAGTTTGATTAAACATATATTTAAATTTACTATTAGAATGCTTTAGTAATATTATTATTAATAACATAATAATTTACAAAATCTCACAATGTAAGGTTGTCAGTTGATATGCACAACTTAGAATCCTTGTAGGATGAAAACACTATATATAAAAATGAAAAAAAAATAAAAAAAAATCAAGTATTAATGTTGATCAATTCACAAAAAAAAAAAAACACCACAACAATTATAACAAGCACATTTAAGAAATTAGACATAGGCCACCAAAAAAAGGGGATGATGTAGAGGATCATCCTCCAATAGTAGAGTGTTATAAAATGAAGGCTATATTGAGGGAAGATCTTGATCTACCCAACCATCCATGAGGTCTCAAAGACCCTAATAAATAATAATTTTCCACCAATAGGAGGCTACACCATAATAGTATAAGGTCCAAATGGGAACCCCCTCCCCCTATGAAGTAGTAGCAACAAATTTCCCATGTGGCATTGGTGGAATCTATCCCTCCCCCTATCATTTGAGGGAGAATGGAAAAATGGTTGTTGCTATGAGATCAATTCCTTCAGCATCTACGAAATGTAGGTAGCAAGCCCTATTGTGGATGATGCATGATAATACTACTCAATGTACAAGAATCACTCAACAAATGATCAATCAACTCCTCAATATCCTGACCTCCATGAAAACTTTATATTCAAGGATTAAAAAATGCATGCAGGTTGAAGATAATATATAAGCTTGTTGTTAATATAAAATTGATAAGATGATTCCTCATTGTTAAATAAAGTATAATGTCTAGTTTTTCATAATTTATACATAACAAAATCTATAAAAAGAAAATCCATTAAAAATATATAGAAGTTTTCCAATTAAGAGAATCCCAAAGGAGGGCCATGTATTATGAGAAAGATTCAGGATGGTAGGGATAAAAGATACTATGTATCCATTACTAAGTAAGCTAGGCTTTGGGACATGTCTAAAAGGAGTTCTTGAAAGACTTAGGTTTGATATATAATAGAAACCTAGGTTGCATAATTTCAAGGTGAGAAATACTCCCTAAGTGAAAGGCTTGATATACCAAACAACAATGGAAATGATCTACCTTGGGTTCAAGCTCGGCCTTCAAATTTGTTTTGAGTTAGGGAAACCACGTCTTGGGTGAGAAATTAATTTTACAATGTCTATTGATTTTTACAAGTATTGCTGAAAAGTGGATCATGACCTAATAAAGGAGTCCTTAATAATAATTTTTAAAGTATCACATTTCCACCTCCAATCCCTCCACCATGAGTGTGGAGGTTGTAGACCCAACTTTTGAAGTACGATAACTGATATGAACTCTTAAATGTGGAGAATAACTGGTAAGTCATAATTGCTTAGTTTTAATTTCACTTTTATCAATGGCTAAGAAGCCTAGTCTCGAGAAGAAACTAAATTATTTATAAATTGAATTCCAATTTTAAAGATTCTCAAAGATTTTATACCAATAATTTCAACCAAAACAAAGCTAGTATTTTTAATGATAGGATAACACCATGGATTATTTTCATTGATGGAGATTTCATTATGAAAGCCATCAGTAACCTAATTTTAATGAATCTTAACTGCTTCAAATGTTTTTTAGATGTTTTTCACCACAAAATAGCCTCCAATTTTTTTAGGAGCATAAGTGATTAATAGAGTATGGAAACTAATGTTTTTAAAACTAGATTAACCATAAGGATAACTAGATGAATTACAATGATGAAGGATGATTTTAAAAAACTCATTACCTTCAATGGCTTTGACCACTCATATGGCACATAGTGCAATGCTTTGTGTGTAGATGTCAACAATTCCGATACCTACATTATCATTAGGAAGATGACAAATATCCCAAGTAACTCTATGGAACCCCCATGTTTGTTTGGCATTATATAAAAGAAATTCTCTAACAATTTTAGCTAGTTTTTTGTACGAGGCTTTAGAGGGGGTGTAACATGAGGAATAATAAACATCTATAGTGGTAAAAAATTAGGTGATAGTTAGAAAGTTACATGAGTGTAGTAGTTTCTTGACATTTAGGAAATAAGTAATAAATTCCATATAAAATAATTATTCTATTTTATAAATTTGTAGATGATAAGAAAAGGGCTAGCCCTGGAATACCATGAATTTGTGGTCAATATATTTAGTTCAAGTAGTTTGATATTTAGTGTATTTTTATTTATGTATTGGGAATTATATGCACGAGTGATCAAGGAAGTTTCTCTGCAATATTACAAAAAAGAAT
>JARHVA010005631.1:225000-250000 GCA_037957365.1 Torreya grandis
CTAGACTATGGTAGTATGGGATACCATAGGGTGTATATAATTAGAAATCAATTAATTTTTGAATTGTATAGTTAAATTGTATGTTTACTCAAGTAGAATATTTGTAATCATTATTTATAATATAGGATAGAATATAATAAAAGATTCATGCATATGTTTGATGGATTAAATGCATGCTAGTATTACTCCTATGTATAACCTGTCATTTGATGAATTTTATATTAGGATACAAGTTGAGGAATCTTGTGTTTGAATTTTTATTTGAATAATATGCATTAATAATGTGGTGGAAGGAGTGAGATAGACTTCACTAGCTTAATGACATTGCAATGTTAGATGAAGGCAGTCCAATCAAGTGGTATGTATGAAATTGATTGATTTAGATCATTATCATTTATTATTTGTAAAGCTTTGTGCCAAAGTATGTTTCGTGAGACATTATAATTTCATGAGTATGGTTTACATGTTAATGATATATCTTGTAATAGAATAGATTTCTATGATACACTACATGTTTAGTTTAGAATCATATAACACATGGGTACTTGCTAGTTTCTCTAAATTCTCATATTGTCACTATCTATTCATCCATGAAGGAAGGGTCATTCCTTGATGGGATTAGTGTGAGGGATCATTGGTCTATGGTTTGTGTGGTAAAAAGCTTGGATGATGTTCTCCTTCCCCACATCAGTACTATTATGAAGACGACACTTGAGATTGCCATAGATATTGGAGAGTCCAAGGAACTGATGCTCTGGGGAGCCATATATATAAATTATGTACATTATAATAGATTGAATATTATTATTGATTATTTTTTTGAATATTTATAATTACTTATTATTTTATATTGGTAGCAGAGATTAAAGAGTTGCATCAGCCATGGCTAAGTTGTATTACTTTCTATATTCATTATATGTAGCATCTTCATGACATTAGAGATCTATGATGTAAGATGTAATGTGTGTACTTAATATTATCACTTGAAGATATATGTGATCTATTTTTATATTCTTAGGTGTAATCCATTTATGGTATCTATGTTTAATTTTTAAAAAATCACATAATTCTATGTCTAACCTAGTGGGGTTGTTACGATATATTTAGCATGCAATGTTTTCAAGACATTTTCATGAAGAAACACATTATTTTAGTATAAATAATGCATTATTTTATAGACATATGAAAATCATATATTTTCCTTGAGGAACCTACCTTTTGACAATAATTACATGTATAATTAGTCAATCCTTAATGGGATTTATTTTTAAATAGCACTAATATCCTGAAAAAAACTAATGATGTGTTTGTCATAATTGTATTGGCCACCACATATGTGATTAAATTTAAATTTAGATTTACTCTTGTTATTATTTGCCCTAAATTTTATAAAATAAATAAATGTTTAATGATTATAATAGGTGCAAATCTACAAAGCATCAAAATGTTGGGGTAAACATGGATAGAAGGTAGAAGTTTCTTTAAAATTAGGGAAAAAGTGATAAATTACATGGAAAATAATTTATCAAAGTTTTAATAATTTTTAGGTGATAGGAAAATCATTGGAATAACTTGATGTTTTTCTCAATATTTTGAGTGAAAGAAGTTTTATATGTCTTCTATGTTTTTTCATGTATTGGTAAGTACATACACACATGACAAAGATGGTTTATTTGTAAAATTATAAAAATATCTTCAGAAAAAGATGGTTTTATTTAATGTGATTCAATAAAGTTAATATACTACATGTTAAATAATGAATGAATCATTAGTAGCTTTATTAGGGAATGTCGCCAATGCACTTTCATCAAGAAACACATCCTTTTAGTATGAATCATGAACTATTCTATATTGCAAGGATTTTAAAACTCATGAAAATCATATGATTTTCCTTGATGACCCTATTTTATGATAATAATTATATCCAATTGGTCAATCCTTAATGGAATATATTTTAAAATCACAATAATATTTGACAAGATGTTAATGGTATTTCATTATAATTCTAAGTTGGTAATCACATACTTATTTCACCTTTAAAAGTATATTTTATCTCTTTATTTATTTTATAATATTTTTATTAAAAAAATAAATGTTTAATGATTTTAATAGGTGTAAAACTATTTAGTATCAAAATGCTAAAGATGTACACTAATTAGCAATTATAATTTTTACAAATTGCTAATTATGGAAAAAAATTATTTTTGGAAAACATTAAGAAGATATATACTTAGATCACACACTATTTTTGGTTAAGTATTTTCAACTTATGAATATATAAATAAAAAATTGAGATTACTGTGTAAGCTCAAGATTAGGAATATGATAAAAAATTGTTTCTAGACTGGTCTAATGTAAGTGAATGGCATCATATTATGTTTGAATCTGTTGACTATGAAATTTCCACATTTGATTGTGATAAGTGAATTAAAGTAAAATTCAAGAAATTGGAGTTCCAAAAATTAATGATCCAAGATACAATATTAGAGAGTATTCCTAGATGTGATCATTGTAAGTGGTGGGAAACATTGTTCATTCAAGTTCCTTGAATTTAGACTTCTCTTAGTTCATTGACAAATTTAATATCAATACATTATTTTTCCTACTTTAAATAGTATTCTTGATGAAATTTTAGACTTAAAATTCCATGAAAAATACTTGAAATCACAAAACCCTAGTTTCTTGCACAAAAATGGAATTGATATCAAATTGGGCAAAATCGGGAAAAATAGATTGAGTTGGACTGACCTTGGTTAATCCACATTGAGGTAAAATTTACTAAACTTCATTTCTACTACTCTAAATATGGATTTAACTCAAATTTAGTGTTCTCACTTGTGTGTATGCGTGAAATTGTAAATTCAATTCTTGATGCTTTTTCTCATGTTTCTCACTTAGCACAAGCTTATGAATTCAAATTCATTTTTGAATACAGATTCAAATAATCTATATATAGAATAGTAAAATATTTTAGGATCTTTCAAGAGTGAGGAGAATGGTCCTATATTCCTTAGAGGAGCCTTATATTTATATATGTTTCAAATTCTAATTTTATACCTCTTAGCACACAAAAGTTAACTATAGATAATACCCAGCACACATATAAATAATAATTAAATGAAATTTGAGTCAAAATAAATTATATAAATTATACCCATCTATGTTTTCACTTTATAGCCAAGGTCGCATGCCAATCTTATCTAATTACTATAGACTTATCCAAAAAGAAAAGGACCAAAATTTTAGATTCCCATGAAAAAATGGCAAGATGAATAACTAATAGACAAGCTCACATATCATAGAAAATAAAGGCTCAAGTAAAATGTGTCAATAAACATCTTATTCATTTTCAATAATATATGCATATATATTTTTATTAGATGTCATAAAATATGGGCTTGTACCAAATTTGGGTGTCTACATTTGTCCCCCCTTTCATTCTAGTCATGAAATTATAAGATTAAAAGAAATAATAAAACATTTGCATGTAGTCACACTTTGTCTTCCGACTCAGAATTTTTATTTGTTTGAGATACAACATGGAATAATTTGAAATAAAAATGTAGTTGTTAATGCCCATATATAAAATTTGAAAGCCTAAAATTTGAAATTGCTAAAATATTAAGAATGAGAAAGGAGTACACATGTATGAATGTTGTATTGTTTCACCTATGGAAAATGCTCGTGTTATGCCAAGTCTAGAGAGGATTTTTTTTTCCTATTCATTTCCTGACCAAGTAAATGAATAGTCAGGTAATAGATAAAAGAAGATCCATATGTCATCAAGTGTCACTATGGTAATGATCATAATTTTTATTCACCTCTATTGTTTATTTTAATAAAACATGCAACTTTATTTGGTTTTCCTCGGCCTTCTTTCTAGCAAAACTAAAAACACAAATTCGTCTACGTTCTTCTTCATTGAGATTTTTACCTTTTCCAAATTAATTTATATAACATACTCTTTCCCATCATCCATTAATGGGTCTCATTCTTTAAATTAAATAAATATCACTTCCACATACTTATTCATGAGGATTTCTTACTATATGAAAATCATACTTTTTTTTATCTTTTATGATTTTAAAAATATACTTATTTTTGTTATATGAAAGCCTCACTCTCTTATTTCCCCTCCAGACAATCATCTTTAATTCACTCATATCCTTTGCCATGTTATTTTTACAAATAAAACTAAGTTGATCCCATGGAAAATTATTTCTCTTATTTTCTTTCAATGCATCTTCTTATCTTCACTATCATGCCTCAATCCTTGAAGATTCCTCCACCATTACTCTTACATTGTTGATTGCACATCTTGACCCATCATATTAGAAATCATATGTTCCAAACTAATCACCCCTCTCCCACATTTATCTTGTGTCCTCTCTTACAAACTTTTGTAATGCAAAACTACATCAGGACACAATATTATTCTTAAAACCTCTACCTTCTATGGGTAATCAATATCCCTCTATTAAAAAATACTTTCTAACTCTAGTTTCCATTTCATGAGATCCTACAAGATCTCTACCATTAAAAAAATTATATTGATAGTGGGACTACTTTAATCTTTCATTGTAACCTATTTTGATCTATTTTATTTACTTTTTGGTATTATCTCAAAGGCATCCAACTTTGTTTAAAGTAATATCAACATATACTCCATTTCTTCTTCATCTTCACTAACCAATACAATAAATTGTCTACATTGTGTAGTATTCATGACATTAAACCTCACTTGGATTTACTTCAACATCTCTATCAAGTATTCTAATCTTAGTGATATTCTTCCTCTAGGAACTTTTATTCTATATGCCATACCTTTTTAACAAATAAATTTTTTCTTTCACAACCTACAAATGACTTAGAAAGATCCTCACATAACCAAAAAATTAAAAACTTTTCTCTAATACCAACTGGTGTAGACTTGAATGAGGGGTCCAAATGAGTGGCTATATTATTTTCTATATGGGGCTTATACTCACTCTAAAATTGTCACATTCACGAGTAATTTTTTAATTTATGTTTAACATAGTGTTATAGATATTACACACATACCCCACCCTCTCCCTTCCCATAGAATATGAAGGATAATTCCTTAGTCCAATGACTATATTACAATGAATAATTATCACTCAAGAATATCATAGATCTACTTTCATGGTCTTTAAGCTTCTATAAGCTCTCTGACATATCTACACTAATCTATATTTAGACTTATATTTCCAAAATTTATTGATCTCCTCTTGATTTTCTATTTTTGGTGATTCATATGACCCTACAATGCAATTAAAATAATTAATTAAAATATTTATATATACATTCAAATCATGTTGTACCTTTCAATCTCTCTATGTCTTAGAAAATGCTCCAAATATTATATCTAGGTAGTTATTATATGCATGTTACAAATGTGGGTAAAAATTCAAATTCTTAAAAACTAACGATCTCAAAATAGTCATGATGATTTTGTATCCACCACCTACATGAGGTGGTATTTTAATTACCACTTGCTTGAAGTGGTAGTTTCATCATGTTCCCATTAAAATATCAATGTGACCAAATCAAGATGACCCAAACCATCCTTCATACATTTTATATCTTTATGAGACTCTTGATTATAATGTTAAGCTTTACATTGATCCTCCTTCATAACTACAAATTTGTTTCAAGAGATGACTAGTCGTACAACACAAAAATAAATGTGCACAAATTCACATAAGAAGCCAAACTCGTGCAAGATATATGATACCCTTAGATATTCCTACATTGTGAATATATTTTGTTCAGACCCATTAGGATCACAATGTTATGCTCATGGAATACTAGCATGCCTAAAATTTAACTAAAACTCATAATAAAATTCAAACAAATAAACAAGGAGTAGGGTGGTAACATATTTTTCCTTAGAAACTTAATCAAATTTATCAAACAAGGTCAAATTAGAAATTGTAAATTGAGGATATGAGTAAAAACCTTACATATGTGTTCCTGGTCAAATATGCAAGCAAGGAAAAGTAAAGGATGAGAGTATTGAAAACATGAGAAAACTTAGATTTGTATCAATACAATAGAACATAAAAATTAGATATAAATATAGTACAAAAAACCAAACCAAAACATGTTGTTTAGTCCTACATTTTTGTATGTATTTAGATTTTGTGCTTCTACCATAATACTTGTCTAGATGTTGACCTAGATAGTCCACAATGACCCCCCACTCGCACCCATACCAATAACCAAAATTATATCAGCAATATAAACAAGAGAATAAAAGAAAAATAATCATCATAAATAAAAATGTATCATTTTAACATTAATTAAAATTATAATAATACAACATAATCATAATACATGATAATTAATCATCTAGCACAATAACAATGATGTCCATAAAATAATTATAGATGTCATAGTTCACAATGTGTAAAAAAATAAAACAAATTGTGCCCTTTATTTAAATGCCAAGGGGGCAAAATAAGGATGCCACATTTTGGAAATGGGAGGAGATTGTTAATAAATGGGAAGATTCAGAGATCATTTAGAAATGGCTACATCTTAACCCAAAATTTTAGATGCAAATGTGTTTAAAACATTAGATTATTTCCAATCTCTTAATGGTTTTCTATGAGAAAATTCTTATTTGTAGGATTTAAAATACTTTGACAAATAATTTTTTGACTACCTTAAGGATTAAGATTGGATAGATCATTAACACATAAATTATGATTAAAATATTTATGATTATCATTTATATGTTTGGAAAATATCATATTGCTAACATTTATACTCATAAAGGGAAATAGATTATTATTGTTCATATCCCAAAAAAAGCATCCAAGATATATTACAAAGGCACGTCTAATTTTATAAGAGAATACACATTTTTCTTAGATTTTACCAATGGTTTTCAAAAGTATTTATTTATTCTAGTAATTCTTCTAGTTAAAATCTTATATATTTACAATTTTGGTGGTATAAAATAAAATTAAACATTAAACTTAATACATTATACAAGATGAAACATAATAAATTTCTAATAAATTTTAAAATTTAGAAAGGACGTAGGGATTGTGATTAAATACAATAAAAAATCAAAAAATTCATAAATTTAGATCGATGAGTATGTAAAATAAGGGTTTTTTAGAAGATAAAAACTAGGAGGTGGAAGATAGTTGGGCATGAATTCATAATAATATGAAAACCTTAAATCAAGCATCATAAAACATGTAAAGTAATATTAAAAGTCCTAATCAATTGCTAAATCAAAATGTATAGAGAAGGAAGGCTCTTAGGTTTTTAGAGTGACATCATAATAGATTTTGAGTTGTTTCTAGGCATGTAGTCATACTATAAATTATTCACACTACTAGATGAATATTTGAACCTAATCTCCTATTAGATTTTAACCCAGTAGAGGAAATTGTCAAAACCTTACATACAATCCTAGTTAAACTATGTGGTCCAATTGAAAACCTACATATTACGACAAATATGTTCACTCTTGTTCATATGTTGTTGCTTTTTGCCTTAGTTTCATAGCTTGACTCTTCTCCCCATGAAATTAACAAATCAATAAAATTTTAAATGGAAAAGGGGTTGGTTTAGGGATATGTTTAGATAGGGTTAGTGGTGGCACTTTGCCCCTTATAATTTTTCAAACCCTTCAATGATACATAGAGAAATTATGTGTCGATAAACAAAAAATGAATGATATAAATGTATAATAAAAATGTGTGATCAAAGTGTGCCAAGAATACTTTTTGTAAAATACTTGATAAGGACTTTATGATATTAGATGATCAAATAAAACTAATCTCTCTTTTATTTATAGATGACTTGAATTCAAATTTTGAGAAAATTGACATGCATATATAACCCCCAATGATTAAAAAAAGAAAAAAACAAAATAAAAAAAATAAAAAAAATGAGCCCCTTCAATAAAAAAATGGAATAAACAATAAAATCGTACAACCATTCATAGCACTAAGATATAATAAACATAAAATAAAGAAAGAGAAGTCACCTTGACAATATATCTATAAGTTGACAAAAATGCATAACATATAAAATAACATGAAATAATTTGGACCAATCATCCATACAGAAGTAATTTGAGTGTTGATGAATATCACTTTTCATTTTAAAATTATTGATTATAAACAATTTTGACTTTTCACAATTAGATAGAAATTCTTCCGTTTCTCATTTCAAATTTATCCTCCACAACCCAATTTTACATTAGTTTATAAACAACTTCGTATGGACAAGCTCTGCTTTGTGTGTATGATGAGAAAACCAAAATAACTCGCGACTGTAGACAAGCATCTAGCGATACAATCCGCAACACGCTTAGAATAGAGTCTTAATATGTAGAATTGTCCAAAATTGGGCTGAGCGGTTCGAATATGGTTTCAAGATTATGTTTCCATCGTCGCGATAACGAATTCCAAGATTTCTGTTGCTTATTCCGAATGGCCTGTTGGATTAAGGGAGCCATAAGGTCTTCCATCTTCTTATTCCCGCCGACCGATAGAAGCGAAGCCTCTTCTTTACTCAGACGAATCCTAAGGCGTACGGTTGATCCTTTACCAGTCGACGAAATAATCCTCGATTGAATATCATCCGATTCTTCGGTGGCTAAATTTCTACCTGAAAAAGATTTCAGATACATTTTTGGTGGAATGGATTCAGAAGGCATCGATGAAGAAACAGGAATGAGAAAGTAGAGTCGACCGGGTCGAAGCTCTACGCTATGCGAAATTGGTCGACTACAAATATTTAATCCACGGGTGGCATCTGCTTCAAATATTTCATGATCTGCATGATAACCAAGAATTTCCTTAACATGGACAGGACTCCACAATTTCATCACCGTTCCGTCGGCTTTCATAATCTTCACCCGCCGACGGCGTCCCTTCAAAATTCCTTGCAGTCAGTTAATAGCCATAGAATCTGATGTTGGTATTCCTCTGCTATAATAATATTAGGGCTTATGATGATCGATGAATTACAAGAAACCAAAAACCATTAAAAAGGAACAAAAATATGCAGTCGTAGAGATCATGTCTACGTATACCCGCCGCCTCAATAAACTTAATATTGTAATGCGATATAGTTTTAGGAGATCGTAGTTTGACCCTACTTCCATTCACATGCACCCAATCACACGTGTGTTGAATGGGGAAGCTCGAGTGAAATCAATCTTTGTTGAATAGATATGGTGCCAAGTGGCATAAGGAATCTTTTATATGATAGCAAAATTCGAGACAAATGGATATCGGTACTCTCCTAAGTAGGATTACATTAATGGTACTTTTTTTAATAAAACTTCCGGTCGCGAGGCAAAATTTAAACGGATATTTGGAACTTCAACAATTTTGAGTGGGTCCTTTGGACGACTATTAAGGAGCAATATAAGTTGAGTAATAAGTACAAGTATATTTATATTTTTGTTCAATCATTAATTTGTATTGATCTTTTTATGAAGTTTTGTATCTTTATGTTGTGTAATTTTTTTAAAGATTGGAAATGGGTGTCCTACAGTGATTTTTACCATTTTCTGTTAAAGAAGGTTTATTTGGCTATCCTTCCTACTTGGTCTCTCACTCTTCGCCTAAATCAAAAATAGAAATGTAGATTTACTTCTAAATTTTGGTCCAAAATGAGTATTGAAATATGGAGATCTAAGGTTGATTTTGATACTCAAGTGTTGACTTGAAAAATTATACATTGCAAGCTTCTTGTTGGGGATAGGTTGAAATACATAATGGTTCAACCAGCGAAATGTCCTTTCTGCCAAAATGTTGAAAGTATGAAACATATATTCTGGGATTGCATACATGCTAAGAATCAATGGTTTGTTGTGTTTAGAGACTTCCATGTGATTTTTAATCATGATTTAAACTAAAACGAAGCTATTTTGGGTTTTGGCATGCAAAATGAAGTGTTTATTGATTCTATTAGACAAGTTATTTTAAAGAATATGTGGAAGAATAGATGTACAACTATATTTTCTAACAATGTTCATCAAGTAGTTGGCACTCTGAGGCTTTACTCTGACATATTTCTTTAGGTGGTCTTCTTATTTTCGCAGCTTCAAATCTTATGCAAATAGAATGCTAAAGTTATAGACCAATTTCAACAAGTTAAAGATCAAGTGTTGAAATTTCAGTCACACAAGAAGCTCAACCAATGTAGTGTTTTTTTATAGCTCACGTAATGTTGTTTGGGAAATCTTTTGGGCTTTGATTATGTAATGCTTTCAGCGCTTTGCTCAATTGTTGTAATGTTGTATAACAACTCTTGTATTATTTTTCTAGCTGCCTATTAGTAGCTTCATTATTTTGTAACGCTTTGTTTCAATATTTAAAAAATTAAATTAAATGGATATTACATCAAGTTCTATTATAAGCCTCTTACGTAATCTGAAGTTAAAATTTATCCACAATATTGTTCTTAGTCATTGTGAAATGCCAAAAATATTGATCTAAATGTGGAATCTTGTAGATATCTTTAAATGTTTTAAGGCATTTTTTAGTCATAAAATTGTATTATTCTATAGATATTTGTCTTTTTTTATTATCGATCTATATTATTCTCTTATTTGTACATTGTTTTCCATGTTTGCAGATGTTTCCTCTTAGTGATCTCCTCTTTTTCTCTCACATTCCTCTTTTCTCCTTCACCTTTATTTCTTATAGTTTTTAGGGTTTTCCTTAGAAACATACATTGTAGTCACGTTCCACCCCCAACCTTGTGTTGGGATTCCCAATAGTTTTGGGTCCTTCTTTATTGGGTTTCTCACATGTTGTGGCTGAAGTGTTAATATGGTCCTGATTTTAATCCAATAAGTATATAAAGACACATGTACATTAGTGAATTTAGGTCATACAAACAATCAATTAGAAGTTTTACATCATACATTCAAGAATCTAGATCATAGTTTTAGGATTAAGCATGATTTTAAACAAAACTATCTTAAGGCAGAATAAAATTAATATAGTTTTGAGAGATCGTAGTTTGACTTGGTCCAATCAATACTTCCATTCACACGTGTGTTGAATGGGGAAGCTCGAGTGAAATCACTCTTTGTTGGATAAACAAGCCTCATTATAAACGAGGATATGGTGCCAAGTGGCATAAAGAATCTTTTATCACCGTTATTTTCATATGATATAAAAAATATCGAGACAAATGGATATCGGTACTCTCCTAAGTAGGATTACATTAATAGTACTTTCTTAAAAAAAACTTCCGATCATGAGGCCAAATTTAAATGGATATTTGGAACTTCAACAATTTTGAGTGGGTCTTTTGGACGAGTATTAAAGAGCAATATAAGTTGAGTGATAAGTACAAGTAATTTTATATTTTTGTTCAATCATTAATTTGTATTGATCTTTGTATGAATCTTTGTACCCTTATGTTGTGAAACTTTTTCAAATATTGGAAATCACAGTCTTACAGTGATTTTTACTATTTTCTTTTAAAGAAGGTCTATTTGGCTATTCTTCCTACTTGGCCTCTCACTCTTTGCCTAAATGAAAAATATAAATGTAGATTTAGTTTTAAATTTTTGTCCAAAATGAGTACTCAAATCTAGAGATCTAATGCTGATTTTGATACTCAAGTGTTGGCTTGAAAAATTATGCATTGCAAGCTTCCTATTAGGGATAGGTTGAAATACATAATGGTTCAACTAACGAAATATCCTTTCTACCAAAATGTTGAAAGTATGAAACATATATTCTGGGATTGTATACATGTTAAGAATCAATGGTTTGTTGTCTTTAGAGACTTCCCTACAATTTTAATCATGATTTAAACTAGAAGGAAGATATTTTAGATTTTGGCATGAAAAATGAAGTGTTTATTCATTCTATTAGACAAGTTATTTTAAAGAATATAAGGAAGATAGATGTACAACTATAATTTTTAATAATGTTCATCAGGTAGTTGTCATTCTAAGGCTTTACTCTGACACATTTCTTCAGGTGGTCTTCTTATTTTCACACCTTCAAATCTTATGAAAAATGAATGCTAAAGTTATAGACCAGTTTCAACAAATTAAAGATCTATTTTTGAAGTTTTAGTCACACAACAAGCTCAGCCAATGTAGTGTTTTTTCTATAGCTCACGTATTGTTGTTTGGGCAGCCTTTTGGGCTTTGATTATGTAATGCTTTTACTGATTTACTCAATTGTTTTAATGTTGTATATCAACTCTTGTATTCTTTTTTCAGATGCCTATTGGTAGCTTCATTATTTTGTAATGCTTTGTTTCAATATTAAAAATATTAAACTAAATAGATATTAAATCAAGTTCTATTATAAGCATCTTACTTAAACTGAAGTCAAAATTTATCCACAATATTGTTCTTAGTCATTGTGAAATGCCCAAAATATCCATCTACATGTGGAATCTTGTAGATATCTTAAAATGTTTTAAGGTATATTTTTAGTCATAAAATTGTATTATTCTAGAGATATTTATGTTTTTTTTACTATCGATCTATATTATTCTCTTCTTTGTACATTGTTTCCCATGTTTGTAGATGTTTCCTCTCAGTTATCTCCTCTTTCTCTCTCGTATTCCTCTTTTCTCCTTCATCTTTATTTATTATAGTTTCTAGAGTTTTCCTTAGAAATATATATTGTAGTCCCGTTCCACCCTCAACCTTGTGTTGGGATTTCCCAATAATTTTGGGTCCTTCCTTATTGGGTTTCTCACCTGTTGTAGCTAAAGTGTTAATATGGTCCTGATTTTAATCCAATAAGTCTATAAAGATACATGTACATTAGTGCATTTAGGTCATACAAACAATAAATTAAAAATTTTAGATCATACATTCAAGAATCTAAGGAATTTTCAAGTATTTACTATTGCATTTTAAAAGAAATCAAGAATTCATTATGTTACTAAAAATCATAACAAAGGATAAACTAAATCGCACTAGACTGCCTGGCTAAGATGCATTATACTTGGCTTGATGTTTTTAATATTGTGAACTATTGATGGGTGTAAAAAATTAGTCAATGCTTAAAAATTATGTTGACCCCAAACACAAACCCCAAAACAAGTATTTTGATTTACTTTTGCAAGCTTAGCTACCCTATATTGAAACTTAAAACTACCCATGATCAAAGTTAAATTGAAGCATAACTCACATGCATAAATGGGAGAGAGGCAAGGTACAAAACTAAATAAATTAAATAAATATCTCATAATAATTATATCATACATGAAATGAGATAACAAGATCTTAATTGATTTTCTACGGTAAGGTGTATAGAGTAAGGGTTATATATAGATTTATCAAGAGTAAAATTCTCTTTCCTTATTGGCCACATTTAATAGGAAAATATAGTTGGCCTATGAAGAGATGGAAAAATAATGGATAGGATAAAGGATAACTTACTTATCATATTCTAAGCCTAGGAAATTGTGCACGATGGTGCACATATCCCAATTTAGAATAGTAAACTATGGACTAGGCTAACTAAATAAAAGGTAGATGCTATATTGCACCAACACCCTCCTTAAGTATAACTTAAGTAAGGTATATATAAAAATGAAGCTCAAAAATATCTAAAATGGGTCCCAAACACTAGGTACATGATGAGGTACCTATGTTCAAATTTAAATAAAATATTATGGGATACCAAGTGTCCTTATGAATGCCAATATATTTTAATAAAATGTAAAGGTGTACATCTACTACAACTACCAACTCAAACTAGTAACTGGTGCTCTTTTTGAGGCTTAGTCATATAAAACACTAATTTTAAAATATGGGTAGATAAAACCCAAAGAAACATTGCACACCCATCCCCCCATAAATGATGAATTGGGTGGAAGATGGTGATATCAAAATATGTCTCTCCTAAGGTCATGACAAAGTGCTGAATCAAGTGATAAGGGACAAAAAAAATTTACAGGAGGAGGAGATTACATAATAGGTCCAAAGTGATTAAAAAATAAGCCAACTTCCTTTGAAGTGCTCTAAAATATTTTGGTGATGATGCCTAGCTAGTATCACTATAACTTTTACTACAATGTGGGAATATCCACATATGTGTATAGAAGAAATGAGTGAACACATGGGAATACCATCAATAAATGAGATATACAACAACCCTCATATAGGTTTTGGCTAACAATGTGCCTAATAAGATACTCATGTACAAGAAAACATGATCATTGTGCTAAACAAAAAATTTACTATGCTTAATTGCTTTATTATTATGTGGTAAAATATTCTTCTAAAAATTTGAAGTAAGACACATAGAAAGAGGCCTTAAATGCATAAAAAAGAATGACACGAGTGGAAGTGGGTGATGAAACTAAAAAATTACTGGTCAAAATAGTGAAGAAAAACCAATCCAAATGTTCAGCATGAGTGGCCCAAGATCCAATAATTCAAACACATAAAAATTGATAAATGTTGGGATGTTAGAATTCACTCACTAAATACAAAAATCAATGTGTGGAGGTGTTTAAAAATTAAAGGAAATGAGGGAGTGTTTGCAAAGGTGGTCCAAATCCACTACTTGAACTTCATGTTCAGAAAATTAGGAGTTATGTCAAAAAATTGTGTCATGTGAAAAGGAACATTTTTTTATTAATAAGATCTCAGAAGCTAAACCATGTGTGATACCATATAAAATTTGAGGGAGATAATAATTATTTACATTTCAAGGGAATAATCTTGAATAATGAGCACAAAAACCATCATAAGAGTGTAAATAATTAGCATATAAAATATCCAAAATGTAGCACAAAGTATTTTTGCCAAAAACAAGCCCAACAAAAATGATGCCACCCTCCCCACCACGGAGAAAAACTATTTTAAGAGAGAAATAACCAAAATTTAATCTCGCATGATTGGTATTGTCAGTTAAAATTCCAAATATATATGGAAATAAAAGGTAAACACTAGATTACAGTTTCATACATAATGAAACAAATCCAAGACTAGGTTTGGATTTTACAGGAAAAATATGCACATTTAAAAAAAGAAAAAAAACAAAGAATTTCTCAATGGTTTAAAATATACAAAGTCGTCCACAAATGGGGTCCCTCATAAAATTTCTCAACATGAAAGTTACTTTTATGAAAATATCAATGTCAAAATTTAAACAGATATTAAATTTAAACTTTTTTAATAAAACTTTTGATCATGAGGCAAAATTTAAACAGATATTACATCAAGTTATAGGATAAGCATCTTACATAATATGAATTCAAAATGGATTCTTCGATGAATTTTACAAAACCTTTTTGGATTTTGTGGGTAATGATTTGCTCAAAGTTTATCAAGAAATATTTTTCATACACAGGTTGGGTAAAAATATTAATAAAGGAAATATCAAATTCATATTTAAGTAGGGAGATCCAAAGTTGATTTACAATTGGAAGCCCATCACCCTCCTCAATTTTCCTTATAAAATCATAGCCAAGGTGATGGTGATCTGGTTGTACAATTTTCTACCTCTCATTATGCGTCCAAAATAAACTAACTTCATCAGGAGCTGCTACATCTTGGACAATATCATTGTTGTTTGGGAAGGTATGGACTAGGCCAAACAATCTAAGCAACAAGCCTTGTTCATCAAAATTGACTTTGAAAAAGCTTATGATCACATTGAATGGCCTTTTATCATATCTATGCTTTGTGCTCTAGGATTTAGGCCCATCTTCATTCAAACTATTCAAATACTTTTTTAAGATGCCTTGGTTATCCTCTCCATTAATGGAGTCACCTCCAAGAAATTTGGCATTTACCATTCCATTTGCCAAGGGTTCCCCTTAGTGCCAAATATTTATGTGTTTGCTACTGAGGGGTTTGGATACCTTCTTAGCAAAGCCCAATCCTACAGCCTTGTTAAGGGAATTTACCTCCCACCTGATGCAACCAACCCTCATGAGGACATGTAATTTCTTAATGACCATTCTGTAAATGATTCCTTCCTTACCCTCATTGAAGATGAAGCCAACATGGACAATGCCCTTTTGTGTCTTGACGCCTTCTACCTACCCTCTAACTCTAGCATCCAATGGTAGAAAACTTGATGCTACAGAAAATCATACCCCCCTCCACCTATGTGGGTAGCTAAGTATGGTTGGTAATGGATCTAACATGACAATTTTTTTAAATTTCTTAGCATCTCTTTTGCCTTCGATGTTTCACCACCTTTGTTGTGGCAATATGTTGTTGACAGAGTTGCTAAGAAGCTAGATTATTTGATGACTAAGTCTCTTTCATTAGCAAGTAAATTTCAAATCTGCTCAAAGATTCTTGGGTCCACCCATGTGTAATTCTCATCATGATGTGTCCCTTGAAAATTGTCTTACCAGAAGTTGGAGAAATTTCTCAGAGATTTCATGTGGGCCAATTCTCACCAAGGTAAAGGTTTCCACATGGTGACCTGGGAATATTGTTACCTTCCACATGATGCTGGAGGGATGGGACTTATTGACATAGCTAGGCAATGATCCACCTTATGTGACAAATGGGTTGTGAGGGAAATTGAGGGTTGAGAAGCTTGGAAGGTGTTATTCATATAGTACATCTCTTTAGGCTTACCTAAGGGAAAGAAATCTTGGAAAGGACTTAGCTTCCCCAATTTGCTCTTCATCCAATCTCTCATCTAGATCATTAGGTCCTTTGTGGACAAAAGCATCTGGAAATCTTGGCAAAAGATCAAACCATGCTCCTCTATAATGGTTCTAGTTTTCATAATGGGCTCTTCGTTAATTCCCACTCTCTTTGGTGATCCCCCATATTTTCTCAAAATGGATTTCCTTTGGTAGAATTTCCCTAGATCAATGCCCTCAAGCTGTACTATAGAGGAATCCACTCTATCCAAGATATTTTATTTAGACGCTTTCACAATTGGCTACCCTAGGAGGATGTGAAAGCTAAATTCTGACTGGCCAATGTAGACTAGGAATCTTACTAGGAAATCCTTAGTGTTATTCCCACTTCCATGCTCCAAAAAATCTTAGTCAATTCTACTAGACCATGGTGGAATGACTGGAAATGATTTGTTGAAACCCTCTTTCACAATTCCACTCCTCATCTTGGCTATAATTGGCTCACTCCACATTTTCCCATGGCTGATAAGCTTAACAACCACTGGGGGTTGCACTCATCTATGAAAACATGGAGCTTCCACTTCAACACTATTTGGGGGGCCTATGTAGAGCCCAAGCTTGCCAATTTTTCTTGGTGTATATTATACCAAGGCTTACCTATTGGTATAAGGCTAGTTAATCGCAGAGTCCAATTACCTACTTATCCTTTTTATGGACATCTTGAGACCCTACCTCATCTCTTCTGGTATTGTCCTAAAGCTCAAAGGGTCTAGTCCTAGATCCATAATCTCTCAATCCCTTCCAGCCCACATTGTTGCTTTGGAAACACATCCTCCTAGGGGACAAGCCCGTGATGCCCAACAAAGTAGCTCAAGTTTGGCATACTTTTAGAGTGGAGATTCTCTTCTTGATTTGGAAAGAAAGAAATAATTATATGTTTAATCATGTTTTTATTGATTGTAATATTTATACTCTACACAAACCTTCCATTATCTCCAATGTTTGTTTGTAGATAAAAGTCCAAGCCAACAAAGTGGTCGTGGAGCTTAGGTATCTCCAGGACCTCCTATCTCACTGGGGAGATGCTCCTTGTGCTATGGTTGAAGTTTTGCCTTCTCCACCCAGGGATCCTAGATTGGGTGACATATTTCTTTGATGCCTCATGGTGGACATCATCATAGCCATTCTAGGCATCACTCTCACAATTGTAACCTATACTAACGTGCTTACCCTCCTAGGCAACAATGAGTGTGGCAACTACCACCTCCTTCCCCTATTGGGTAAGATGGTTGGGGCACTTCTCCTCCTCCTCTGTACCTAGATATTTGGAGGTGCCACGTAGAGGTTGCGATAACATGTTGGACAAGTTTCTTAGGCTTACTGTAGATATCTCACCCACTCAGACCCAGGTAGAAGATGAAACATACATGGATCAGGCTACTAGTTGTGAGCCTATTTTAGATGGCAATGACTTGCCAAGTTCTGGTTGGGGTTTAGATGATATATATCCTCTACCTTCGGGCCTTGCTTTAGTTTCTTAATATTTTTTTCTTATGACTTATATTTTGTGACTTGTCTCTAGGTGCTACATGGATTTGATACTTTGCTCCTAGGGTCTACCTAGTGTCATGGGATGCTCTCATACTACCTTATTTTTTTTATATTTTTGTTGGATTAATATATTGATATATTTTATCAAAAAAAATATGAAGTCAAAATTTTTCCATAATTTTCCTCTTAGTCATTATGAAACATCAAAAAATATCTACCTACATGTGGAATTTTGTAGACATTTTAAAATGTTTTAAGGGATTTTTTAGTCGTTAAATTGTATTATTCTTGAGACCTTGTGTGTTTTTTGACAATTTATCTACATTAGTCTCTTATTTTCACATTATTTTCCATGTTTACATATGTTTCTCTCGCATGTCTCTTTTCTCTTCCATCTTTATTTTGTATAGTTGTTAGAGTTTTCTTTAGAAACATACATTGTAGTCACCTGCTATCCTCAACCTTGTGTTGGGTCCCCTGATAACTAAAAGAATTACATGAGTGGAAGTGGTAGATGAAAGCAGTCAACTGCTGCTAAAAATTGTTAAGAAACAACAATCTAAATATTATGTATGAGTGGCTTAAGATCCAATACTTCAAATAGAGGTTGCGGATTCTAGACTTCACTTACTAGATGGAAAAATCAAGTGTGTCAAGGTGTTGAACAATTAAAGGAACCAAGAAAATGTTTACAAGAGCGATCCAAATCCACTATTTTAACTTCATGTTTAAAAATGTATAATGAATTATGTCAAAAAAATATGTCTTGTGAAAAGGGACATTTTTTTAATTAATAAGATCTCAGAAACTAAACCATGTATGGTACGATATAAAATTTGAGGGAAAAAATAAGTATTTCCATTACAAATGAACAAGTTTAAATAATGAGCATGAAAACATTACGAAAATGTAAAAAAATAACATTTAAAATATCGCAAATGTAACACAAAACAATTATACTAAAAATAAGCCCAACAAAAATAACGCTCCCAAATTTTATTTTTTGCTATGCCAAAAAAAAAACCAAAATTTAATATCTCATAATTGTACAATGTGAGTTACAATTCCAAATTAGAGAAATAAAACACTAAATATCAACATGAAATTTACTTGCAGGAAAATATCAATATCATATAGAAACACAAAGTCCACTCCAAAATGTTTGTGTTATAATCGTGAGAACAACAACAAAATTGAGAGCCTCACAAATATTCCAGATCAAAACGTATGTCCTTTGGAGTGAGATTCGGTCTAAAAGACACCTAAACGGAGCCCTAGGGGCTAAGTTGCTAAGACACAAGGTCATATGGCATACCGGTCACTGCACATAAGGCATAAATACCAAAATAGATAGTCACATGGTCAATCATGGGCTGCGCACAAGGGTTACAATATTTTAGACCTAGGAGACTTTTGAAGGACCCTATCTCCTTTACATATTTTACACATGAATACAACTCGTCTATGTTTTAAAATCATGAAATTTTTAGAAATCTTGTGATCTGAATAATCGTAAAAAAATATGTTTGGTTTTCCAAACCAGATTAAATTTTACGTAAAACTGTGTGGAAGTCATGAAACATCTCTTTCTCTAATATTGTAGGAGTCCTCAAATTTTAAAATTCCCTAAAATGACCTATCCATTGATTTTTTATTTAAAAAAAAAATCTAAAGTTTATCAAAAATTTCACATAATAATTTATAAAATTTGTGTTAATTTTCCAATAAAATGTTAAAAAAACTTCTAATATATTCTAACAAAGTGAATCAACTCAAACAAAAAAAACTACGAGTTTTTTTTTAGAACCAATAAAATAAGGCTGCTGAGAATGTCTTATAAAACTAGATAAACATGTGAAAATTATGAAATATTTTCTTAAATTCATTACAAAGGTTTAATAATAAGGTAGTGAGTATTTATCTAAAAATGATACATCTAAAAATATTAATTTGCAAAGTTAGCTTATAAAGGTTTTAATACTATATTGAAATTTGACACTACCTAAAATCAAATTGAAACTAGGACATAACTCAAATGAAAATATACGAGAAAAGTAAGATAGAGAATTGAATTAAAAAAATCAATATCTCATAATAACATGACATAATATACTACATTAGATAACATGATTTGAACTGTGCTGGTACTATATGTACACTAAGGAAAAGGGTATATATAACTTTATAAAGATAAGGCTTTTATTTTTCTGGAATCCACATAATAAAAAAAGGTGATTGGCCTATAAAGAGATGACAAAATATTGGATAGTGTAAAGGCTAATACTTATTTTACTAGGAAATTGAGCATTAAAGTTCACTCATCTAAATTTTGAGTAGTAAAGTATCCTAAGTTAATTTAATAACAAGTGCATGATATATTTCAACACCTTATTAAGATTTTTAAGGAGGAGCTCAATTACCAATCTATGTGTAGAATATCAGAAAGGTGGACTTAGTTTTCCAAGCACTAGACTTGACAAACTTTATCAATTATTACATTGGAACTAGAATAATAACTATGTATGATTTTATTATTTTCCATATACATATATTTAAATGCATGTTTTATGAGTGAATGTGATGCAAATTTGACTTAGATATATTTATTCATATTATATTTTAATGAACCTTTGTTCTCTTACATCTCTTATAGGGTTATATTTTGCTTGATTTTTTAATAGATTTATTTTTTAGGGGTAATTATTTGGAATGTTGTTATAGCATTTTACAAAACCTTGTTTTATAGTTATTTATTCCCTAGTTTTAGATCTTATTCACAGTCAATTTGTGAATTTTTATATTTTTAAAGAGTTTATTTATTACATGACCCTAGATTCAATAAGTCTATCTCCCTTGTGTTTGATTTTATTGATCCAAAAACCTAGGTCATTTAAGTTTCAAAAAATATGTTAAAACTTATTGTGTTTATGATGGATCACCTTTTAGATGTACTTTTAAAAAATATCATAAATTATTATATTAATGTTATTTTTCCTCATAATGATGTAGAAGATAGTGATTATTATGATTAAAATAGCTAGAGAATAACACTGATGAAAGTTTAAAATAAATAAGTTTTACCCAATAATACCAAATGAATATAAAAATATCATGAATATTTTTTTGTGTTGGTCCCCTTTACATAAGCTCTTATGATTATGGAAAATCAAAATTTGATATTCAATATAACTAATTAGTAAGGGGAAAAGTTTTAACCTCAAATAAGTAAAGTTAGGGGTAAGTGCAAAAAGTTGGTGGACAAAAGGTGGCTTATTTGTGGACATGATTTTCCTAAAATTTCATAAATCTAGACTTCTTTAGATAATTTGAGATATCTACACTTCAAATTTGAAGATGGTGTAAGAACATGAAATGTATAATTTCAATGATAATTTTCAATTTTTTTAAAAAAATGATTAAGTATAACTAAGTCAAACATCAAAAATTTGAAGAACTCCTATTTTTTCAGAAAACATAGTAGATAGACGGATGTGCGGTGCACCATTTTTTTTAGAAGCATTTAATATTATTTGAAACATTTTGAAGAAAATTTAGATAAGATCTTTTAGTTTGTGACTTTTATTTTTTATTATTTTTTTAAATAATATTTTTTTCATGAAATTTGCAAGTAAATATATCTTGAAAACTAATAAAAACATGGACAACCATCTGTGCGATGCACCTAACTACCACAAAAAGACAAAATTCAATTTTTTTTGAATGTATGTAGAATTAAGCCTAGTTTGTGACCATATAACTTCTTTTTCACTTGGATAAATGAAAGACAAATTACATGAACATGTATAGCGATGTATCTTTACAATATGAATTTGCCTAAAAAAGGTATATTTAGAAATCAACATAGTTTGAAACTTTAAATCAGTCCAAAAATTATAAAAATCATATTTTTGGAAAGAGCATGCTCGTCATGATGGTATTAAGTTTTTGAAGTTTCATGTTGAAATTCTTAGTGTATTTGGCAATCAAAATTGTATTTTGATATTTTTTTAATCATAACTCTCAAAAATTGATTATACATTGATAGTCCAATCCTTTGGCTCAGGAATCCAAGCCATTCTTGAGCCAAAAGGCATGGGAATTAAATTTAAATTCAAATAGTGTGATCACGTTAATAACACAATCACATTATTAATGTGATTGTGTTATTAGATGCGTTATTAAGGTGATCACGTTTATTAATAATGTGATCATATTATATATTCTTAATACCCTAGAACCTAAATTTTCATTTTTACCTACTAAAGGAGCCATTAGGCCTAGTAGTCTTAAAATCAAAGCTTGGTTGATTAAGATTATTTTTTAGGACCAACGTTATTGTCAAGATTTGATAGAATTCAATGATAATTGGAGATGTGTTAAACTTTGAATGAATTTATTTTTCATTTGACATGAGTCTAATCTTCCTTAAAATGTAGATAGTCCTAGTTCATCCTAGACGGGGTCAAGAAGTCAAAAGTTGGTTTTTGGTGATCCATTGATCTAAATCACTCATAATTTAGTAGATTTGATTTAGATTTAATTGTGTACATGATCAAATAAATTATATTTTCTAAAAATCAATTGGAGTACATGGATCCTCTGGCTGAGTACTAATGGAGCTATAATATTAGGTTTGAAAGAGAACTCTATGATATTATAAATGTTTAAGGATTAATTATTTGAGAATTGGTATTTTAAAAGGAATTTATAGTCTTCAAAAAATTCAAATGGTGTTTTGGAATAATAAGAAATTAATCAAGGGTCATTGTATTTTATGTCAAGAGTGTATACAATCCTAATAGAGGTTGAATTTGGTTGAACAAGACTGTGTTAGTTTTTGTGGATAATTAGTGATGTTTGGAACTTATAAAAAACTTTTATAAACTTTGTATAATTATTTGATTCTTTGATAATATTTTTTTAGTCAGTAAGTGAAGTATTATAAGGATCTATTTTCAAGGTATATCAATGCATTAGTGCCCTATTTTGCATATAAGAAGTTACCTTTTATAAAGTTTAGAGATGTTGTAAACATAAATGTCTTATAATACAATTGATTTTATCATGAGATGTCATCAAATGTATTTTTAAACCTATGGCTAAAATGAAGCCTTTGGAGTACTAATCTAGCTATCCATTTGAAGTAAATTGGGGCTATTTTGAGCCCCTTCAACATAATTACATGAATATAAAATGTGATTTAGAGGTTTATTATCTCAAATTTCATTAGCTCAGTTGAAGCAAAGAAAAATAATTTATTTATATGCATGTTTTACATGTATAGAATATGGTTTTGAGCTCAATAAACTTGAAGTCATCAGCTAATGAATCCAAATGTTAATTAGTTTAATTATGGAGGTAATTAGGGCTAAGATGAGCAATGTGATATGGAGTGAAATTAACCCTAATATCATTTCATAAATAATTAACCAAATAGTTGATTTATTTAATATAGGAGGCATTTAAACCCCTTAAAGAGTAAGATATAATTTAGGGCAAAATTAAAAGCTCAATTTTGTCATGAATTTATCCAATTAGTCAAATTTTGTAATTAAGGGCATGATTTGGGTGAAACTAATCCCCTGAACCATATTTATGGCTCAATCAATTGTATAGTTCATGTATGAAACATGTATGGTTTAACTAACACTACTTTTATCAAAAATACAAACATCTTCAGGTAATTATCATAAATAGGTGAACAAGTAGCTCACATTTTATTCAATTACCTTAGTGATTGGACTCTATATCCAATATCTTAAACCCTAAACTATATACCATTTACCTTAAAATTGAAGCCATAAGCCCTAAACCCCAAACCCTTTAAATTTTAGACCTTAAACCAATAAAATTATCCCTAATTAACATCCTTTTTATATAGTAAGAATTAGGTTCAAAGAGATGAACTTGGTCAAAATTGCATCACTATACCAATATTGACTTCATAGGCTCAATCTATGATCATGTGGGGGATAATTGATCCCAAATTCAGAATCTTTACTCACATATCTAGATTCAAAGAGCTCAAATTTACCCCAATCACCATCATGATTATACCTTATGTACCTTAAAACCTATATCCTAATCCCTAAAGTTCATAATCCCTAAATTCTAAACCATAAATATAAACTCTTTAAACCTTAAACAAATAATTTTAGTCAAAATTAAAATCATTTAGACTAAGAATTGAGTTCAAAAGGCTCAATTTATCTTAAATCACATGACTGATTACCACATTTGACTAATTCACTCAATATGTATGATGACAAGGGGTATAATGCTAACCTAAAAATGCATTTTATAGTCAAAAATGGGTCAAAGTGATTCAAATTATGCTCAATCATGTTTGTGATTGACCTTATGTATGCTAAAGCATATATACATTAAAACCTATTCCCTCAACCATAAACCCTAAACACTATACCCTAAATTGTAAACCTTAAACTTTCCCTATTTAGAAATTGATTTAGTCCAAATTAACATCCTTTGTAGTAAGAATTAGGTTTGAACATGGCATAGAGTGATTATACATTATATACAGGTCCTTAAACATAAAACATATTCCCTAATCCCTAAAACATAAATTGTAATCCCTATGGCCTAATTCCCACTATATGCTGTAAACATACATGTCTTATGCTATAATTGATTTTATCATGAGATGTCACAAAATTCACTTTTTAAACCTATGTCCAAAACTTAGCCTTTTAAGTACCAATCTAAGTGTGCATTTAAAGTAAATTGGGGCTATTTTGAGCCCCTTTAACTTAATTAACCAAATAGGAGACTAGTTGATTCTTTTAATCAAGGAGGCATTTAAGGCCAATTTGAACCCCTTCAAGAGCAA
>JARHVA010005631.1:255000-272500 GCA_037957365.1 Torreya grandis
GGCTATAGATGATACTCTCAAAGAATTACTTTCTCATTTTTGAAAAGATAATACAAGAGTTTCACCCAATGAAAGAGATCTTGTGAAAAGAATATTTGGTTCTCATAATCATGAACCACATCCAAAACGTTTATTGGGTATGAATCAAACACAATTGTACTCTAAATTTTTGGAAAAGCGTCCACAAATTTATATTTTTGAAAGATATTTTGATATGGCCAAACTTTTTTACGTAAAAACAAATAAAACATGCACCACTTGTTGTAGGAAACATGTTTAATTTTCAATGCACTATGATTTTTTTTTCATATTCACTATAAATTGCATACTAACAACATTTTTTCAGGAGTGTGGCATTTAATTACCACAAAAATAAGCTAGGTAATTTATTCCAACTATCTTTCTAAGAAGACCATATGGATAATTATTTTACAACAAATCATGTTTAAATGGAAATTACAACACTTTTGGTGGATTGAAAAAATTAAAAAAATATATCCATGATGATATTATAAGTGCAATTGGAAATGAATTATTTGGTTTAATCAAATATAAATTAGTGACCTATCAATTAAAAGATGACAAAGAATCTAAAAGGTGTGAACTTGTTACAAAGAAGATACCTATTTCTGATTTTTTGGTCAAATTTAGGGAGAAGACTATTAATGAATATGCAAGGGACACACATAGGGATAGATGATAGGATGAACATTTCAAGATAATCAATGATATATTCCCACTTGTTTTAATTATTTTAGTAGTTGATTTTGTAGAAAATTACACATTCATACCCCAAATGAAAGTTTAATCATAGTATTACAACTCTTCATAAGTTCCCATATTTATGCATATAACATTTATGCATGCACCTAATAGTACAGAGCAATAATAGAAAATATTAAGGGAGTACCATCTCTATATCAATGATGGTTGATCACATTGTTAAGAGTATGTGCAAGGTTATTTTCAGAAGATTAAAAAATAGTTGAGTCAGGGGAACATTACTTTCAATCAACAATACATTTGGTCAAGCAATTACACATCATAGTTTAAAAAATAATAGATGTTTAATTGGTTGAGAAGGATGCATGTTACCACTACTCTACAACATATTTGGAGTTTTACTGAGGCTGTCCATGGAAAAGGGAAGCATGAAAGTGCCGGCATATGTGTAAAAAGATTTATTTCAAGGGAGGATTTCAAATTTGAAGAGGGTGTTCATTTGACAAATATAAAAAATGTGGTTGAATGGTGTAATAAGAACATGTGTCATTGTGCTCAACTAAATTCTACTAGTCATAGACATTTCTAGGTAATAGAGGAAGAACACTTGGTAAAGTATGAGGATTTTATGACTCTAACAAGTTCAAGTGACCTCCACTCATTTAATAGCTCAAATGCAAGTTCTTGGACTGTTCATATGAGATACTTGGCATGTTTCTCTTCTTCATGCATGGACTCCATTTAGAATGAGTGTGAGTCATAAGAGTGGTTGGATGATTGGAATTCCAAAACTCTAATTCCAATCAACACTTATCAGGTTCCAACAAAATTTAAAGTTAAAAATATCACATCATCAAATGACTTTGACCATGTATCTAATTTAGTGCAGCCAAGTAGAATATTTTTATTATGTATAATTTATTCTCGTTATATATCTTCATATTGTTGCTAAAAATGGTTTTTTTATGATATAGGAAATGCTTTTATAGTTATTGCAAATGAGGATAATGAAGAGGGAAATGATTACTACTTGTATCACTGTTTAGAGAGAAAAAAAATTAACTTCCCTAGTTATAGATAGAGAAAACATTGACTATACCACTAGGTTAGTGGTAGTCAATAGGAATTGGTTTCAATGATATCTTATAAAATATTTAGATAAATGTTTGTTTGAAGAGTTATAAATGCATAATAAGATACTGTACCATTAAAATTTGATTCTTAAAATGAATATTCAATTACAAAAATATCATGGGATGCCATTAAACATGAAACTATGGAAAGTTTAGGAGCCATACCATGAAGTTATTATTGATAATATTAAGGTTAGAGTAGATCCTAGTGGTTTTTTGGATTGAAATATGTAGGTATGTAGACTTTTCAAATGTAGATGTAATCAATTTTACCAAATGTTTTATATTTTCTAGGTAGTACATATAAATTTCATTTTTAATTACTTAGTAACATTTTTTCGTAGGTTAGGGGTGCTAGATAAGATTCCACCTTCACATGGTTGGCACTATTAGTAAATAATTTTATATTTTTGATGCTAAGAGAAGCTCAGAAATGACATATAGGTTTTGTTTATGGGTGTTTTAATTTAGGATAAAAATGCATTTTCTTGTATTGGGAAGGGTATTCTTGAGGTCAGATGGGTGGTGGGTTTGTCGATCAGGCATAATGGGAGGCTAAGAACCTAATTCTAGACATTATCTCCCCCCTCCTTAGATTTTTTTTAAGTGTAATGTTTTAGCTAGGAAGGATCAAAACTAGATTTATACAACCAAAACATAAACTTTGACAACATTTGTTATCAGTGTTTATACACTCTAGAATGGTAGTTAAAATGTAATTCCAAGTAGATTTGAATGTCATGGTGGTGAGATAACATGTAATTTTCCTATCTTATTTTTATTGTAGTGATAGATTCTAAGGTTGAGGTTTTGGAGGTAGAAATTCCAGTTGGAGCTCAAGAAATTGCTTGTTTAATGTCAAAAAGTTACATTTTGGACCCCTCACTACAACTTGTCCAATATATCACTCTCGAACCTTCCACCTAAGTGATATAGGGTAAAATTAGAGTTATTAAATATGTAGGTGATTGATTTTATGGTTCATATAAATGAATTAAAATTTTCATTTTATGAGTGTTTGAACTTAGGCTTAAAAATATCATTTTTCTTGCATTGGGAAGGGTGCTCTTGAGGCCAAAATAGGTGGTGGGTTTGTCAATCAGGATAGATGGGAGGATAATAGCCTAGTCCTAGACATTATTTTCCCCTTATACATGTTTTAAAATTTATTTTTTAGTTAGGAAGCACCAAAATTAGAGTTTTATAACCACAACTTAAACTTTGATAATATTTGTTGTCAGTGTTTCTGTGCTTTGAAATGGTAGTGAAAATGCACTTATGGGTAGATTTAAACATTATGTCATTATGATAAAATTTAATTTGAATATGTGTGTGTGTGTGTGTGTGTGTGTGTGTGTGTGTGTGTGTGTGTGTGTGTGTGTGTGTGTGTGTGTGTGATCAAAATGATATATTATGAGGTTGGGGTCTCAGAGGTAGAAATGCCAGTTGAAGATCAAGAAGTTGCTTGTTCACTACCAAAAAGTTGCATTTTTGGACCCCTCACTATAACTTGTCCAATGGATTGATCTTGGAAATTCCACAAGAGTGATATGTGGTTTGATTATAGTGATTAAATATATATGGGATGGATCTTTTCATTCATGTAAATGACTTATAGTTTTCATTTTATACATGTTTGAACTTAGGCTAAAAAATTGGTTTTTTCTTGTATTGGGAAGGGTGTTCTTGTGGTCAGAATGGGTGGTGGGTTTGTCAATCAGGCCTGATGGGAGTCCAAGAACATGGACATATAATTTATCTACCCCATTTTGATGTGATTTCAATGTTACTTTTCAATCAAGGAGCCTCAAAACTAGAGTTCTACAACCATAATTTAAACTTTGACAATTTTGACAACTTAAACTAGAGACCAAGAAACTTAATGAGTAATTGACCCATGGACCTATTAGGTGGTATTATGGGATGATTTAAGGTGATGAAAAAACATAGTTTTAAATAGTTAGGTGAGATAATTTTTATTAAAAGGTCGCATACGTCATGTAAAATGGGGTTGAAGATATGTCATGCCAAAGTTATAAAAGTGGTGACCCTTAAGAATCATGTTTAGTCATGTTAACGTTATCCTCAAATTGTATGTAAGAGAATAATTTATGTAAAAATACAAACTAACATTTAATTGGGATGGATTAGAAGTTATAGGTGTTATGTGGCATAGAAGGGATGGAGAGAAAAGAGAGAGGTGAGAGAGATCTCCAAGACCAAAACAAAAAGGGGGAAATGAAGAGAAATTAAAATCCCTCTAAAAAGATAATGATACATTCATTTTCATAGGATGTGTTTTGTAATCAAGATTTATAAAAATGAATAAATATGGAAGGATTATGTGTATCTATATTTCAAGGAATAGTATTAGATTGTCATTAATTTGTATATTATCTTTGAAAGGCCGTAAAGGCCATGATCAAGTCACTTTTTGTGTGTATTGGTAGGTTTAAATAAGATAATGCATGTGAGTATTTGGATGTCTAGGTTGGATTTAAAATAGGTAGCAAATTTTCACTACCCCATTATTTGAAAGGCTTCCTTGTTTACACATTTAATAGTCTATTTGGTAGACAAACAATACCTTGTTATGTAATCAAACACCAAGAAATGTTGATGTGTGACTAAATAAGGTAAATATGCATGGAGTTAGTATAATTTAGTGTAATGGAGGAGATTAAAAATCACTAGAAAGATATTTTAAGAGTTTTGAACTATTGAACATAAATAAACCTAACACAATAGACCCCTATTTTGCTTAGTTACCCTGTGTCTATTCGATTAGTGTGAAAATAAATAGATGTGTATGGTTTAAAAAGTGTATGGTTGTGAACTTGATCAAATTTTGAGCACATTTAGGAGGAAAATTCATTGTGACAATAGTTCCTTAGGGGTTTAGTAACCTTTAAAGTGTAGATAGTCTACTAAAGAGTGACATATTTTTGTATTTTAAGTTGGTTGAAGTGAGTTAAGGTTGATCAAAGGATATTAACTATTATGGAATTTGGATATACCTAGTGAAGGTCTTTGGTTACTTTTTAAAGACTTAAAAATAGATAAAGTGAATTATGAAGCTTCTCAGCTTCTATAGATAGGCAACTAGGGTTTCAAACCCAAAAACCATATAACTCACATTCCAACCATGTAAAATTATTTAAATTTAGTATTATAAAATATATTTTTTCCCCAATAAGGATTAAAGTATTTTGGACTCTATACAATACATATTTGTATAGTTTTGATGATTGTCTCATGAATGGAGGGCTAGAAAGGCCTAATTAAACAAGGACTTATAAAGGAAAAGGTAGCAATAGAGATAATTGAATACTATAAATTTATGAAGAGTTGTATTAGGATAGAGGATAGTATAAAATTATTTTGGATCTTCAAGAGAGTTTATATATTTTTAAAACAATGTAAAAATGTGAAAAAAAGGCTACAAGCCTAGTGGGGTCATTAGTAGCTTTGTATGTGAAAATGAGTATTAAAGTGTGATTCAAGGTTTTAAGGAGATTAAAAAAATTATTATATGATCATACAAGATAAACTGTGATAATATATTGTACTCATGAAACCTATATCAGTATATGCTACTTGAAACCTAAGAGCATTCCCTAGTGAGAAGATAGTCGAAGCGTGAGAGGAAGTTTTTGAATGGAATGAATGAAATGAGTTAAATAATGAATTTTAGAGGGTTTTCAAAGGTATATTGACACTAATAAGTGTCTACAAAGTGTAAAATAAGTATATACAAAGAGAAGGACATTAAGCCTAAGTGATAAGAGTGTCAAAATGAAATAAAAACTTTAACTTAAAAATAATGGGATATTCAAAATTTATAGCATTGAAAAGAATAATTTTTAATCCTCATTTGTGTTTAAAATTAAATATGAGATCTTATATACAATAGTTTGGATACCAAAATAACACTATACAATAGCACAAAATAAAATAAAAACTAAATATAAATTAGATAGATTTCCATTATGGGAATATAAGGCACATGTGTGAAATGACAATAATACATAAATTATCATGGTAGTAATACAAGAAATTACATCTACTAGAATAGTATCTAGTGTTGGGTGAATGTCACATACGCATATATAATGCCAAAAATGCATAAATTGCCATATAGACATACAAAAACGTACATCTCATGTAAGACATCCTATTCATCAAATAATCTTCCTCTCTTTTCCTTCCTTAAAGAAGACTCTCCTTTAGATGCCTGGATAGTATTTGGAGACCCCTCTAATGGCTTGGATCACTCCAAGGTCAAAATGTGGGTCCTATGAACATAGCTCACTTGCAGTTGAACCTATTTAAATACAAGAATTATTAAAAAATTAACATAAAATACATTCAACTAATTGTTAAGAAATTAATTTTCAACTAAAATTAAAAAAAACATTTAAACATGCACTTACTGCAAGCTCACATTCTTGATCAATATATTTTTTATGTTTAAACAAGTCAATGGTAGGCTCTGCTCTTCAAATGGGCATCTCAAATATGGGAAAAACATGATAAGTTACCTTAATAATCATCTAACTGGAAATGTCATATGTCATAAGAGAAACCTAAATACACAATACATATACATAAGTTATATTTTCCCCAAGTATGTATTAAAATTATTAAAACAATTTTATTATTACAATTAAAAATTACAATTTAATAAATACCTCTATTAGTACCTATGCAGATGACATTATAACAATAATGCCTATGTTTTTCTAAGCTCATAGAGAGGGAGGAGTGTCTACTTGAGCCATCAACTATTCATGTAAACAATGTCTCACTTAATTTTATATAAATTATCAAATATTATATATAGGAACCATGCATATCATGAAAAATAGTATAAAATAGGAATCTTGGAAGTGTTACTGCCATAAAACATGTAGTGGAAAAGAATAGAAAGTAGTTTGCATGTTGGAGGTAATATAAAAATTATAATACATGTGGGAAGTGTGGGTGGAAGAGTAGGAGGTGGAAAGAATAGTATCACTTATACAAATCAAAGTTAGGGAGAGAATGAATAAGAGACACATCAATAAATATGTCCTTACTTGTAAAGCTTCTTTGGAAAGAGTAAATTGCATTTATATATTTACTAGAGAAAGGTTAACATGCACATATATGGAAATCATCCTTATATTATATGCATGATATCAATCATTTTTATATCTATATATAATACATGGATTGATATTAGATTCATTTACAATAGATGGATGACAAGTGATTTTTGGGAAAACACCCAACCAATAGAAAGGAGTGAGCCATATGAATCCACCTTTGGATGAAGGTGTGTATAAATAACATTATACCAATAGGTCAAGGAAGGGAGGTCCTTGTTCAATATATCATGTTTTAGCCATTTAAATATATTGTATTTTTTTGGCTCAAGAGAAAAAAATTGGTAAATAGTTTGGATGTTGACTTAAAAGAAACTACAAGGTGTAATTTTTGAGGCTGGCACATAATTTAGTACCAACACAAATGGTGTCTCTCCCCCCAAACTTGTCAATGGGGCTACAATCTATTGAGACCCAATGCAATGTTTTATGGCATAAGGAATGTTGAGTAGAGAGTTTGTCTCACCTTGATACCTTTTTCATATCCAAAGCAAGAGGAGTAATGAGCCATTACAATTTAAATCTAGACCTTTTTCATGGCCAAATAAAAAGGTGTAATGAGATAGTAAAATTGAATTATCATGTGTATTACAAGTTTCTGAGTCAAACATGAGAAAGTAATGTTGAAACCAATATTTACAGTCCCCCTTTCCCTAACTCCTCCCCTTCCTACAAACCACACATCTTAATTTGGTCATCAAATATTCTAAGCATGTATTTAAGATCTTTTAATAAAATGAAACAACATTTATGTCCTACTATCACTATGTCTTAAGTGAAGTCACTTAATAAAATATAAATTTATTTAAATAACTATTTCATTAAATTTATTTTAATAAGTCAATTTAATGTTGGGGCCTCATTCATGGTTCTTTATGTCTAAGAATACTCTTCGAGTTGAATTTTTAAGTTAATGATATATAAGTATAATTGTTGATGTTTTAATAACTAGTGGCGATTTTAAGGTTTTGATTGGGTCTACATTGATATTATTTGAAAGTAATTATATTTAATTTAGCCAGTTATTTAAATTATGGCTATGAGTATGCCTTTAGTCCTAAAAAAATAAAGTTCAATTAATTGAATTTGCAACCTATTTATGAGTTAGTTGTAGGTAGGTTAGACATAAAAAAATTACAATTAGGTTGAAAGTTAGTTGATTTGGGTGGATTTGATGCAATATAATTATTGGTTATATCAACCAATGAACTAAAATCATAGTGTATAAAAAGATATGGAAGTAATGGAGAAATGGGTCAAATTTACAATTCATCTTTACATTTTCCAACTATGATGGGTCTTAATCATGTTAAATCGAATTCCTTGTATTTTAAGCCTTCATGCAAATTTATTCTCTTTTACCTTAAATTCACTTTCTATTATCACTCATTTTCAAGGGTAACATGTGGAGTTATGTACAATGGTAATGCTGACATAATTCAAAATGAGAATATGACTATACTGAGCTTAACAACTTCATTTTCAAGATATTGTTACCTAGAATGACTCCTAGCTATGTGTTCTTAATTTATTAGCATCCTCATGGCATGTGAATTACCCTTATCTAATATTTAATGAGGTTATTTATAGGATATTTTTTGGATTTGACAAAATTAGTTATATAAATATCATTGAGCTCATTCGCATAGCTTGCAACTATTGTGGTTCCTCTTTAATTGATTGTGATAACTCATAACAAATTTCAAAGGTTCACAATAGCACCAAGATGATCAACCCATCTCCAAAATTTGTTGATAGGTATATTTATATAAGAGGAAGATGATTTTTAAGTTTTAAAGTTGATTTGAGTATGTATGGTATGATTTCATAGTCAGTAGCCTTTAATTAGGCTTAAGAGACCTAATTATTCCTGAGGGGTGTTGAGTCAGGTGTTCTTAAAAGAGAGTTAAATTATCAAAGTTCCTACATGAGATATGTTATGTCAATGGGTATCTGAATGTGGGTTTGGTTTTTTTGGGAGCTTTGTAGTTTAATTATAATAAGAAGGTTTGCTTCAAAAAAGGGCTAGTAGAAGGAAGGTGTCAAAGAAGAAATATGAGTTAAGTGAAGAGTTAAATCTTGGGGGTTGTGTGGAATGGTTAGTTGCATGAAATGAGATGTAATTGAGTATTTATATTCTATTAAGAGTATTTTGGAGGGACAAAATTAATTTAGCATTCAAACCTATGAAAACACCTAAGAATATTGTAAAGAACAGAGTAAGGATAAAAAGATAGAACATGAAAATAGAGAAATTTAAATTTAAATTAAACTTACAAGGAAAATATACATAGACTAAATATACATAGAGCATAATATTAACTCAAAATTTTACCTCTATACAAGTAAATGGTGTCATCGTAACAAAGATAGATGCACAATGGATGGGCCAACAATTGGAACTGAATATGTAAACAATGACCATCTAAATGTCAACTATCATGATGAATGAACCATCACCTCCTATGACATAAAAATGACATATATAATTCAATTTATACGTAAATTAATTGTTCTCTAAATTAAAATTCCAAATATCACTTACATTTAACACGACATTTATATAAAATATCCCTGCATTTATGTAGTGGATGATGTCTACACACTAAACATGCATGACAAAAAATCATCATGCATAAGAATATTATCCAATCCCTCTGAACCACCAATGACATCATCATAATAAGTTCAAGTACACATAGATCCACAATAATTGTAAGGGTGGGGTTAGGTATGCACACTAGGTGGTGTATCTCTAACATCACTCTATGAGAGCCTAGTCATATGTTGATGAGAGCCTAGTCATATGTTGAATGAGTGTATCGGTTAGTGAAATAAAAACATGTATTATGTTGATATTCATGACCTTTTGAACTAAATAAGGGATCTCAATCTCAAGTTGATTTTGGATACAAATCCATGCACACTGATTAGGTGCATGACGTGTACCTAGTCGATCTTGTATAGAGCCTTTCCCTCAACCTTGAAACTTACTAAAATCAAAATAGTTTGGAATCTCATTGAGGATAAATTCATAGTATATTTTCATCAAAAAATAAAATGGGATCTCATATTTGTTACATCATGGATAATCAAACACCATCCACCATTGATCCCAAAAATTGGTTGTGACTAAGTTATGTATGTAGTGATGAATTTAAAAAAATTTAACGGTTACAAGAAATGGGGAATTTGTGGTTAGGTCAATAAATAGGGTGAAAATTAAGTATTTTATATTTATTTATTCTTGGCATAAAGTGCTAACAATTTGTCAGCATAATAATCCCTAAAAATATCCCTATATGAAGTCCATCTATCATTTTGACTTATTATAGAATCAATTTGACCTAATAAGGTCCCTAGGGAATTGGCGAGCTAGGTGTGGTGGGGGTTTCTAAAATTTGGATCCCTCATTCTCTCAATTAATTTTTCAAATTCAATTTTATTTCCCATAATTTAATCAATTGGAATCTTCTGACTCCTAAGGAGTTTTGTGGAATTGTAAGAGGGTTAGGTGGAGGGATATGAGGAGGAACAAGATGGTTTTATGTAGGGTTAGGAGGAAGAGGAACAAGAGGGTTATGTGGAGGGTTAGTAGGATGAGATATTCAAAACAAAAAAATTACAACTAAAAATTAGGGTTAAACAATGAAAATAATGAAAAATTAGGGTTAACAAGTGTAAATGTCTATCACATACCTATTATATGTGGTAGCATTATGGATTAGTAGCTTCGTGGGATGAATTTGATATATTTATATCACTCTTTTATCTATCTCACCCAAAATGTGATTATAGAATCTAGAAGAGAGCAAGGAAACTGGAATGTAAAATGATGATTTTGCATCCCAGTTTCAATTTTTAATTTTTTTAGGGACACAGGTAATGTGATCACATTAATAACACAATCACATTATCAAAAATAAAAATATTTAGATCATGTTAATAATTCAATATTATTATTTTTTAAAATAACATGATCACATTATACAATAACGTAATCATGTTATGGATCGATAATTATTGAACCATAATTTAAATAACATGATCACATTATTTAAAGTGTTATTAATTAATACTATCACGTTACCTAAAATGTCCATGAAATTGTCTCCCAACTCCATGGACTTACCCTTAGAGAAATATGGACTTGTATTTAGATGTGCACAACAAACTTTATGCCTCTATATAACATGAAAAACTTAGCTCAAACTATAGGATATAATGTGGCTTTAGATGTATGTTTTAATGTAGACATCAGTGATTCTTATTTAAATACTAATAATGGTAAGAGCATGAAAATTAGATCCTCCAAAATTATTATTGGAATGAAATGATAATTTTTTTTATTATGGTCCAAAAGACAAAAACAAAAGGATGAAATTATTTATATTACTAAGAAATATGTTATGGTTAATCCTGGTGCTACATCTAGAATCATAAGTAGAGTGAAAGAGGCTATTTTCCATATTTTACCTTATATAAAGGTCATTTTAGGAATTATTCTAAAACCTTCCACTATTTTTGTTATTTATAATATTTTTTGATCAAAAAATTCTATGTTTCAACTTCTCAATATGTTTCTATTACTATTCCTTTATCTCAAAATTTTGCTATTACTCTTTACATGTCTCAAAATCCTTCAAGTTAAAATATTCCTCCTATGCTTCAGTCATCACTTAGTCATTATATTCCTCCAACTAATTTACATATTCTTAACCCTTCTCTTGTTATAAAGTTATTCTTCTTCTTTACTTTTTATTTATATACCAAACTTTGAAATGACAACTATAATGCATACATGTTATATCAAGTAAAACTTATTTCTTAACATTGCTCCTACCACTATGAGTAGCATATGCCTTCCAAGTTTATAGAAATTCAAAACTTTATAAATAATTTCTAGACTTTACATTTTATTTATTTTCTCCATCATAGTAGTAATAATAATTAAATACAAGTTATGCATAAAGGGAAATTTTACTTAGTAGTATATTAGTTGATGTCTAGGAGACAACAAAGAATCATCTTTCCAACATTTAATGAAACAATAGCTAGTTTTTTCAACATATGGAAAGCCTCTTGTGCACTCATGCCATTATTGACCATAATATCATTCAAAAACTACCTAAAAGAAATTGAGGATGGTTAATGTGAATTTGAACCTTTGAAATTATTATGAATATATGATGATATCATTCTATCCAATTGTTTACCTTAAACACATAATTAGAAATATATTTGCACATAGCTTTGATTTAAAGATTATTCTGACAATTAATGTTTTCTCTCCAAATAGAAATCATGTCTAGTATACGGGCATTTAACCTATCATTATTATATGAAGAAATTTTATTTTTAATGACCATTGAAGATTCTTATTGTAATTCCATAGGGGATTTGTAATGACATTGATGGCATGCTCATTTTTTTCTTGAGGATGTATCTTCAATGCATTTATTATACCTTTAAGATACATGTTTGATAAAAAAATGAAACCATGATGTTTATGTTTCCATTTGTACCTAGAAATAATATGTATTTATATAATATTTAAATAAAGTCCAATGTAAAATTTGAAGGAAAAAATAAACTACTAATTGCATACTTCTGTAATAGTCTATCACTTGAAAATGTACTTCTAACACTTCATCACAAAAAAATAAAATATATGGTGCATATAAAGAGTTTCATGTTGTGGATTAAATAAAAAACTATAAATAATCTAATATTTTGCATCCTTTTGGGCTTTATAAGGAATATTTATATGTAGGTCATGGAATTTTATGACTGTAACATTAAGCATGAAGAATAGAGTAGGAGAGCCTAGTTTTTCAATCAAGTCAGTTATCTTGGCATGACATTTTTTACACTATAATATTATCCCTCATAAATTAGATCCAATATTCATCAATATTTTAACAATTTTATCATTAGGCAAATCATGAAGATACTGAAAGAGGTCTACAATCACAGTTGGTAACATGTCTTCTATTTTATTAAATAATAACAATAGTTTTTCATTAGGTATGATGACACATCATGAGGTTAAGAAAAAATTATCTATATATAGCATGGACACCAGATATATTATTATGATAACACATTGAATGCAGTGCATATTCTTGCATCCAAACATTTTATAAGTGAGTTTTTTTAAACATATCTTGAAATTTACTATTAGAATTCTTCAGTAAGAATATTGTTAATAAAATTAAAATTTACAAAATATTCGAAAGTAAGGCAATCAATTGATATGCATAGCTTAGACTTATTTTAGGAGGAAAACGCCAGATCTAAACATGAAAACAAAACAAAAAGATCATTTATTAACACTAGTCAATTCAAAATAATAGAAAAACAACACAAAAATTATAAAAAGCACATTTAATAAATTAAACACATGCAAACACAAAAAAATGAGAATGTGGAGGATCATCCTTTAGTGGAAGACTGTTATAAAATGAAAGCTATACTAAGGGAGGGTATCAATATGATGGTTTGAGGATCCAAATAAATAATAGTTTTCCACCAATAGGAGGCTGCACCATAAACATATAAGGGCCATCTTATGAAGTCCCTCCCCCAAAAAGGAGTAGCAACAAATTTCCAGCCATCGCTCTCCTTCACTCACCCCCCTCCCACCCTGTCCGCATTGAGGGGGAAGGGAAAAATGGTTATGGTTATAAAATGGACTCCATCAGAATATGGTTGATGTAGGTGGCAAGTATTTTTATTCACGATGTGAGGGGACATTGCTCCCCTAATGATCAATCAGCTCTTACAATGTCCTAAACTCTATGGAAAATTTATTTTCATGTATTTAAAAATGAATTTAGGTTGAAGATAATAAAGATAGGTTATTGTTAATATGAAATTGACAAGATGATTTCTCATTATTAAATAAGGTACAATATATATATATATATATTGGTAATTGATATAAAATAATAACTCCTTATAAATTTCATAAAAAATGTATAGAAGTTAGCTAATTAGCAAAATCCCCAAGGAGAACCATGTAATATGATAAAGTTTCAAGATGATAAGACCAAAAGAGACTATGTATCCACTACTAATTAGATTGGGCTTTAGGAAATGTACAAAAGGTGTGCTTGAAAAATTAAGGCCTTGATAGACCAAACACCAATGGAAATGAGATACCTTGGGTTAAAGCTTGGACTTCCAAATTCAATTGAGTCATGAAAGCCATGTCCTGGGTGATAAATTATTGTTCCAATGCCTATTGAGTTTTCCAAGTGTTGATGAAAAGGGGATCATGATATGATTAAAGAGGCATGAATAATAATTTTTGAATTGAATATCATAATTCCACCTACAATCCTTATACCATGAGTTTTGAGGTTGTAGACCCAATATACGAAGTATGACAACTAATATAAACTCTTGAATGTAGATAATAACTAGTAAGGCACAATTACTTATTTTTCACTTTTATCAAGGGCCAATGAGCCTAGTCTCCATAAAAAATTAAATCATTTATAGTTTGAATTCAATTTTCAAAGAATCTTAGATATTTTATACCAAGAATTTCAACCAAAAAGAGGGTAGTATTTTTCAATATAAGATACCACCATAGATTATCTCCATTGAAGGAGAGACTATTATGGAATCCATCACCAATCCATTTTATATGAATGTTAACTACATCAAATGTTTTGTAGATGTTTTCCACCTCAAACTAGCATTCAATTATTAAAGGGTCATAAGTGATCAATAGAGTATGAAAACCTATGTCTTTTGAATTGGATTTACCATAATAGGATCCAAATGAATTACAATGACGGAGGAGGATTTTAAATAACTCATTACCTTCAATGGATTTAACCACCCACATGACACATATTGTAATGATTTGTATGTATATGTCAATAATTTTCATACCTCCATTATCATTAGTAAGATGACAAATATCCAAAGCAACTTTGTGGAACCCCCCAAGTTTTTTTGGCATCCAAATAAATTCTCGAAGAATCCTAGATAGTTTGTTGTAGGAGGTTTTCGATGGTGCCTAACAAAAGGAATAATAAACATGGGTCATGGCAATAATTTAGGTGACAGTTGAAAATCTACCAGAGGGTATAAGTGTCTTGACATTTAGGAAAACAAGTAATAAATTTCATATAAAATAATTATTTTATTTTATAAATTTATATTTGATAGGAAAAGGGTTGGGCATGGAATAACATGAAGTTTTGGTCGATCTATTAAGTGCATGTAGTTTTATATATCTTCTATGCTTTTTCCTTTATTGGGAAGTACACGCACAAGTGATGAAGGAAGTTTATCTATAATATTATAAAAAGACATTTTACATTCATAAAAAAATGGTTTTATTCACTATGATTTAATAATGTTAATAAATACATCCCAAATCATGAGTGAAACATTAGTATAATTAACATGCAATGTTTGCTAGACATTTTCATCAAGAAACACTTATTATTAATATAAATCATGCACTATTTTATATTTAAATGCTTTTCAAACATGTGAAAATCAAATATTTTTCCTTTAAGATCATATCTTCTGACAATAATTACATCCATTTAGTCAATCCTTCATGGTATTTTTTTTAAATAATAATAATATTCTACAAGAAACTAATAACATGTTCATCATAATTGTATTTTCCACCACATACATGTTTCCCCTGAAATTTAGATATACTCTTGTTATTATTTTACCTTAATTTTTATGAAATATATAATTTATTAATGATTATAATAGGTGTAAATATATACAGTATCCTAATTCTAGGGTAGGCAGTGACAAAGGGTAGTAGTTTATTGAAATTTAGGAAAAAAGTTAGAAATTGAATATAAACTAATTTATCAATGTTGTATTCAATTTTAGGTGATAGGAAAATCATTGGACATGTAATAGCATGATGTTTTTATGAATATTTTGATTGAAGTTAGTTTTATATCTCTTCTATGTTTTTTCATGTACTGGGAAGTACATACATAAGTGACGAAGACTATTTCTATATAAATTTAGAAAAACAATCAAATTCAGAAAAAAAAATGGTTTTATTTATTGTGATTCAATAAAGTTAATAGACACATGTTGAAGAATGAATGAAATAATAGTAGCTTTTTCATGGATTGTTTCCATTGAACTTTTATAAAGAAACACATCTTTTTAGTATGATTCATGAACCATTTTTTATTACAAGGCTTTTAGAACTCGTGAAAATAATACGCTTTTCCTTAAGGACCCTATGTTCTGATAATAATTACATCCAATTGGTCAATCCTTCATGGAATATATTTTTCAATCACAATTATATCTGACAAGAAGCTAATAGTATTTCATTATAATTCTATTAGTAACTACATACTTATTTCACCTATAAAATTAGATTTTCTCTTGATATTTAATGTATCCTAATTTTTATTAAACAAATAAATTTTTAATAATTGTAATGTGTAAAGCTATTTTGAATCATATTAATTAAGATGTACACTAATCAATAATAATTATTTTTACAAATTACTAATTATGGAAAAATATTAGTTTTGAAAAACATTAAGAAAACATACACTTAACTCACATATTAGTTTTGTTTAACTATTCTCAATTTATGTCTATGGAGATTAAATAAGGAGAATATTGTGTGAGCTGAAGATTACGAACATGATAAAAAAATATTTCTAGATAGGTCCAATGTAAGTGGATGGTTTCACATTGTGTTAGAATATGTTGACTACAAACTTGTCCTAATTGACTATAATAAATTAATGAAAGGAAAATATAGGGAAATTAGATTTCTAAAAATGAATGATCAAAGATATAATCTCAAAGAATATTCCTATATGTGACGTTTGTAAGTGGTGGGAAACATAGTCCATTCTAGTTTGTTGACTTTAAACTTCTCCCAGTTGATTGACAAATTTATTACCAATGCACTATTTTTTCCTTCTTTAAATAGTGTTCTTGATGCACTTCTAGACCCAAAATGCCATGAAAAATACATGAAATGACAAAACCCAAGTTTCTTGGATGAAAATGGAATTGATGTCGAATTGGGGAGAATGATGCAAAATGGATTGAGTTGGACTAACCTTGATTGATCCCTAGTGAGTGACTAATCACTACATTTAATACTCTTAAGAGGGACCAAACTCAAATATACTTCTCTAACTTATTTGTATTCCTTAAAATATGAATGCAATTATATATTATATTTTTCCTATTTTTCACTTGGCACAAGCTTGCAAATGTGAATTCATGTTTAAATATAGATTTAAATAATCTATAGATAGAACATGAAAATATTTAAATAAATTTCAAGAGTGATGATAATGTTATTACATTCTTTAGAGGAGCCTTATACTTATAGATGTTTCAAATTTTAAATTTATACCTATTAGCACAGAAAAGTTGACTCAAGTTAATATGTAATAGATAAAAATAAGAATTAAAGAGTCAAAAACATTTCTAAAAATTATGCCTATCCAAGTTTTCACTTCA
>JARHVA010005631.1:280000-317500 GCA_037957365.1 Torreya grandis
ATCAATGATGTTAGTGGAATAGGTGCTTCTAGAATGATATCTATCAGTGTATTTACATAGATTTATCTAAGATATGTATGTATGTATGTATGTATGTATGTAATATTATATTAAACTATATATTCTATAACTATATTCTATTATAATATAATATATTACTTAATAGAATATAATACTATCACATATATTAGAATTATCTAATATTATAAAATAATTATAATATACATATAGGCACTAATTCCAACATAGTAAATAATTAATTATTTTTTTATTTTGAGGTAAATAAAACTACCTCAAAAAAATAATAGTTTACCTATCATGTTATTAGATAATCATAGATCCAAATAAATAAATAAATTGTTTTATATTGAGATAAATAAAATTATCACAAAAATAAATATAATTCACCCACCATATATTCCAGCATGGTAAGTAAATAATTAATTTTTTAATTTTGAAGTAAATAAAATTATCACAATAAAATTATAATTCACTTGTCATGTTATTAAATAATTATGGACATAAATAAACAAATAAATTAAAAGTAGGTATAAGTTTTTTCATGATGTCAGTTCTAAAAGAATTAAATGCTAACACACTCACATTGTTAAATGAAATTATTCCCTAGATGTCACTAAAACATAAACATAATTAAATTATTTTATTTTGATGTAAATAAAATTACCACAAAAAATTCTAATTCAACCATCATATTATTAAATAATTACAAGTCCAAATAAATAAATTAATTAAATGTGAGTATACATTTTTTATAATGTCAATTTTAAAATAATTTAATTCTAACACACTCAAGCCATTAAGTAAAATTAGCCCCACAATACCATTGAAGGAACACCTATTGATGTAACAACCAAATTAAACCATATTGTTAAGCCCTATATTATTGTATGTGTTTGGATTTTGTGTTTCTACCATGATACCTATATATAAGTCCACCTAGCCAGTCCATGATGACCCCCTTCTTGCACCCATACCAGTAACTAAAATTAAAACAATAATACCAACAAGAGGATAAAATAAAATTCATCCTCATAATTAAGAATGTGACAATTTAAGATTATTCAAAATTATAACAATTTCATTATAGTAATTCAACATAATCATAATACACGCTAATGAAATAATCTATCATAATAAAAATAATGTCCAATTTTTTTAATAAATGTCGTAGTCCACAATGTGTCAAAAACACAAACGAATTGTGCCCTTTATTCAAATGCCAAAGGGGGTAAAATAAGGATATGACATTTCATAAATGGGAGGAGATTGTTAATAAACATGATGATTCAGCTATCATTTAGGATTGGGTACATATTTTATCTAAAATTTTATATGCAAATGTGTTTGAAACATTAAATATATTTTCAATTTCTTAATGGTATGAAAAAAATCTTAAACTACTCAATAAAGGGTTCATTTAGCTCACTTGTAAGATTTAAAATATTTTAAGAAATAGTTGTTTGACTACCTTAAGGACTAACATTGGAATGATAATTAAAACATCTACTATGATTAAAATTATTATCATCCATATGTTTTTGGAAAATCATATTGCTAAAATTTATAGTCATAGAAGGAAGCACATTATTATTCTTCACATTCAAAGAAATATCCAAACATATTGTAAAGGCACATCTAATTTTATAGGAGAAGAGGAGAAGAAACATTTTTATTATATTTGATCAATGGTTTTCAATTATTTTTATTTATTCTAGTGACTATTATAATTAGAATATCATATATTTACAATTTTGGTGGCTTAAAATAAAATTAAAAATGAAACTAAATACACTATACAAGATGAAACATAATAAGTTTCTAATAAATTTTGGAATTTATAAAGGACATAGGGTTTGTGATTAAGTACAATAAAAAATGAAAACATTCTTAAATTTTGATCTAGGAGCATGCAAAATGAGGGTTCACTTTAAGATAAAAATTAGGAGGTGGAAGATAGTTAGGCATGAATTCATAATAATATTCCTATCTCAAATCAAACATCATAAAATAGGTAAAATAATTTTAAAATTCCTAATCAATTTCTCAATCAAAATGTATATAAAATAGGGATATTAGGTTTTTAAATTGATGTCACAGTGAATTATGAGTTGTTTATAGGCATGCAGTCATACTATAAAATATTCACACTAGTAGATGAATATTTGAACCGATTGTCTTATTAGATTTCAACCTAGTAGAGGATATTTTTCAAACCTTACATGCAATCCTAGTTAAATTATGTGGTCCAAGTTAAAACCTACATACTATGACAAATATGTTCACTCTTGTTCATATGTTGTTTCCTTATGCCTTAGTTTCACACCTTGACTCTTGTCAACTCTTGAAATTAACAAATCAAGAAAATTTTAAATGGGTAAGCGACTAGTTTAGGGGAACGTTGAGATAGGGTTAGTGGTGGCACTTTTCCTAATATAAAATTTTAAATCCATCAATGATACAAAGATAAATTATGTGTCAATAAAAAATAAATGAATAGTATAAATAGTGTGGCCAATATGCTTCAGGATTGTTCTCGATAGAATACTAAATAAAGAATTCACAATGCTTGATGATCAAATGATTTATATCATTCATTTATTTATAGATAAATTGAATTAAAACTTTGGATTAAGTTAGTGTGAAAAAATGATCCCCAACAGTTATAAAATAGGAAGGAAAAACTAATTAAATATGATCCCATTAGATTTAAAAAGTGGTGTAAATAATGAGGTCGTACAACCATTCATAACACAAGACATGATAGATGTACGATAATGTGGAGGATTTGCATGAGAAGACACAAAATTATTTTCTAGCCATCAAAATTCAATATGTTTAATAATACTAATTTAGGAACAAATATCCATACATACACAAAATTACACTACATACAAAATAATGTCAATTTTTTTGCACCAATCATCTAAAAAGAAGTATTTTCAAGTTTCTATAGGATATCACATTTCATTTTAAAATTATTGATTATAAAAATATGCCTACCTCAAATTAAGTATCATAAAACTTATAAAATACCATAAAAAATAATCATTATATATTGAATCAAAATGTAAAGAGAGAGGGATCTTAGTTTTTTATATTGATTTCAAGATGGATTTTGAGTTTTTTATATGCATGTCATCATAATCAAAATTATTCATACTAATAGATGAATATCTGAACTTGTTCGCCAATCAAATTTGAACCCAATAGATGAAATTGTCAAAACTTTACATACAATCCTAATCAAATTATGTGGTCATTTTAAAAGCCTACATAGTATAACAAATGTATTTTCTCTTGTTCTTATTATGTCACCTTATGTCATAGTTGCATGTCTCGACTCTTATCCTTATGAAATCAACAAATCTAAAAAAAATGACATGGATAAAGGGTTGGTTTGGGGGTATATGATGGGATTAGCATGGATCCTTCGCTCCCTCTAATTTTTATTATCCCTCAATGTCACAAAGAAAAAATGTGCATTGATAGATGATAACTTCATAGTAAAAATAGTCTGACCAATATGTTCTAAAAATATTTTTAGTAAAATACTCAATAAGGACTTCACAAATTCAAATAATGAAATGAAACTAATATATTATTTATTTATAAATAACTTGAATTCAAACTTTGACAAAATTAATATGTATAAACAATCCCAACGATTAAAAAGAGGAAAAGAAAAAAATAAATAAAATAAAAAAGAAAAAGAAAATGAACCCATAAAATGGAATAAATAACAAAGGTGTACAACCATTCATAGCACAAGATATGATAGACATAAAATAAAGAGAGATTTACAAGTCACTATGACAATATATCCATACATTGAAAAAAATGCATAACATATAAAATAACGTGAAGTAATTCGGACCAATCATCCATATGGAAGTAATTTGGAGAGTCTATGGATATAACTTTTCATTTTAAAATTATTGATTATAAACAATTTTCACTTTTTGAAATTACATATAAATTCTTTTGTTTCTCTTTTCCTAGTTATCCTTCTGAACCCAATTTTAGATTAGTATATAAACAACTTCATATGAACAAAATTTTCTTTGTGTTTATGATGAGAAAACCAACATTACTCGCGACTGTAGATAAGCATCTAGCAATACAATCCATAACACACATAGAATATAGTCTTAATATGTAGAATTGTGCCAAGCCTAATAGATAAGCCTCATCATAAATGAATCTATGGTTCCAAGTGGCATAAGGAATATTTTATCACCATTCTTTTCATATGAGAGCAAAATTTGAGACAAATATGTTCATGAAATTAGGCATTTGAAATGTGGCACCTAAGGCATCCATGCTAGAGAAAAAGGTATAAGAGAATATTTGGAATGGACTTTCAACTTGGATAGAGTTAGGTATAAACACTCTTCATATTACTAATCTCATCCACTCTTCTTAAATTATGCCAACAAATTTTTAAACTTAGTGAGATAGTTTATAATAGAGGGAAAGTATTTAGGATTGAGAGAAGTAATTTCAACTTAAAGTTGCATGGCTCTCATGTGATATCCTTTCCCAAATAAACCCTTTAGTTCATCCCATTTTTTGAATGGAGAATCACATCCATCAAAATGAAACAAAATACTATCACTCACATAACCTCCAATCGAATCCATACACTCTTCAAATTTACATTGGTGATAAATTTTTTCATATTCTCTATTGAATTATGGTTGAACATAATTTGATAGTGACCGTAATCATTTGTGTTTAATGATTATTTTCAGTCTAGTTCTTCATGTATGGTAATTATGTGTAGTCAAAGGTTCACATTGATCTAAACTAGAATAATAATGCATGCTATAAAATTACAAAAAACCATAAATAATTCAAGAGGGTACGTAAATTAGCACCAAGACAACCCCTCCAAAAGATTTATATTGAGTCCCCCCTTCAATTTGGCACTTTATAAATGTAGCATATTTTTACAAATGGATGACACTAATATATAGATAATTGTAAACCATACACTTTTGAAACAAACTGAACTCAAATATGAGTTATGGTTCAAAAGATATAAGATTTACAAATTACCGTAAATGTGTCAAATTTAATAAAATTTACATTATAAGCAAATTTTTGTGACCAAATTGGAAATGAACCTAGCCTTAAAACTAGTCAAAGGAATTTAAATTTCACCATGAATATTCTTAATCCCACTAAAGTTAAAAAAAATTTGTCAATGACCCCTAAGCATGTGTAATCGAAAGAGTCTTCTTCTTAAAGTAAAAAAAATACAACTATTAAAACAAACAATGAATAAATAGTTGTGCATGAAAGGATTGAAATTAGATTATAGTTGTCACAAGCATAGATATGAAGTCAAAGAAGGGAAGACTTTGTCACTTGGCCATAGGCACCTCCAAGGACAAATATATCTTGTCGTAATAGGATGTTCTCCCTCCAATGCCAATCTCCTCCAATACACCTCCAAGTAAATAAAACTCAGGTTTGCAAAAGGAACGTAGGATGGAAATTTTTCTCCTTATATACTTGTCCTCCAATGTAGTCCACATATTATGAAAAAAATAATGGTGATTCAAGGTAGAATAGGGATAAATGACACAGTCCAAGAGAGAAAAATAAGATTTGTAAAAAACCAAAAAATTCCACCTAGATGTAGATAAGAAGATATTCCTTCCATTGTTGAAAAAAAATATTCACCTTTTAATGCAACTATAATGTAGATCTTAGGCAAGGACATAGACTAGAAATACAGATAGACTTCTCTTTTTAGTGGCTTTTCAATGCACTTAGACCCCTCTAAAAAGGACACAATTAAAAAAGACCATAAAATGGAGATGATGCAGAGAAAGTAATAAAAAAATTTAAATGCATCAAACCATAACAAATGATGCCTTCTTCTTATGCATATCATGCCTCCTTCCAATGTCAATAAAATTCCAAAAATGGAATCCAATACTTCTTAACCCTTCAACACATCAATTAATAGAGAGAATACTCAGACTGATCCTCCAATCAAGCCAAAAGGGATGTCAATCCCCATGTAGACCTTGGAAAATAGATATTATTCATGTAGACCTGGGAAAAAATAAAAGGAGCCAAAGGTCAATTCTAACATAGTCTAATTGATCAAACTTATGATAGGAGAGATAAAATAACTTACAGGCTTCAGTCCCACACTCTAATGCTTTAATGCAGTCTATACATAAAAAATTCTAGAAATATGAAATAAGCAATTCTTTGTAACATATATATCTTTCAAATGGAAGTATTCAACACTTTTAGCCTCTGGTACCATAATAGAAACAATGATTATATCAGTCCAAGCCAAATATCTCAAGTTCTAACACAAACATCACATCAATTTTGACATGCAAACAAGAAATATATCATATAATACCCAAAATAAAATAGTCAAGTACAATAGAGAGACCTCACATAAGTAGGTAAGGCAAAATAAAATAAAAAATCCTAACTAAAAAATATGGGATAAATCTACACAAAGGATAAAACTACTAAAATATGAAAAACTATCTAGAACCTAATAAGCATAAGAAATTACTCTAACATATTCACCTCCACTAAGTGTCTTTAAAACTTATCTTCTTCCAATCTTCATTGACTTTGTACCAACATCAACCTATTAAGCTTAGCTCATCTCTTTTTTCTCATGCTTAACTTCTTCCTTTCTAACTTTAATTTCAAGCAAATCAATATATATTTGGGCATTAAGATGATTACTCATAGTGTCTTATGATACCTATAAAATAATATTCATATCCTCTTATCTTGTTTCCTTCATTTCCATGTCAAACAAATCCACTACATTTAATGTAACAACATCTTCTTATCAACTTTTAGTCTTCAAGGTGGCTTCAAAAATATCATCCATCTCTTTTTGGAAGAAGGTCCAAAATTTCATCTATTCATCTTTCTCATTATTCTCCACAATTTCATCCCAACTTCAAATTATTGGGTTGATATCAAAATTAGTTTCTCCACCTTATCATCATCTTCTTCTATTCTCACCCTTTTTACATCAATTCTAGGCTAATTGTGACCTTTATTCATCACCTTTGACATTGTGTGTGTGTGTGTGTGTGTGTGTGTGTGTGTGTGTGTGTGTGTGTGTGTGTGTGTGTGTGTGTGTGTGTGTGTGTGTGTGTGTGTGTGTGTGTGTGTGTGTGTGTGTGACGTTGCACTCCTTTTACACATATAAAATTAATTTAACTCTTTACTCATAAAAGTAGCCTCTACAATACCTATGTGGGATGCTCCCATATATGTAACACCAATTATATTATTCATTTATATTGGTAGAAACACATCTATCACTTATATCTCCTTTTTTTTTATGTCACATGAGTGACATTATTCCTCTCCCTTTGTCCAAAAGCTCCTTGAACCACTATCTTTAAAAAAATTCTGAAATTTTATATCTACCATTTCTTTTTCTTCATGTGTATCTAATGATTTTATAATCATCTATGCAATATCTCTTTCCTATTCAATCTAAATATTATTCATTCTTGGATCTACATATAGATCAAAAACATTAAGAGAAACAAAAGTTGTCATCAATACTTCTTCCATATCTTCATAATGCCCTAAATACATGCTATACAACTCTTCACTCTTGCTTGCATTCTACTTATAGCTTGTATTCACATGATTTAATAACAAATGTCATGTCTCATTAACCTTATTATTTTATTCTCATCATTCTCCACTTTAATTTATTTCTTTTCCTCTCACAAATGGTGTTTAGCTATTATATCATCATGTCCATTCATGGAAACCATATACATTTTATATTGGTAATTTTTATTCACCTCTATTGTTTATTTTAATAAAACATGTAACTTTATTTGGTTTTCTTCAGCCTTCTTCCTTGCAAAACTAAGAAAAAAAAATCATTTACCTTCTTCTTCAATGATTTTTTTACCTTTTCCAACTTATTTAATATAACAAACTATTTCCCATTATCCATTAATGGGTCTCATTTTTTAAATTAAATAAATATCACTTCCACATCCTTATTCATAAGCATTTCTTATTGTATGATAATCATATATTTTTTTCTCTTTTATGATTTTAAAAATATACTTATTTTTGTTATATGAAAGCCTCACTCTCTTATTTCCACTCAAGACAATCATCTTAAATTCACTCATATCCTTTGCCTTACTATTTTTACAAATAAAACTAAGTTGATCCCATGGAAAATTATTTATCTTATTTACTTTCAATGCATCTTCTTATCTTCACTATCACACCTTGATAATTGAAGATTTCTCCACCATTACTCTTGTATTATCGATTGCACATCTTGACCCATCAAATTGGAAATCATAAGTTCCAAACTAATCACCCCTCTCCTACATTTATCTTGTGTCCTCTTTTATAAAAATTTGTAATGCAAAATTGTATCAGGACACAATATTATTCTTAAAACCTCTACCTTCTATGGGTAATCAATATCCCTCTATTGAAAAATACTTTAACTCTAGTTTCCATTTCATGAGCTCCTATAAGATCTCTACAACTAAAAAAAATATATTGATAGTGGGATTGCTTTAATCTTTCATTGTGACCTCTTTTGATCTATTTTATTTAATTTTTGGTCTTATCTCAAAGGAATTCCAACTTTGTTTGAAGTAATATCAACATATACTCCATTTATTCTTCATCTTCACTAACCAATACAATAAATTGTCTACATTGTGTAGTATTCATGAAATAAAATCTCACTTGGATTTACTTCAACATCTCTATCAAGTATTCTACTCTTAGTGATATCCTTCCTCTAGGAGGTGTTATTCTATATGTCATACCTTTTTAACAAATATATTTTCTCTTTCACAACCTACAAATGAGTTTAAAATATCCTCACACACCCAAAAACTTTGATCTACTACCAATAGGTGTAGACTTGAATGAGGGTCCAAATGAGTGGCTATATTATTTTGTATATGGGGCTTATACTCACTCTAAAATTGTTACATTCACAAGCAATTTTTTAATTTATGTTTCACATAGTGTTATAGATATTACACACATACCTCACCCTCTCCCTTCCCATAGAATATGAAGAATACTTCAGTAGTCCAACAACTATATTACAATGAATAATTCTCACTCAAGAATCTCATAGATCTACTTTCATACTCTCTAAGCTTTTATAAGCTCTCTCACATATCTACTCTAATGTAGATTTAGACTTTTATTTCAAAATTTTATTGATCTCCTCTTGATTTTCTATTTTTGGTGATTCATATGACCCTATAATGCAATTAAAAAAATTAATTAAAATATATATATATATATATATATATATATATATATATATATATATATATATATATATATATATATATATATATATATATATATATATTGAAATCATGTTGCACCTTTCAATCTCTCTATGTCTTAGAAAATGATCCAAACATTATATCTAGGTAGTTACGATATGCATGTTTCAAATGTGGGTAAAAATTCAAATTCTTAAAAACTAACGGTTTCAAAATAGTCATGACGATTTTGTATCCACCACCTACATGAGGTGGTATTTAATTACCACTTGCATGATGTGGTAGTTTCATCATGATCCCATTAAAATATCAATGTGACCAAATCAAGACGACCCAAACCATCCTTCATACATTTTATATCCTTATGAGACTCTTGATTATATTGTTAATCTTTACATTGATCCTCCTTTGTAAATATAAATTTGTTTCAAGAGATGACTAGTCACACAACACAATAATAAATGTGCACAAACACACATAAGAATCCAATCTTGTGAAAGATATATGATACCCTTAGATGCTCCTACATTGTGAGTATGTTTTGTTCAGACCCATTAGGATCACAATGTTATGCACATGCAATACTAGCATGCCTAAATTTTACTAAAACTCATAATAAAATTCAAATAAAATAGAAAGGAGTAGGGTGGTACCATATTTTCCCTAGCAACTTTATCAACTTTATCAAATAAGGACAAATTAGAAATTGTAAATGGAGGACATGATTAAAAACCTTACATATGTGTTCTTGGTCAAATATGTAAGCAAGGAAAATTAAAGGATGAGAGTATTAAAAATATGAGAGAACTTAAAACCTTACATATGTGTTCTTGATCAAATATGTAAGCTAGGAAAAGTAAAGGATGAGAGTATTAAAAATATGAGAAAACTTAGATTTGTATCAATACAATTGAACATAAAAATCACATATAAATATAATAAAAGAAACCAAACCAAACGATGTTGCTTATCCCTACATTTTTTTATGTATTTAGATTTTGTGTTTCTACCATGATACTTGTCTAGATGTTGACCTAAATAGTCCATAATGACCCACTTCTTGCATCCATACCAATAACCAAAATTACATCAGCAATACGAACCAAAGGATAAACGAACAATAATCAACATATATAAAAATGTGTCATTTTAACATTAATCAAAATTATAATAATACAACATAATCATAATACATGATAATTACTAATCTATCACAATAACAATAATGTCCATAAAATAATTATAGATGTCATATTCCACAATGTGTTTTAAAAAAAAAACAAATTGTGCCCTTTATTTAAATGTCAAGAGGGTAAAATAAGGATGCCACCTTTAGGAAATGGGAGGAGATTGTTAATAAATGGGAAGATTCAGAGATGATTTAGAAATGGCTACATCTTAACCCAAAATTTTAGATACAAATGTGTTTAAAACATTAGATATATTTCCAATCTCTTGATGGTTTTCTACGAGAAAATTCTTAAATTAAAAACTAAAGGGTTTATTAATTTCACTTACAAGATTTTAAATATTTTGACAAATAATTTTTTGACTACCTTAAGGATTAAGGTTGGATAAATCATTAAAATATTTATGATTGTCATCTATATGTTTGGACAATATCATATTGCTAACATTTATATTCATAGAAGGAAATAGATTATTATTTTTCATATCCAAAAAAAGCATCCATGATGTATTACAAAGGCATATCTAATTTTATAGGAAAATACACATTTTTCTTATATTTAACCAATGGTTTTCAAAATTATTTATTTATTATAGTAATTCTTCTAGTTAGAATTTTATATATTTATAATTTTGGTGGCATAAAATAAAATTAAACATAAAACTTAATAAATTATACAAGATGAAACATAATACGTTTCTAATAAATTTTAAAATTTAGATATGACATAGGGATTGTGATCAAGTACAATAAAAAATCAAAACATTCATAAATTTGGATCAAGGAGCATGTAAAATAAGGGTTTCCTAGAAGATAAAAATTAGGAGGTGGAAGATAGTTGGGCATGAATTCATAATAATATGACTACCTTAAATCAAGCATCATAAAACATGTAAAGTAACATTAAAAGTCCCAATCAATTGCTAAATCAAAATGTATAGAGAAGGAAGGCTCTTATGTTTTTAGATTGACGCCACAGTGGATTTTGAGTTGTTTCGAGGCATGTAGTCATACTATAAATTATTCACACTACTAGATGAATATTTGAACCTACTCTCCTATTAGATTTTAATCCAGTAGAGGAAATTGTCAAAACCTTACATACAATCCTAGTTAATCTATGTGGTCCAAGTTAAAACCTACATATTACGACAAATATGTTCACTCTTGTTCATATGTTGTTGCTTTTTGCCTTAGTTTCATAGCTTGACTCTTCTTCCCATGAAATTAACAAATCAATTAAATTTTAAATGGAAAAGGGATTGGTTTAGGGATATGTTTAGATAGGGTTACTGGTGGCACTTCGCCCCTTATGATTTTTCAAACTCCTTAATGATACATAGAGAAATTATGTGTCGATAAACAAAAAATGAATGATATAAATGCATAATAAAAATATTGTGATTAAACTATTTCAAAAATACTTTTCGTAAAATACTTGATAAGGACTTTATAATATTGGATGATCAAATAAAACCAATCTCTCCTTTATTTATAAGTGACTTGAATTCAAATTTTAACAAAATTGACATACATAAACAACCCCCAATGATTAAAAAAGGAAAAGCAAAAAATAAAAAATAAATGAGCCCCTTCAATTAAAAACATGGAATAAACAATAAAATCATACAACCATTCATAGCACTAAGATATAATAAACATAAAATAAAGAAAGAGAAGTCACCTTGACAATATATCTATAGGTTGACAAAAATGCATAACATATAAAATAACGTGAAATAATTTGGACCAATCATCCATACGGAAGTAATTTGAGTGCCGATGAATATCACTTTTCATTTTAAAATTATTGATTATAAACAATTTTGACTCTTTGCAATTAGATAGAAATTCTTCCGTTTCTCTTTTCAAATTTATCCTCCTCAACCCAATTTTACATTAGTTTATAAACAACTTCGTATGGACAAGCTCTGCTTTGTGTGTATGATGAGAAAACCAAAATAACTCACGACTGTAGACAAGCATCTAGCGATACAATCCGCAACACGCTTACAATACAGTCTTAATACTGAGCGGTTCGAATATGGTTTCAAGACTCGGTTTCCATCGTCGCGATAACGAATCCCAAGATTTCTGCTGCCTATTACTAATGGCCTGTTGGATTAAGGGAGCCATAACGTCTTCCATCGCCCTATTCCCGCCGACCGACAGAAGCGAAGCCTCTTCTTTACTCAGTCGAATCCTGAGGCGCACGGTTGATCCTTTATCAGCTGACGAAATAATCCTCGACTTAATATCATCCGATTCTTCCGTGGCTAAATTTCTATCCGAAAAAGATTTCAGATACATTCCAATGGATTCAGAAGGCATCGGTGAAGAAACAGGAATGAGAAAGTAAAGTCGACAGGGTCGAAGCTCTGCGCTATGCGATAGTGGTCGACTACAAATATTTAGTCGACGGGTGCGATCTGCTTCAAATATTTCATGATCTGCGAAATAACCAAGAATTTCCTTAACTTGGACAGGACTCCACAGTTTCATCACCGTTCCGTCGGCTTTCATAATCTTCACCCGTCGACGGCTTCCCTTAAAAACTCCTTGCAGGCAGTTAATACCCATAGAATCTTCTGTTGGTACTCCTCTGCTATAATAATATTAGGGCTTATGATTGTTGAATAATTACACGAACCCAAATATCATTATATAGGAACTCAAATATGCAGTCGTGGAGACCATGCCTACGTATAGCCGCCGCCTCAATTAGCGTTTATTATTTATTCAAATAGCATGATTTTGAACAAAATTGTCTTTAAGCGGAATAAAATTAATATTGTAATGCAATATAATTTTAGGAGATCGTAGTTTGACTTCGACCAATCAATACTTCCATCACACATGTGCTGAATGAAAATCAGTATTTGTGGACCAAGTAGGGAATAACCTAATAGATAAGCCTCGAATGAAATCAATCTTTGTTGAATAGATAAGCCTCGTTATAAACGAGGATATGGTGCCAAGTAGCATAAGGAATCTTTTATCGCCGTTCTTTTCATATGAGAGCTTAATTCGAGACAAATGGATATCGGTGCTCTCCTAAGTAGGATTAGATTAATAACACTTTCTTAATTAATGGGTATGGGGATCAAGTTCTATGATAAGCATCTTACGTAATACGAAGTCAAAATTTAACCACAATTTTGCTCTTAGTCATTGTACGCTAAAAATATCTACTTACACGCACAATTTTGTAGACATTTAAAAATGTTTTAAGGTATTTTTTAGTTGTAAAATTGTTTTATTTTAGAGATTTTGTGTATTTTTTGATTATCGATCTATATTTGTCTTTTATTTGCATTTCTTTTCATTTATCTCTTTTTTTCTTTTGCATTTTTTTTCTCTCCTCCATTTTTATTTCCTACACTTTTTGGAGTTTTCCCTAGAAACATACACTATAGCCCCCTCCCATCCCCAACATTGTGTTGGGTCTCCCGATAATTGTGGGTTCTTCTTTACTAGCTTTCTCGCTACTTGTGACTTGCGTGTTAATATGGCCTGATTTTAATTCAATAAGACTTTAAATATACATATACATTAATACATTTCGGTCATACAAACAATCAATTCAAACTTTTAGATCATACATTCAAGAATCTAAGAAATTTTCAAGCATTTGCTACTGCATTTTTAAAAAATCAAGAATTAATTATGTCACTGAAAATCATAACAAAGCATAAACTACATCGCACTGGACTACCTGGATGAGATGCATTATACTTGGCTTGATGTTTTTAATATTGTGAACTACTGAGGGGTGTAAATGAAGGAATATAATGCATAATGCTTTGTTGTCTTATTGAATAGGAAGAAGTGGATATATATACAATGGAAATGACAGTTACAAACCCTGTAACTACCAACCAAACACATAATTGTTATGCCACGAACCCCTAATTGTTATGTCATCCCTATGACATCTATGCAAATGTAACTGGCTATAACAAATCGTCGTAACTAAACACTAATCGCTAACAATGCAATATCACATTTTTCCAACATTCCCCCCTTTATTACATTGTTTCTATAAATATCATATTTCCTAATAGTGATCTCCCCTTTATTACAAACACTGTAAAAAGATTTACACTCTCTGCATAGCATGCTCATTTTCTAAGGTCACTGCCATCTTTGTGGCTTCAAGGTATTGGTGTCACCTTGGTTTTTCCTTGCAAGATTACCAAAAACCTGGAAGTGTCAGGAACACTTCTCTCTGCTAACACCCATGGTGGTTTCTCGGATTACGAGGATTACAACAAACCCATATGGTTTTTTGATGTAGGTTGACCACAAACCTGGAGGGTTGCATGAGGTTTCTACTGCACTTCGGTGGTTTCTCAGATTACCACAAACCCTTTTCCAAGAACCAAGCACTACTTTAGTGCTCTTGCTCCCCAAAATGTTCTTTTTTAGGAGGTACCAAACTAGAAAATCATGTTCAGTAATTTATTGAAAAATAAACTGCAAAACATAAAAAACAAACACACCAAAATTTGTCACCATAGCAATAGTGCGACCCCATCGTAGGTGACTCATGAGAGGATATTAGTTGTCATCCAGCCTTCGTGTATCCTCCAGCCTCCAGTTAATGATGCTACTTCACTCAGTGGATGAATATTTAAAGCTCAGTTATGTGAAGAGAAATCCCCCCACAGTTTAAATCTATTTGACATTTGACGAAATTTGACTCAGAATATCGCATACAAGCAATAATGCATCCTTGTACAAATAATTAACATTGATTTTGACAATTTAAACATAAAACTAACAATTTTTAACAATATTAATAATGGAATAAAATATTGATTATAGACGACTCAAAATTATATCAACTTTAAATGACATGAGACTCAAAATAAAATCAACTCTAAAATGACATGATGATTTATTTATTTTTTAATTGACACTTGAATATTAAACTAATGTCAAAATAAATTACTTTTGATGATACAACTAAATTAACCAAACATATAAATTAATTTAATCTACAAATCAATTTTAGATTAGATAGAATACCTACACTACACTATATGCTTTTATCATAACGATTATAAATACCTAAATAATAGATGACCCTACTCTTAAAAACCTAAAACCTTTAAGAGACATATCTAGACAATATGAAAAACTAAAGATATGACCGCTAAAAAAATAACTACGAACCTAATCAAATGACACGACTTGCCTAGAGGGATGGCTGGTGTGACAGCATGAATAACAGCTCAAGGGAGGAAGCCATAGCCATGGAGAGATGCACACGAAATATGCTGAGAGCGATCTAGAGCAGATTGGCACAAATTTGTACGCGTGACTGAAGGTGAATATCGAACAGCATTTCGAGCAATATAACACCAAAGAGATGCACTTTCCATTGAAGGAGGGTTCACAATATCAGAGATGTGTGTATAACCTAAAAATGAAGAACAAAACTCTTATGCATGGCTATTGGAGAGCGTGAGTGGAATGTTAAAGAATTTAATGCAATTCATATTCTAATGTGGTGAAGCCAATGTTAAAAATGCAGTGCAAGTGTATGATAGCAAATCTAGTTCACTTTCTCAGGCATCACCACGCTTCTCTTTTCCTTCCACTTTGCTGCTACTACGCAGGTGTCTCAAGATTCCATGCTTCTATGCTACATTTCAACAGATTCTTAATCAAGCAAGGGCTATAATCAGATCTGTTCCAACACCTCACTCTCAGATATCTTTTTCTAAATCATTTTGACAGGCACAAAGACCCTTGTAACTCTGATACCAATGAAGGAATATAATGCAGAATGCTTCGTTGTCTTATTGAATAGGAAGAGGTGGATATATATACAATGGAAATGGCAGTTACAAAACCTGTAACTACCAACCGAACACTTGACTGTTATTATCCCACGAACCCCTAATTGTTATGTCATCACTATGACATCTATGCAAATGTAATTGGATATAACAAATTGCCGTAACTAAACACTAACCGCTAACAATGTAACATCACATTTTTCCAACAGTAAAAAATTAATCGATGTTTAAAAATTACGTTGACCTCAAGCACAAGCCCCAAAACAAGTATTTTGATTTGCTTTTGCAAGCTTAGTTACCTTATATTTAAACTTTAAATAACCCATGATCAAATGAAAACCGAAACATAGCTCACATTTATAAATGGGAAAGAGGCGAGGTACAAAATTAAATAAAATAAATTCAATATCTCATAATAATGACATCATATATGAAATCAAATAACTTGATCTTAACCGATCTTTTACGGTAATGCATATAGAGTAAAGATTATATATAGATTTATCAAGAGTAAGTTTCTCTTTCCTTATTGGTCACATTTAATAGGAAATTACAATTGGCATATGAAGAGGTGGAAAACTAATGGCTAGCATAAAGGCTAACTTACTTATCATATTCTAAGCCTAGGAAATTATTCACGATGGTGCACATATCTAAATTTAGAATAGTAAACTATGGACTAGGATAAATAAATAAAAGGTACATAATATATTGCACCAACACCTTCCTTAAGTACAACTTAAGTAGGATATATAGAAAAATGAAGCTCAAAATCATCTGAAATGGATCCCAAAATCTAGGTAGATGATGAGGTACCTATGTTCAAATATCAATAAAATATTATGGGCTACCAAGTGTCCCTATGAATGCCAATCTATTTTACTAAAATGTATAGGTAGCCATTTACTACAACTACCAACTCAAACTAGTAATTTTTGTTCTTTAAGAGGCTTAGTCATAAAAAACACTAGTTTAAAAATATGGGTAGATAACACCTGAAAAAGCATTGCACACCCATCTGCCCACAATGATGAATTAGGTAAATGATGGTGATACTAAAATATATCTCTTCTAAGGTCGTGACGAAGTGCTGAAGTAAGTGACAAGTGACAAAAAAAAATTGAAAGTAGGAGGAGATTATACAATAAATTCAAAGTGATATAAAAATCAGCCAACTTTCGCTGAAGTGCTCTAAAAATATTTTGGCGATGATGCCTAGCTAGTGTCACTATAATTTTTACTACAAGGTGGTAATATACATATGTGTGTAGAAGAAATGAGTGAACACATGGGAATACCATATATATATATATATATATATATATATATATATATATATATATATATATGGGTTTAGGCTAACAATGTGCTTAATATAAGTGAGGAATAAAACATGATTATTGTGATAAACAAAATTGACACTAGTATAATTTTTTTATTATTATGTAGCAAAATAATTTCCTAAAAAATTGAAGTTAGACATATAGAAAGAGGTGTTAAATGCATCGAAAAGAATGACATAAGCGGAAGTGGTAGATGAAACTAACCAATTAATGGTCAAAATTGGGAGGAAACAACCACCCAAATGTTTTTTATGAGTGGCCCAAGATCCAATACTTCAAACAGATAGAAATTGATAAATGTTGGGGACGTCAAAATTCATTCACTAGATGGAAAAATCAATGTGTTGAGGTATTGAAAAATTAAAGGAATCGAGGGAGTGTTTGTAAGAATGGTCCAAATCCACTACTTGAACTTCATATTCAAAAAATTAAAAAGAGTTATATCGAAAAATTGTGTCATGTGAAAAGGAACATTTTTTAATTAATAAGATCTCATAAACTAAACCATGTATGGTACCATGTAAAATTTGAAGGAGAAAATAAGTATTTCCATTACAAAGAAAGAATGTTAAATAATGAGCATGAAACCCATCACAAGAATGTAAATAATTTACATATAAAATATCTCAAATGTGGCACAAAACATTGATGCCCAAAACAAACCCAACAAGAAAAATGCTCACGCCAATGCCCACATCCATGTCCACGCCCACGCCCACGCCCACGCCCACGCCCGCTAGCAAATAAAATAACTATGAAAAAAAAAAAAAAAAAAACAGAAACCAAAACCAAAATTTAATCTCTCATGATTGCGCATTATCCATTTTGCCAAATATGTATGTAAACAAATATGTATGGAAATAAAGGAAAACACTAGACTGCGCATTATCCGTTACAATGCCAAATATGTATGTAAAACAAATATGTATGGAAATAAAGGAAAACACTAGACTATAGTTTCATACATAACGAATCAAATCCGAGACTGGGTCTGGATTTTACAGGAAAAATATGCACATTTAAAAAAAAATCACGAAGAGTTTTTCAAAGGCTTAAAAGATACAAAGCCATCCATGAATGGGGTCTCTCAAAGGATTCCTCAACATGAAAGTTACTTTTAGTTAAATAGCAATGACAGATAGAAACACAAGGTTTAATCCAAAACGTTTGTGTTCTAATCGTGAGAGCAACAACAAAAGTGAGAGTCTCACGAACATTGAAGATCAAAATATGCATCCTCTAGACTGAGATTATGTCCTAAAGAAACATAAGAAGATCCCCTGGGGGCTAAGTTCTTAAGACACATGGTCATATGGCGTACTGGTCATTGCACATGAGGCATTAAAAAAAAAAAAAAAAAAAAAGTAGATAGGTGCATAGTCAACCATGAGCTGCACGCGAGGGCTATAATATTTTAAACCTAAGGGAGACCTTTGGAGGAGCTTATTCCCTTTAGATTTTTTTCACATGAATACAACTCGTCTAAGTTTTAAAAACATGAATCTTTTTAGAGTTCTTGTGAAATGAATAATCATGAAAAACTATGTTTATGTTTCCAAATTATAATAAATTTTACATAAAACTACTAAGGAGTTGTATGGAACACCTTTTTCTCTAATTTTTATTGGAGTTCTTAAATTTTAAAATTTATTAAAATGAATTATTTATTATTTTTTTAACTTTTAATTTTTTTTTTTTTTTAAAAAATTATCAAAAAATTCATCGATAATTTATAAAGTTTATTATTTTTTCCAACAAATATAGAAAAAAACTCTAAAATAGCATAACAAGTTGAATCAAGTCAAATCGAAAAAGATTAGATAGATTTTTGTAGAACCTATAATATAAGGTGGTTGAAAAATGTCTTAGAAGACTACATAAACATCTATAAATTATGAAATATTTTCATAAATCCATATCAAAGACATAATAATAACCTAGCGAGTACTTACCTTAAAATAAATATATCTAAAAATATTAATTTGCATAACTAGTTTGTAAAGTCTTTTATATTTTATTGAAATTTGACAGTACCTAGGATCAAATTTAAACTAGGACATAACTCAAATGCAAAATTAGGAGAGAGTGAGGTAGAGAATTGAATAAGATAAAATCAATATCTCACAATAATGACATGATACATTACATTCGATAACATGATCTGAACTGAACTTGTACTATAATGTACACTAAGGAAGAGGGTATATATAAGTTTATAAAGATAAAGCTTTTATTTACGAAGAAGCCACATAAAATAAAAATGTAATTGGCATACAAAGAGATGATAAAATATTAGATAAAATAAAGGCTAATACTTGTTTTGCTAGGTAATTAAGCATTAAGGTGAAGTCCTCTAAATTTTAAATATTAAACTATCCTAAGTAAATTTAATAACAAGTGCATAATATATTTCGCAACACCTAATGAAGATTTTGAAAGGAAAGATCAATTTCCCATATATGTGTGTATAATTTCATAAAGGCATGTGAGATTTTTGATGTCTTAGACTTGACAAACCCTACCAATTATTACATTAGAACTAGAATAACAATTATGTATGATTTTATTATTTTATATATACATATATTTAATTACAGATTTTATGAATAGATGTGATGTAAATTTGACTTAGATATATCTATTCATATTATATTTTAATGAACCTTTGTTCTCTTACATCTCTTCTACGGTTAGATCTTGCTCAATTTTATAAGAAATCTATTTTTTAGGGCTAATTAAAAAGTATGTTCTTATAGGATTTCACAAAACCTTGTGTTATAGTGATTTATTCCATAATTTTATATCTTGTTTTGCATAGAGTCAATTGTGCATTTATCTAGTTTTATATAGTTTATCTATTATATGATCTTAGATTCAATAAGCCTAGATTCCTTGTGTTTTATTTTCCTAATCCTAAGCCATGGGTCATTTCAGTTTCTAAAAATATGTTGAACCCTAATGTGCTTATGATGGATCACCTTTTAGATGCACTTTCAAAAAATGTCATAAATTCTTTTATGAATGTTATGTCTATTCATAATGATTTAGAAGATAGTGATTATGAAGATTATGATAGTACGGGAATAACATTGATAAAATTTTAAGAATAAATAATTTTTACACTAGCAAGACTAACATAAATATACAAATGGAATGAATATTTTTTGTGTTGGTCCTTTTTATATAAGCTATCGTGATTATGGAAAACAAAAAATTGATATTCAAGATAACCAATTAGTAAGGGGAAAAGATTTAACCTCACAAACAAAAAGTTAGAGAAATATGGACTTCGATTTGGATATGCACATCAAACTTGATTCCTTTGTAGAACATGAAAATATGAACTCAAATTATAGGGGATACTGTGGTTTCATATGCATGTTTTTATGTAGACATCACTACTTGTTATCTGAATACTAATTGTGGTAAAAATGTGAATGTTAAAACCTCTCAAAAGTTTTATTGGAATGGAAATGACAAATATTTTTATTTTTGTAGCCCAAAATCCAAAGAAAAAAAGGGATGAAAACATTGATAATACTAATAAATATGGTATACATAATCTTGGTGCTACATCTAGAATCATAAGTGGATAAGAAGAGGCTATTTTCATATTTTACCTTTAAAATTCATTTCGAGAATTCCTTTTAGACCTACCATTATTTCAATTACTTCTAATGTTCTTCTTCCTAAAAATGCTATGTTTTTAAATTCACAAGATGTTTCTAGTACGCGTACTTTCTCTCAACATTTTATTCCTCTTACTTCTTAACATGTTGCTATTCCTCCTTAAATGTCTCAAAATCCTCAAGTTAAAATATTTCTCCAATATTTCAACCATCACTTACTCATTATATTCCTCCACTTATAATCCATATATTTTTCCTATATTTCAACCATCACTTACTCATTATATTCATCCATTTATAATGCATACATACAACATTAAATTAAATTTATTTATCAACATCACTCCTACCACTACGATTAGCATATCCTTTCCACCTTTACAAATATTCAACATTTTATAATTCATCATCAAACTTAACATTATTTTTTTTTCCATCAAAAAAATAATCGTAATTAAATAAATATTCTACAATTTCTTTTCCTAATTTCACATTAGTTTTCAATAACTTCACTAAAAAGCAAACATAAATCAGGGATGTATAGAAAAATTAATCTTAACAAATACTCACAAATTAATGGGGTCTACACTCTCAACCAATCATATAAATCTACATTAAAAAATATTTAATATTAAAAATATTAATTGATTACCCAATTAAAATCAACCAATTTATACATACCAATTAAACTTTACACATAAACACTCAGCCATGCAATCCACATCATCCTTAGAATATACCAAGTATTAATGTCTAGAATTTTTAAAGGTTGGCTGACCTGCTCCAATATGGTTTCAAGACTAAGTCTTCCATCGCATCATTTCCGTCGACTGATAGAAGCGAAGAAGCCTCTTCTTTACGAGGAGCTGTAAAATGTGAGCGTCGACGTAACGGTGATGAAAATGCGGAGACCTGCGTATCTGAAGTCGTCGGTTGGATCCTCTCAGTTAGCCTCTATTTCCTAATTCCTCTTCCAACGCCTTGTGCAGCTTCTTCTTCCCACAACATCCTAACTGCCACTGCAATTCTAGACTCCAACGGCCACATATATATCTGAGAAAATTTTCTGTTGCATCTCAGGATTTGACCAACCAAGGAAGAGGGCGCTTCATTTTTATCTGCTGATGGAAATAATTTAGTGGAAATAATGTTAAGAAGAATAAGCCTTGTGATTGGGAATCAATTCTAGAAATCATCGCTGAAGTCAATCCAGCTTTGCATCATTCTATTTTGTGGCATTTGTAATGTCTATTTAAATGTATTTAGGTGCTTTGCGAAGACTTTCCAGTCATCAAGTTGTTCAATGCCATGATGAAGGATGCCATCTTTGGAATCTGACAATATTTCATTCTAATTATAAGTTATATCGTCAATATGCCATGGATGGTAGTAATTCTACATGCTTTCTTAGTTTGCAATGATTTCTTCAACGAAGCTGCAAATGTTTGCAATGATGTTTGAGAATGGTTTATATAAGGGAAGCTCACTCCGACAACATGATGCAGATGTGAACATTTGTTGTTTTTTCTTTTTTTACTATTTATGTAGGCAGCATTATTTTTCATAAGATTAACATTTTGTTTCTTTTATAAGTGATAACAGTTGTATGGAAGGAGGTAATTCCATGTATGCATGGATAAAGGTTGTATTTATAAGTACATTGGTTGTAATTTGGGAGGGACAATGTAGAAACATCTTTTAACATTTAATGAGAACAAAGATGAGCTGCAAAAAGAGAGGGAGTTTTTATAACATATGAAAAACTTCTTGTGCACAAAAATCATTATCGATATTACTGTCATTCAAAACCTTCCTAAAGAAAACTGAAGTTCGTTCATGTGAATTTGCACCTTCTGAAATTATTGTTAACCTATTGTGATAGCTTTCTGACCAATTCTCTATTTTCGTTGCATACTTAACAATATATTTTCACATAGCTTGGCTTGAAAGAATAGGCTGACAGTCAAAATTTGTTTTCCAAATGGAAAGCATGTCTTAGTTGTGGGGATTTAACCTATCAACATTATGCGAAGAAATACATTTTTTTATTCCATTATTTTTATGACCATTGAAGATTCCTGATGTCATTTCAAAGGGATTTTGTAATGACATTGATGATATGTTCCTTTTTTCTCAAGCATGTATCTTCAATGCATTTAATATACCTTTGAACATGATTTAAAAGTTCTTCACAGTCAAGAAAATGATCAAGTTCAAAAGTGTTCCTATTCTATTCAATAAACATAAATCATCAAATATAGAATGATGAACTGTTTTATTTATTTCCAAGCTATCTTGTACATTCTAAGTTGATATATATTGGTCAAAGTAGTCTCTAATATTAGTAACTACAATTTGAGTTTTCAAAACAAATGCATCAATATATGACAAATTTTTAAGCCAAAGGAAACCATGACCTCTATGTTTCCATTCATACTTAGAAATAACAATTATTTATATAAGATTAAATAAAATAAAGGCCTAAGTAAAATTTGAAGGAAATAGTATCCTATTAACTACACACTTGTACCAATAGTTTATTACTTGAAAATGTTTTTATAACACTTCCTCACAAAATATTTTAAATATATGGTGTATATAAAGGATTTTATGATGTGGATTGGAGATAATATTATGAATAATCTAATAGTTTGGATTCTATGGTTCTTTATAAGGAATAATTATATATGGGCCAAGGTATTTTATGTCAATAAAATTGAGCATGAATAATAAAGTAGGAGAGACTAATTTTTCAATCAAGTAAGTTAGCTTGGCACAACAATTTTTAAAATATAAAAATTTCCATCACAAATTACATCTAATGTACATCAATGTTTTAGCAATTTTATCATGAAGTAAATCATGAAGACATCGACTGATGTATGAAATAGTAGTTGGTAACTTGTATTCAAAAAAATTAATAAAGACAATAGTTTTTCCTTGGGTATGATGGTGCATCACGAGGTTAATAAAAACTAATTTAAATTTTGGATGTACACCAAATATATTATTATGATAAATATTAAATGACATATTCATGCATCCATACAATTTGAAGTGAGTTTGTCTAAACATAACCTAAAATTTACTATTGGAACACTTCAATAGGACTTCTATTAATAAAATAACAATTAACAAAAGGTTACAAAGTAAGGTATTTGGTTGATATTCATGAATTAGACTCTTTATCAAGTTAAAAACTAGCTCCAAACACTATAAAACAATAAACAAGATAGAGTATTAATGCCAACCAATTCACAAAAAAAAAAATTATAATAAGAGGATTTATGAAAATAAGCATAGGTTGCAACACAAAAAAGAGGAGGTAGAGGATCAACCTTTAGTGGCAGAGCATTCCAAGGTGAAGGCTCTACTGAAGGTAAATCTAGAGCCATCCAAGCATCCAGGGGTATGGAGGATCAAAACAAATAATAATTTCCCTCATAATATGAGTCTCCACCATAATACAAGAAGGGCCAACTAGAAAACCCCACTGAGAAGGACTAGAAAAATATTTCCCATATGTCAGTGATAGACTACATCCATCTATTGTGGGGAAGGAGATAATTGGCTATGGCTAGATGTTGAATTAATTGGCATTCAGGTGTTGTAGTTGACAATCTATGTTGTAGAAGATTTGAAGGAACCTGGCCCATGGTACAGTGAGAATCCTCTAGTGATTAAGTAACTCTTAAAAATTCCTAACCTCCATGGCAACTTTATATACTTGCATATGAATCTGCATGCAAGCCAAAGATAATGCCAATACCTTGTCATTAATAGAGAATCAACAATATGATTCATAATTGGTAAATATGATAAAATTCATAACTTTTCATAATTGATACTAAATAACATCTCTAAATAAAGTCCATAAAAATATATAAAAGTTAGAAATCTAGTAGAATCTTGGAGGAGGACCAAGTGCCATGATAAAGGTTCATGATAGTAGGTTTAAAAGAGATTATGTATCCATTAAGAGGTAGACTAGGCTTTAAGACATATCTAAAAGGTGTGCTTGGAAGACTTAGGTTTGCTACATGATATAAATATGGGTTGAACAATTCCAAGGTGAGAAATATGATCCCCAAGGAAAGGCCTTGATAAAACAAACACTGAAGGAAATGAGTTATGTTGGGTTTACATTTAGCCTTCTAAATTCAGTTGAGTTGGGAAATCCATGTCTTGGATGATAAATTAAGGTTCCAATGCCTATTGATCTTTCCAAGTGTTTCCAATAAGGGGATTACCACATAATAAAAGAGGCCTAGAGGATAAGTTTTGAAGTGAGTATCACAATTCCACATCCAATCCTTAAATCATGGGTGTGGAGGTTGTAGACCCAACTTGTAAAACATGACATCTGGCATGACCTCTTTAATATTGAGAATAAATGGTAAGTCACAATTAATTATATTTGATTTTTATTTTAGCAAGGGCCAAAGAGCCTAGTCATGAGGAAAAAAAACAAATCCTTTATAGTTTCAATTTATTTTTAAGTGTCTTAGATATTATATATTAGGCATTTTAGCCAATAATAGGGTAGTATTTCTCATGTTAGGAGACCACTAGAGATTATGGTCATTGAAGGAGAAAATGCTACAAAATACATCACCAACCCATTTTAAATGAGGCTTAACTACCTTAAATTCTTTCAAATTGATTTTCACCACAAAAAAGCCTTTAATTTTTATAGCAGAATAAGTGATCAATAGTGTATGGAAACCAATATTTTTCCAACCGTATTTACTATAAGTAGATACAAATGAAATGCATCGATGTAGGAAATTTTTTCCAAGACTCATTACCTTCAATGGTTTTGACCACCCATTTGAAATATAATGCAATGCTTTGTTTGTAGATTTCAATAATTCTCATACCTACTTTATCACGAGGAAGACAAAAATTTATAACATACAACTATGTGGAACCACCAAGTTTTTTTGTCATTAGACCAGTGAAAATATCTAAGAATCATAGCAAGTTTTTCATAAGACTATTTAAAGGGGACCCAATAGGAGGAATCATAAAAATTGACAATGTCCAAAATTTATGTGATAGTTGACAATTTACCAAAGGATAGTAGCTGCTTGAAATTTAGGTAAAAAATTAAAAAATCCATATAAAATAATTAATCTAGGTTGTATTAATTTATAGGTGATATAAAATGGTTGGCCATAGACTTTAACATGAGGTTTTGGTTGATCTATTTAGTGTAAGTAGTTTTATATCTCTTCTATCAATGTTTGTTCCTACATTGGGAGGTACATGCACAAGTGATGAAGGAAGTTTCTTTTTAAAATTACAAAAAGGAATTTTTACATTTATCATAAAAAGGTTTTATTTACTGTGATTCAATCATATATATATATATATATATATATATATATATATATATATATATATATATATATATATATATATATATATATATATATATATATATATATATATATATGCACCAAAGTAGGAGTGAAATATTAGTATCTTTAGAAAGCAATGTTGAAAAGTTATTTTCATTAATAAACACATCCTTTTAGTATAAATAACACACTAATTTGTATTAAAAAGATTTTAGAACATGTGAAAACCATATCTTTTGACTTGAGGAACCTATATTATGAAAATAATTATATCTGATTGGTCAATCCTTTATGCAAGATATTTTGAAATAACACTAATATCCTGCAAGAAGCTAATGGCATGTTCATTTTAATTGTAATGGCCACCACATATATGTTTCACCTGATAAATTAGATTTTATATTGTTACTATTTTACTCTATTTTTATAAAATAATCAAATTTTTAATTATTATAATAGGTGTAAAAGTAGAGAGTATTAGAATGTTAGGGTAGATGTTGATAGAGGGTAGTAGTTGCTTGATATTTAGGGGAAATAGTATGAAATTTTATAGAAAATAAGTATTCTATGTTGTCTTCATTTATAGGTGAAATATATTGAGTGAAAGTAGTTTTATATCTCTTCTATGTTTTTTCATGTATTGAGAAGTATATGCAAAAATGATAAAGATAGTTGCTATGTTAAATTAGAAAAAACATTTTCTCATTCATCAAAATATAGTTTTATTTACTGTGATTCATAAATTTAATAGAAACATGTCAAAACATCAATGAAAAATTAGTAACTTTAGAAGGTAATGTTTCCATGACATGTTCATTAATAAATAAATCTTTTTAATAAAAAATGTGTACCATTTTGTATTTAAAATATTTTAGAACACGTGAAACCATACAATTTTACTTGAAGACCTTATCTTACAACAAGAACCATATCTAATTGGTAAATACTTCATGGCAAATATTTTACAATCACACTATTATCCTGCAAGAAGCTAATGGAATGTTTATTGTAATTGTGTTCACCACCACGTATGTGTTTCAACAGATAAATTAGATTAACTCATTCTATTATTTTACCCAAATTTTTATAGAATAAATACATGTTTAATGATTTTAGTAGGTGTAAAACTAGAGAGTATCCAAATGCTAGGGTAGATATTGACAAAGAGTAGTATTTTCTTGAAATTTAAGAAAAAATAAGAAATTTTATAGACAAATTTATTTTGTGTTGTATTCATTTATAGGTGAAATCTTATTGAGTGAAAGTAGTTTTATATCTCTTATACATTTTTTCATGTATTTTGAAGTACATGCACAAGTGGTGAATATGATTGATCCATAAAATTATAAAAAAGCATTTTCATATTCAACAATATATGGTTTTATTTGCTTTGATTCAATAAAGCTAATGTATACATCTTAAATAATGAATGAAACACTTCTAGATTTAGCAGGTAATGGTGCCAATGAATTTTCATTAAGAAATACATCTTTTAATATGAATCATGAACTGTTTTATCTTATAAGGCTTTTAGAAAACGTGAAAATTAAACATTTTTATTTGAAGACCCTATCTTCTAATAATAATTATATCCAATTGGTCAACCCTTCATGGAATATGTTTTAAAATCATAATAATATGTTACAATAAGCTAATGGTATTTCATTGTAACTGTATTGGCCACCACATACATGTTTCACCTATTAAAATAGATTTAGTCTTATTATTGTTTTACCCCAATATTTATTTAAAAAACAAATGATTAAGGATTTTAATAGATGTAAAATATATTACCAAAATGCTAAATATGTATAATGATCAACAATTATAATTTTAACAAATTGCTATATATGGAAAAACACTATTTTTGGAACATACTACAAAGAGATATACTTATCTCACACAATTATTTTTGTTGGATATTCTGAATGTATAACTATGGAAATTGGAAAAGGAGATAATTGTATAGGCTCAAAATCAGGAATACGATTAGAAAATATATTTGGATAAGTTTGTTGTCAGTGTACAATAGTGTAGTGCATTCAAGTTCATTGACTACAAAGTTATCCAAGTTTAATGTGATAAATAAATGACAAAAAGGGATAGATAAATTAGAGTTCTAGAAATCATAGATAAAAAATAGAAGCAAAGAATATTCCTAGATGTGACTGTTGTAAGTCAAGGGCAATGCAATGCATTTGTGTCTATTGATTGAAGAATTGTCCTAGTCTAATCATTGCACTATCTACTCCTTCTTTAAATAGGGCTATTGATGTACTTTTAGATCTAAAATTCTATAATAAGGATCAGAAATGACAAAACCTTAGTTTCTTACATAAAAAATTTAATGGATATCAAATTGGGGGATATTAAGCAAAATGGATAGTGTTGTGCTAACCTTGGTTAATCCCCATTGAGTTACCAAGTACTACACTACATTCCCAATTATCTAAATAGGGATCAAACTCAAATTTATTTTTAACACTTATGTGTATGTGTGATCTTATTAACTTAAGTATATAAGTTATTTCTACTATTTTACACATGACACAAACATGCAAATGTGAGTTCAACATTGAATCTAGATCCAACAAATTGATAGATGGGACATGAAAATATTTGAATATATTTCAAGAGTGAGGATAATTGTCCTATTTGTGATAGAGGAGAATTTCATTATAGATGTTTTGAATTATAATTTTAGACCTATTATCTTAAAAAATACAAGTCAAGATAAGACCTAATGTATAAAAATAAGAATTAAATAAAAAGTGACTCGAAAGAATTTCAAAAAATTACACCTAGACATGTCTGTGTTTCATAGATAGGGCCACATCTCAGTCATGTCTAGTTACCATGGACTTATACAGAAGGAAAAAGGACCAAAATTTGGGATCCCCATGAAAAATTAAATGAAATATGATTAACCAATAGAAAAAACAACCTACCAGAACAATGAAAGATTCAAGTAATATGTGCCAATAGACACCTCATTCTCTATTAATAATCTCTGCATCAAAAATTACAATAAATGACATAAAATATGGGCTTCTACCAATTTTGAGATTCTACATTTATCCCCCATTTATTATAGTATGAAACTAATACAATTAAGGAAATAATAAAACTTGTGTGTGTGGATACATTTTGTCTTGTCACTAAGATTTTTTTTGTGTGTGAGATACATCATGGCATAATCTACAATAACACATGTAGTAATTTATGCCCATATATAAAATCTGAGATGATAAATATTGAAATTTTCAAAATATATAGAGCAAGGAAAGAGTACACATGTATGAATTTATTATTGTTTCACCTATAGATAATCTCATGCCATGGTAAGTGGAGACAATTATTTTAGTCATATTCATTTCCTAGACTATGAAATAAATAATCCTTTGAGTGGTAAGTAGAGAACCTTATCTCATCAAGTGTTGATATACCAATGAACATAATACTAGAATGAATAATATATATATAATCTTGTATATTGAATTAATATATTATAGAAATCATGCCCCACTTTTTGAAATAGTTTGGAGAGAGTAGTTTTTTATGTTGATTTTTTGATGAATTGAGAGTGATCAAGTCTCACTTTTTGAATTTGATCAACCAAGCCCATGAGCTGTAAATTTATATTATTCTACCTCTTATAAATGATGAAAATTAATCCATGTACTAATCCCTAAAATGGTGAAACCATGATAATTTTGGTATAAGTGATGCCAAGGTTGTTGATTGTCACTAGACTCGAATTTACATCACCTGAAATAGAAGATGGAACCACACAAAGGGGGTTTCCTAGAATTATTTCCAAGGTAATTGAATTTAACCTCAATGTACAATAAACATAATACATCCAATCAATTGACTAAATATGGATATATATTCTATTTTTCATGGTCAAAAGAGAATGGATGATATTCATGAACACATTTCTCATATATTATATTTGAAATGAATATTTTGATTTTGAACTTTGAACTTTTAAGTTTGATATTGTGCATGAACAAGCATTTGATCTTTGAAAAATTTGCATGAATAAGCATCATGCATTTGAAATTTAGAAATATGATAAATAATGTTATGCATATATATGCTCAATTATAATTGTATTTGCAACCTATAAATCTGAATTTATGACCTATTAATTATATGCCCATGCATTAAAGTAGGTATCATTTTTTATTTTTTATTTGAAAAAGTGAGTGCATATGTATATCATATCCCCCAATAATTTTTATCATTATGCCAATATTTGTCATGTGGTTTTTTTCTAAATTATTTTGAATCTTTGAATAAAAATTGTACTCTATTGTAGAATATAATTTTTCATTATTTGAGTCTTTGTATTGTGTATTTGATTTGATTTTGAGTTCCCTTATATATCATGTGCCCAAAAATATTCATATTATTATGTATTTTATATTATGTTATTACTATAAGCCATTTTGCATTTTACAAGATGCGGTGATATGTATTATTTTTAAGCCCAATGTATGCCCCCTTTTTGATGTGAAGCATGAGAGAATCAAGTGTGTCATATCGAAAGAGTAAAGTATATGTTTTTAAATATGATTTATCAAATTAGCATTTGTTTGATTAAATATTATTTGAATTTTTATTGTTTTAATATATTTAGAATTTCAGCCATTATATCGTGATGATCATTTTCTTAGATTTTTTTAATAAAAGATAAAGAATATGTAGGATATTCTATGTATAAGCGAGTAAGCATAAAAAAGTTCATTTATGAAAGGTTGGCTGACATGATGAAATTAATATCATGTAAAGTGCACATTGTGTGTGTTCCAATTCAACTTACTTGGAGTGATTTTGATATGTATCACTTGAGATATCATGTTCACAATATTTAGAAGAATTAATTATTAAGGTTTTATAGTTTTGAAAAAGGTCTACTCATATAAATAGTTTTTTTGAAAATTAAACAATAATTAATTTATATATTGATATTTAATGACTTCTAAGCTCGGGAGAGATAAATATGTCATAGAGGAGGGGGCCAAGGTTGACACTGTTCATGTAGGTTAGCGATAACTTGAAATCTAAGGATGTGCCACCTTATTAAGCTAAAAAAAACAATTTTTGACATACATAAATTTTTAATTTTTTTAATTTTTATGTATTTTGCATGCAATTTTATAAATTTTTAGTCATGTCCACTTGACACCAATCCTATATATACCTTGCCAAATTTGTCTAGGTAAAGTACAAACTTGTTTGCTTCACAAACTTGACCATGAACATAATTATTTCACATCAGGCCTATCTATGGAGTCATCCATTTGAGTATAATTTTGTCAAATAAATTTTTATTTTTAGTAACTATTATGGTTTCTGTTTGTTGATTAATTTTTTGTATGATATTGATAATTTACATTTTATAAAAATTTGATTAGAAGTTGATATTTAGGTGCACAAATTTATATGCTACCATATGATGTATATTATATGTTTTCTTTTACCAATTATTTTAAATGTTTAGGACTTAGTGCATGTAAATATTAGGTTGTTAAAGGGTTGAGTATAACAATAAATTTAAATAAATACATGAAATAATAGATTTGACAAACATTTCCAAAAATAGCAAAAGTGTAAAGAATGTGTACTTATCTAGAGAAAAATAGGTATTTTTTGTGACTTAGGAGGTCGAAATAGGCTTGAGAATCAGTCATACATCTTTTGTTCAATTGATTGTAGTTAAAATCAAACTTCAGATAGTAGTGCCCTTGTGAGTAAAGTAGCATCATGTGACTCTAGTGTCCAATTATAGTGCTAGTATCCTTCTTAAAAAGCTATCTAAAACTTTTAAGAATGTTTTACGAGAGTTTTAGGTACCTATAGGTAATTCTGTGACTTCTAAAACTCATATTTGTCACTATTTTTCTTAAAGATCTTTGAAAACCCTGATGAATACACCTATACACATGAAATAACAACTAGATCAAATGAGAATTAAAGGGAAAATATGGGTTGTGGTATATTATGATCTTGAAAATCATAACACCTATTGTCCTAGCTGTTACCTATATTAACCCTAATTATAGGGCTCTCATATCACATGTAGTTATCACTTAGGAAACATGCATAGTCAATGCACATGTTATGCTAGAATGACTTTTGCTTAGGCCCTTCTTTGATCAAGCATGCAAGTCTAGATGTGATAGCTAAGAATATGAACTGTATTTAATACTACTAATTTCTTTTATGTAATTATGTGCCAAAATAGTAATTTATAGATGTACAATACCTTATGAGGATCTTTATATAAAACAAACTTTGATTTGAATGTAAGTCCTTGTTCACTAGTTGACAAGATGTAAAAGAGAGATAAAAATTAATAAGAGATATCTCAAGGGAGTGTTAGGTCCCAAAAAATGAGAGAAAATGATAGGTGGACACTAGTTCCATATTTAGAAACTAGCTCCACATGGTCTTACTATTGAGATAAGGGTGCTACTATCTTGAGGCCTAAAAGTAGAGTTAAAATTGAGTAGGACATGCTAGGGGATCCTATGACTTGGATGAGATGAATCAAAACCATTAAGGATGAAAAAAATAGGGAAAAGAAGACATAAGAAAGATCAAAAGGCCCAAAATGACCATGCAAACCATGAATATATTCATCTTTAAGACCTTCATGTGAAAGAGCCATAAAATACTTAGTGTTGATGGTTGCTTGATCAAATTAGGGTGCATATATTTACCCCCATTTTATTCTATTAGTGTAATAAAATGAAATTACTAGAGTAAAATAAAAAGAGGAATGGATACATGTGCTTACCTATATGGATGTGATATGGATTTGGCCCACTTCTTGGCCAAATAAGTAGACATGAGTTGGATTGAAGTATGTGAAGAGGAAATCCATAACATGGGTGACATCTATACTGAATCTGAATACTAAATTGAATCATGAGGAATAAAAACCTATTTTACCCCCACTCTAATATCTAGACTAAACTTGAGTATGTAAACTAAATATTTTTGAAAGAAGGCCTACTTGCCCCCTCTAAAATCTAGAATAAATCTTAGTATGTAAACTAAAACTAGAGGTTGAAACTATTGCTCACCATGTATAATATGGGTTTGGTGGAAGACTATGGATCTACTATTATAAAAGGTCATGTGACCCAAATTGGTGAAATATTGGTGGCATCCTAGTGACAATCTAAGTATAACCTAGCAATATAAACATAGAGATCGAGGATGTATGCCCTACATCATGCCCTTAATCTTGATATATGAGTAATGTAATTACGTATCTGAATATATGTATATCTAAGTCAAATTCAAACCATATATCTGAGTCAAACTATATATTTGATTCAAACTATATATGTGATTCAAACTGTATATCTGAGTCAAAATTCATATTTGAGTCAAACTATATATATGAGTCAAATTATATATTTGAGTCAATATATATATATATATATATATATGAGTTAAATAATATACATGATTCAAACTATATATATGAGTCAAAATGTATACCTAAGTCAAAATGTATATCTGAGTCAAACCTGTGTGTCTAAATATGTATATCTGAGTAAACATGTGTATCTGAGTAAATTTGTGTGTCTAAGTATGTATTTATGAATAAACATGTGTGTCTAAATGTGTATATGTGAGTATACCTATGTGACTAAATACGTATATCTGAGTAAACCCATGTGTCTTAATATGTATTTCTAATTAAACCCATGTGTCTGAATATGTATATCAAAGTAAATGTGTGTCTAAATATTTATAATATGAACAATTTTGTGTGTCTGTGTGAGTCTATATCTAAACCAATCTATGCGTCTATGACCACCTTTTTATTTTGAGAGCCAAAACTGTGGCAAAGTGTAACCAAAAGTGGTATCAACTGGTATGATGTAAACATTAAAAGGATTGAACCTAACATATGTAGAGATGGTTGTGGTAGATAGATCTAGTCTGGGTCACATGGCATCATTAGATCTAATGCCTTGGGACAAATATATGATGACAACATTGTGTGAGAGTTGGGACATAGATCCTAGTGCATTTTAACTACCTACGGGGGAGATGATTTTCACCCTAGAGGATGTGTATAGGATTTTAATGTTACCCATTACTGCATAGAGGTTAGTGCCAAAGGAGGATATTGGTGATCGAGACATATAGTGGGATACGAGGTATTTTTAATTGATGTTTGTGAGGAATCATGAATTAGGGAACCATAATAATATATTAATGTTACTCATTATCACCAAAAATACTCTACAATTGTGGAAGTTCTTAGTGATTAAGTTGGATTAACTTGTGGCCACGAATGGGAGCTGAGTATCTATCTCATACATGATGCATGTGATCATACAAGATATAAATGAGCATGACACCATGTAGTTGTGGGGTCATACTATGTTATCCCACTTGTATCAAGATTTATTCCATTTCACTTAGTAGATGTGTGCAAGTGGTATTGAGTATTTTAAACTATTACATTTTTGGGCTTAAGAGCATATAATAGTGAGTAGACTGGTATTGCCTAGAAGGGATGATTTGTCTCACCCTAAGACATTTGCATAGAGGTGGAGTAGTACAACTTCCATTCCTAGGAGGAGAACTATGTAGTGTCAATAGTTTGATGGTTGGAGACATTATTTTGAGACCCTAAAGGGGCTATAAGGGATGGCATGAGGATGTTGTTTAGTTGAGATAGGTGTGAGTGAGTTACTAGTTTTGTGACTATTGGGTCAATGTATTCTAGAGATTTCAATATGAGTGAGTGATGAAATAATTTGGTATTACTCATGATTTCCAGTAATTCCATTGGTGTGGTTGAGGAGTTCTCGGGCTCTACTAAGGCTACATAATAGGCCTAGACCATAAATTGTAGAGTTAGATCCTATTTCATTAACATAGTGGGATCTAGTAATTGATATACCAGATATGGATGATGTAGGAGTGATTGATGCCTATGTAGCTTGGTGGAAGGATCATAGATGGGCACCTCTATTCCCAAGAGGTGGTATCATCATGAAGGATGTGCATGATGCCAATATCATTAGGTTTATTGATGATAGGTTGTTATTGTATGTTTTTATATTATTCTAACTTATTTAATTATTTACTTAGGTAGGTATATAATATATTGTGTTGGTGTGTGTAGGTTCAAGTGATGATGAGTATTAGGAGATTTCCATTGAGTTTGCACTTTAAGTATCGACATGACATATCCCTAATGATGACATAGATGATGGATTACTAGAGAGGGCCATAGATGTTTCTAGTATCTATGCTCATTCTTTTTATTGAGAAACCATAGCGAATAACGCATATATGTGAGCACCTACTAATAAGGACAAGGCATGTGTGGATTTATAGAGACAGACTATGCCTATATCTGATGCTCTAGGTGGGGTAGGTAATTAGATAGTGGATGAATATATATGTCTATAGAAAGGGCATGTGGAGTGTTTGGTCAAGTTAGATGTGTTATAGGAGAGAGAGTAGATGCAGGCTTGATTAAGGTCATGGAGGGATAGTGAGACCTCAAATTCTAGTATGGATGTATCAAAGAGTGAGAGTGAGGGTACTGGTCCTAGTGGCCAAGTTTGATTTATTGAGTGATTTATAGTATTGTATTGAAACTATATTCTAAATTATAAATATATATGGATGTTTGTTATTATATGGGCATTGTGTATATTGGTATCTTGATTTGTTACATTGTCTATTTTTACATGTTTGATTTTTCTCATTGTGTTAAATGAAGATATGGGAATATGATATATGTCTACGTAATGGTAATGAATTTTTTATCTATTTATAAGGTTTTAAGTAGACATGTATAGTGGAATAGGAATTTTAGTTGTTAGCAGGGGTGTTATAAGAGTCTTTAGGATATCTACATGTGAATCATGCTATTGTGGTATGAACTATCTGAACTTGGATGGTATTGTGAATAAGAGACCATACTAATGTTTTGTCGATGTAGGAGTAGATTCTAGAATAGATACTACATGTGGTATAGTTCTTATATCTAGGTGTGTAAACTCTATAACAAAGAGCTTGATTGGTTATCGTATTGAAACTATGTTCTTAGATCTATGATCTTTAGTAAATATCTTGATTGGATGCCAGAATATGTTATGATTTCTATGATCTATTACAAATATCTTAATTGGTGGTCAAATTCAAACCATGCTTTGATCTCTATGATTATTGAAAAATGTCTTAATCAGTGGTTGAATTGAAACTATGCTTTGATCTCTATCATTTTTAGAAAATATCTTAATCGATGGTCAAATTAAAATTATGATTTGATATTTGTGATTGTTTCCAAATATCTTAATCAGGAGGTTGAATTGAAACTATGTTATGGTTTTTTTGAATTGGTCACTATCTCTACTAGAGTTGTGGTACATGAAATCTATCATAAGTAGGTGTCCTAGAAACCACATCGTATGTATGATGAGTAACCAATGGTTCCTTAAAAGGAATGTCTTGGGATAAATTGATCATAGAGGAGTGTGATTTAGGATATTATGGAAACTAAGATTTCATTACCCCTTGTGTGAATGCTATAATTCCTCTATTGACATACTACTCAATACGAGTTTAGAGTACATAATAGTTGTTATCTAAATGTCCATTTATCTTACAAAAATTGAAATATGGATTATTTTGTATCCTATGAAGATAGTGTGCTATATGGTGATGATTAGGCGAAAGTGTGATCATCTCCTTATCTAATAATGTAAACAAGATATCATGAGGCCTATCTCTATCTAAAATTTTTATAACCCCTCTGTGTGTGTCCTATGCTCTACTCACTATATAAGGTACT
>JARHVA010005631.1:325000-387500 GCA_037957365.1 Torreya grandis
AATAAATGCTGATGACTTTTACTCAACCTTAGGTGATAGCAACCACATCAACCCATACTTTCAGTGACAACTGATCGAAGACCAACCAATGTTATATCTTCTCCCCCTATCTGGGGAGAGTTGAAAAGTTATGCAATGAGAGAAATAAAATCAAACAATCATGTCCACTCCATGTCATGAATATTAGGTATATGTTTCAATTAATTTCCTCTCATTTTGAATTTTGAATCAAGTAATGAAACTAAATAATAGGGTTGTAGAAGAATACCTAATAAAGTGTATGCGTGAATCTAGATGATGATGGGAACTCCTCTTTGTCTAGGAAGGAATACCCTACAGATAAGAAAGACACTAGAAAAGGGGGTTGTTAGCAAATAGATGAGTGAATTTTCTAGCATGAGCTAGATCGAAGAAGTGTATTGCTTGTTAGGAGGCCATAAATCCATTATTATAACAATTAAGTTAAAAATGATAAAGTAAAGATCTACTTGTATAAAATAAATGAAATGTAATACAAAGAAATAAAAATGCTAGTTAATAGGAAAATGACCAAAAGTAGTAAAGTTGGTCAATACTTAAGCTAAAATAGTTGGGGTCTAGTCTTGAAAATAAGAAAAGGTACTATAATCAGGCAAAAATAGAGAAAGTTGGGTTTGATTAGAGTTACGAGGTTGAAAATAGCTTGTTTTATTTTTATGCCACAGTGATTATTAGTGGCCAAGTGAACCATCAGTGGTTTAGGTTGACTATCAGTGGTTAGGTAAATATCAACAATTAAAGTGACCATCGATGGTTGTGTTGACGATCGATGGTTACCTATGTAAATCTAGTAATGATAAAAAAAAAAGGGTATAGATTGGGTATTTGGACAAACAGAGATCTATTACGAGGCTGAAGGGTGGAAAATAAGATATTAATGGGTCTGATAGGGCAGGGAGGTTAGAAATAAGATAAATCAATGAAAACAAATTAAAGATACCTAAAACTTGATCATAGAAGGTTAAAATAATTTGGCTAGAATGATAGTACTTTGGATTTTGAAAGTGATTTTGATAATGCTTTGGGTCTCTACTGATGTTGCTTGCTTGTTGAAAGGATGCTAGATACTTGTATGAAGGAGAGATTGGATGCAAGATTATGGATTTTGGATCCATTTCACTTCCTCCTCTTCTCCTTTTATAGGATGAAGTTAATAATTGGGATGGAGGAAGTTACTAATTTGATAGGGGCGTAAAGTTGCCAATTCATGATGTTTTAAAGCTATTTTTTAAAGTAAGTTATCATTTAGGGAGATACTTATCTTGCACAAAGTTGTCAATTCTTTAAAATTTTAAAGCAGGCTTGAAGACCTGGCTGTTGACAGTCAGACCAACCATTATGGTTAAACTAACCATCGATGGTTGAGGGGCTAGAAGAAAATGAGTTAAAGCAAGTTAAAAAGGGGTGAATTAAATAGTTTGGCTACATGTGTTAAGTTATAGGTTTGATAGGGTCAATTTAATAAATGAGTCTAATTGACTAGGTGGTCTACTAGATACAAGGTCAGATGAGGGTCAAAAGGTAGTTTGACATCAAAAGCTATCATGTCTAGTTTTTGATTTTTTACATTTTTACCCTTTTTGTTATGCAGATTTGATGTAACAAGCTGCAGAATAAAAATAGGTTGCTAGTCAAGGTCTGGTTACCCCAAGTATGGGAGGAGGTGTTCCCCTCAAATTTGGATTTGATGAGGCAAAATCAAAATTAGGTCAAGGTCTGATAAATGGTAAATGGGTATTCACAAGGTGGGTGACATAAAAAGGTTGGGCATTTGAGATGCAAATATGTGCACAAAATGTGACTAAGGGGAATAGTCAAGATTGTGCAAAGACTAAAGTGACTAATGTTGGTAAAAATAAGTTTGATTCTAGAGGGACATGTGATAGGGGAAACTGATCCATACCATTGGTCATAGTTGATCAGGTTAGGTCTATCAAGCCATCTAGATAGGGTCAGTGTTGGTTGCAAGTATTCAGGGTTGGAAGTATTCCTAAAAAATAACACAATTAGTCAGATTGTGCATAAGGTGGTATAAAGTTTCAAAGTTCAACATGGCAAGGCTCATCAGTGCATTAAAAATGACCATGTAAAGTTTCCATAAAATAGGTGAATGGTCTAGGTCAAAAATGACCAACATCAAGGTGGACATGGGGTAATGGTTGGTTGGTTAGGTATGGGTTGGTCAAGCTGAATCCATATGCACTAGGCAAGTGGACACTACCTACATAGTTTGATGGACATAATATCCAAAAATAAGTTTAGGCCAAAGGTAGTTCTACCTAAAGGTCTAAACCTAGGTATGGTGTTGTTAAAAGGGTTAAAAAAAAGTGAAGAACTTGACCATCGATGGTCAGGGGTTTCCCCAGGGTTAGCCATCGACGGTCACGTTGACCATTGATGGTCATAAAAACCCTAAAAAGTTGAGAAGATACAAGTAAAATGTGAATTTGTGTTTACCATTTTGACTTGTGTCATTTGTACATTGGGTAATTTGTCCAATTTGTCATTTGTCTATTTAGCTTACTGATTTGGAGTGTTGTGAGTTTTAGAATGCATGTGTTCAAAGGTTGACTATATGGAGGGTAGATGAGGGAACAATTGAGTAGTTGGATGAGGGCTCTAACCATGGAACCGATCATGAAACAAGGTAAGAGTCATCTTGAAATTGATAGCATGTTGTAATTGTTTATTTTATAGGTGTGTTAACATTAGTGGGTGATCATTTGGGTAGGGTTTTGAAAGGGGTTTAGAAGAAATGAAACCTTAGGAGTTAGCTTTTGTTGAATTAGGTCAAGTTATAGATGAATAGGATAGGGTAAGGGTGTGTTTGGTAGTAGTTTAGGTGGAAATAGGTTTAGGTAGATAAATTTCAGGGTTTAGGTGATTTTGTAGAGGTTTTGGGAGGTTGAGGGTTTGAGTTGCACCACTGGTGGTCACACACAGTGACCATCAGTAGAATGACCCGACCATCGGCAGTTGAACCTGGAGGGAAAAATCTCCCTAGGGACCATTACGATCTAATGAACTGGAAAAATCAAAGGGATAGAGGAAGGGATATCTAGAATGTTATAAAATTTGTGATTTAGTTTTTAAGGTTTGTGAAATGGTCAAGGGGAAAATGTTAAAGGTCTATTGGTAAAATTGTTAAAAAGTTGGAAAGTGTAAAGCGTGTTTGGAGCATGTTGGAAAAAGTGGATGTTTTACAATGTGAGGAAGTTGTGAAAGTTATTGAAGTAGATCATAGTTTGAAGTGTGATTATAGTGGTGTTGTTTCAAAATGTCAAACATAGATTGGATAGGTGCGTAAAATGAGTCAATGTATAGAGTGTAGTTAATAGAAACTTTTAGGTGTTTAAAATGACATGTTGGGGTTGGTGTTGAATAGGGGTATAAGTATGTTGGAGAGGTTTGGATACATGGGAGTAAGGTAGATGTGAGGGGGTTGGCTGGAAATTGGGTTAGGTTGAAATAGGTTTGAGAAAGGTAGGTGTAGGCTGGTATTTAGGTAAATGATTGTTATGTAGGCACATGAGCAGATTCAGATGAGGGATCATGTCCCTCATATTTTTTTTTGAGATTTGAGATGTGATGACCATGTAGGAGTGGAGACATATGGAGACAATTGGACTAGGGGTAATGATTCATTACCAACACCTACCATGAAATGCAGGTATGATTGTGGCCCCCATCAAGAGATGGGACCTTACCACAAACACATTTTTGCTAGCAATGGGGGAGATGATGATTTTCCTAGAGGACATTCAATGTATCAAATGGCTACCCATTTAGGGGCAGTTAATCTACCATATAGAGAGTCAGAAGATTGATTATCCTATGGATTTGATATATGGGGTAGATCAAGTACATGCTCAATTTCATTCAGGTAGATTAAGCTACAGACCCTTGTACTAGAGGGCTCTTGAAGATAGATGTTTTCTCATGATAATAATGATGGTCGTATCCTACTTTGTGATGCCTGATTTGAGTAGTGATCACTTTCCATACCTATTACTAGGGTTATTTATGGATATGCTTCTAAGGAGGACTATGTTTACATGAGACCTAGTGTTATTAGTGCAGATCTACATAGAGCTTTGGGCCTTTAGAGCACATAGGTGATATGGGATCAACATTGGGTTCATGCTCCATTGCTAGCAATACAAGCACATATAGGTGTTGAGGCTAGTGGGGACACCCTATGATGGATTTAGCTAGAAGCCCTTTCTAGTTGGTTTTACTAGATGGAGAGGCAACTATGCATTGACAAGTGCAGATGGCGGTGGCTAAGATATTGAGTGGTTTAGAGATGTCTTGGAGGAGTTGGTGGCAGTTGATATAGTATGGAGGCCTTATGTAGGTTGGCTTAGGTGGCTAAGGTATAGCTTCCACATATATCTTTATAGATCTGGTGTTGGATTTATGGGAGATGAGATAGGGAGACAAAGTTGATCCTATTCATGTGAGTGTAGATGTAGTTTAGATTGGTACAGAAGATTCCCCCAAATTTCCCATGATATAAGAGGGAGGATATCAAGTTCCTACTCCCAAAGCCACAGCCACAAGATGTTGTATTGGACTATGAGGAGCTTCTAACTAGAGCCACCATTGATGATGTTTGTATTATAGATGGGTATGCGGCTTGGTACTAGGCTAGATATGTAACAACTAACTTTAGATCGGGTGATGGTGGTTAACATCTTATGGATGTGGATCTTGATGGGGCACTAGTACAGGGTGGGGGAATAGATGGATAGGTATAGGCAACACTGGTAGTAGTAGAGGCTTAGATCACTTGATTATAGGGATAGGTGGCTACTTTACAAGGACAGATTTCCACCTTATAGGGGTAGGTTATGATCATGATTAGTGAGCATTATCATGAAAGGATTTTTCTTGGGTTAGTGACTCAGGAGAGAGACTCATTTAGATAGAGGTCAGGAATGACTGTAGTAGCAATAGGACCACTTGATATAGTTTTAAAGACATAGTACCTAGCCACGATCGATGAGTTGAGATATTATGAGGCTATAATGCTATCATAGTTGCCATCAAAGATGTGATATAGAGAGTATATGGCCAATTTAGCAACTGGTCCCTTGATAACTACTCCAAGATAGTGGGCCTTGATAGTGGGTAGGTAGGGATATCAGGGGGACCACCTCCAGATGGTAGCATAGGTGTTGGTGCAGAAACAGATGGAGACAATGATAGTGATGTAGGTGGTAGTTATTTTGATGCCCCAAGGGCTTGATAGAGGATATTTTATGAGATATATGATTTTGATACTAGCCTATGTGTCGATGACATGAGATGTATATGAGTGAGAGAGACATGGATACATTATGTCATGTATTTTATTATTTATGTATATGATGATTATATGTTGATTATGTTGATAATATTGATGGCATTTAATTATATTGATGACATGTTGACATTTGATTATAGAGATTACATGATGGTGTTTATTGATTATGATGTGATAGATGTAGATTATGATGTGATGTAATAATGTTTATGGATTATGGATGACATATATGATGCTTCATGCGTAGGTTTATTGTTGACTCTTTAGTTTAGGTATTTTATGATGGATATGATGGTGACTATTTGTTTATATGATGATGTGGTTGAAAACATGTTTTTGATTAGGATGTTTCTTTGTATTTAGTTTACTTTGTGCATGACTATGAATATTTTATAGATGGTTTTTGATGATGTTGTTCATGAGATGATTATGATAATGTAATAGTGTGTAAGAAAAAAAATTAGAGTTTATAGATAGGATGAGGATGTAAACATGTTTATTGATAAATATTGCTTATAGATAAGATAATGTGATAATGTGATGATGTTGTGAATTGTTTTAAGGAGGAGGTTGATGACATTTGATGATGGTAATATGATCATATGATGCCATAATGTTATGATGTTATTGTTTATGGTTTATGATTCTTTATGTTTTGTTTATTTTTAGGATATGGTTCATGGTTTATAATGCTATGATGGTGTTGATGAGAATGATGTCTTTATTTGATATAGAAATATAATGGAAGCACATAAAGTAGGTGTAGATAAAAAACTAAATGTGAGAAAGAGATAATAATCATGAGCCATATCTCCACATGAACTAATGAATAGAGAGTATGAAAAAGGCATGATGTTTTTACTTGGTAAGGACCTAACAACAAGAAACCATAGTTGGATTGATTTAGTGAACCTAAACCTATCGAAAGATTTTCATGAGCATGATTTGATTGAGAAAGATTTTATCTTGATCACTTTATGTTGAGTAAGCTCATAGTCCCTTGATTTTAGGGAGGGTATGAAGGGAAGGTATATGATAAGTAGATGGGTGAAATGACAACCTGATGTGGGTTAGCTTGCCCCTTCTATAGCTAACTAAAGAGCTATAATAGACAAGTCCATGTCTTAATAGAATATGTAAACTGATCAATGCCAAAAGTCTACTAATACCATATATAAGAGATGATTGTAGCTTATTTGCTTTATGTGTATACTAGTCAATGTGGGAAGTCTACAAATGGCACTTTATAAGAGTTGATTGTGGCTTACTTACTTTACTTTGGACATAGTGTTGTTTATTGATTTTATTATTTTGATAAGTTGGTGAAGCTGATTGATACGAGAAGCTTCAAATGGTCACTTAACTTAGCCATCCTTTAAGGGAGTGGTCTAAAAATTGGATTTTTATAGCTGTCCTTCAAGGGAGTAGTCTGAAATGCTAGAGATATGGACCCAATTGATATTTTGGTATCCTAAATGATCTTGAATGTTGGGTTGGACATGGACTTGTCTATTTAAGATTAAAGGTTTACCTTCATGGAGGCATAACTTTAGCACAAAATGTTAATGATAGATGAGGGAAAGTGGTTTGAGAGATAACTAATCATGGGATTCCTTTTGATTATAGATGAAAAGTATCCATGATAACCATGCCATGGGTAGAGCCATGGTGTCCATGCTTAGGATTAGGCTATAACTATGACAAATAATCACATGGTTCTATGTTGTAATCAATTGTCCCCAAGAGAAATAGGGATAGGTAGGTGAAGACAAATGAAAATCTCGTAAACCAAGGGATGAGCTTAAGTTAGACACAAAGGGGGAGTGTGATCCTTATTTTAACAATAGAAAGAATGAAAATGCAAAGTGTTGGGAGGCTCAGGTTCTAGTTTACCTTCGAGAGAGGACAAATGATAAGCTCATAATCCATACTTATGGGTTATGATGTAGGGTCCAAGACAATCAAAAGAAAATTTGCCTTTTTTACTTTTCTCCATGTTAGTTACATGTTGGTTTTCCTTAAGGACGAGGTCTCAAATATTGAATTCTTGCTCTTTTAGGTGATTTTTATAAGCATGCTTGATTCACTCTTGATAGAAATGAAGTTGAATAAGCATGGTAAGGTGATGTTCATCAAGGAGTTCAAGATGTGCATGAAGTTATTGATGATAGTCGCTCTTAGAAAGGATTTCATACAATGATATATGAAGAGAGGGAATTTAGACTTTGAGAGGCAAGACTTCCTTGACTCCAAAGATGAGAGAGAAGGGGGTATCACCAATAGAAGTTTTTATGCTAGTATGATAGGCCCATAAAGCAAAAGGGATGTGCAATTGCCAATCCTGACCTAAAACACTAACTATTTTGGTGAGCATTTTGATGAGGATTTTATTAGAGGCTTCCTCCTATCTATTATCTTGTAGATGATGTGGCAAGTAAAAACTTAATTTGATGCCAAAATCATCACAAAGACTTTAGACTTTATTATTTAAAAATGATTTTCCATTATCAGTGATGATCTTATGGGGAACACCAAAGTGGCAGAGGATATGGTGATTGATGATGTTGATAATATTTTTAGCTTTGGTTGAGATAATAGGGATGGCCTCCACCCACTTGGTGAAATTTTTGGTAGCAGTAATGATATATTGATGTCATTGTGAATAATGGGGATTGATTTCCCTAATAAGGTCAAGACCCCATTGTGAGAATGGCCAATATTATTTAGATACTTGAAGGCTATGTGGAGGAGCATGATGTAAGTTAGCATGTCATTTACATTTGACACACACATCTTTACATAGTTACAATAGTCTTGATTGAGGGTGGGTCAATAGTAGCCAAGGTGAAGGATGCACTTAGTGATAGCTAGGCCACTAAAGTGTCCCCCACATATTTTGTCATGCATTTCATTGATAACATGGGAAGCTTCATGGATATTCAAATAATAGAGAAGGATGTCATTAAAGCCATGTTTTTAAAGGATTCTCCCTAGTATGGTGAAATGAGAGGTACCCTAAATAAAAGCTCTTTGAGCATTCTTCGAAAGGTTGGGAGGAATAATGCCAAGGTTAAGTTAGTCAAAATTTTGGTCATACCAAATTTTGGAAGGAGATGTTTCCATACTATAAATGGTAGGATGGTCAAAATGGATATATGAATGTGTGATAAAATGATGGATGGCTACAAATAGTTTAGATTCGGTAGGCTAAGATGGGATTTGGGAAGCAATGGATTCCATCATATATGTGAATTTGTTAGTAGATTAAGGAATTGATTGAATAAGGTGATGATAGAATGATGCTAAGAGTACATCCACAAGTTGTTTTTACTTCAATGGGACATCATTTTTACATTGATAATATCTATTGACCTGGTTGATGACTAGTTGGGAGTCACCAAAGACGCTGATTATTTTGACTCTCAAGGCCAGTGCAATTTGTAGACCTATGACTAGGGCTTCATATTTGGTTATGTTGTTGTTGCAATTAAAGTCAAGTTTAAAAGATATGGGAAGAGGTTCACCATTAAGGGGAATGAGAATAACTCTAGCACCCCAACCATGTTGGCATTTGGAGCCATCAAAGAACATGGTCATTTGGTAGGTGGGTTATTCATGAGAGAAAGTTGCGATGGACTCATCTAAAAAGGTAAGAGGAAGTGGTTGATTGTCTGGTAGAGGGGCTTTAGCCAATTGATAAAAAATGACTTATCCTTTAATGAAATTTTACAAAAGGAGATCAAGATTGAACTCAGATAGGAGCATGAGCCACTTAGCCATATGCTAGTTTTGGTATGGCTTAGAGTGCATATACATGAGGGGGTTTGTGTTGGTGATGATATATGTTTTATGATTTAGAAGATAGTGATAGATTTTGGAGGCCACGAAGACTAAGATGAGGTAGAGTTTTTAAAGATGGGTATACTAATTTTCAAATTTGATAAGGGTATGACTAATGTAATAGATGGATTGATCTTTTTTTTATTCATCATGATGAGCAAGCATTGCCCTTAGGTAATGGTCCATGGTAGATATATATAGATAAAAGGGCTAGTCTTCCTTCAGAGGGATGAGGATAGGTGGAGAGAGAAGATACTCCTTGATTGAATCGAAGGCTTGTTGACATTCCATGGTCCACTTAAAAGAGGTGTATTTCTTTAGGAGGTGGTGGAAGGGTTGACATTTATCTGATAACTAGGAGATGAAGCGATAGATGGATTGAAGTTTGCCATATAGGTTGTAGAGTTATGTAAGGTTGGTAAGAGGAGGCATCTCCAAGATTGATCTGACTTTGGTGGGGTCTATTTTGATTCCACAGAGAGAGATGATGAACTAAGAAGCTTTCTTGATAATACTCCAAAAATACATTTCTTGGGGTTGAGCTTGACATGATAATGGATTAGTCAGTCGAATGTGATGGAGAGAACAACTAGGTGATCCTTGTAGTGTTTGGATTTCCCAAGGAGATCATCCACATAGTCCTCTATGATTTTATGGATGATATCATGAAGCTATAGGTCATGGCCCACTGATAGGTTAATCTAGAATTCTTTAATCCAAAAGGCATGAGCGTGTAGTAGAAGGTTCCCCATGGGGTAATAAAGGAAGTTTTATGTTGATATTTAGGGGCAATAAAAATATCATTATATCTCAAGAAACCATCCATGAGAGATAAAATTTCATGACTGACTGTAAGATCAATAAGTTTGTCAATGTTTGGTAAAGGAAAGTCATCCTTTGGGAAAGCAAGGTTGAGGTCATGAAAGTTGATGCAGAGGTGAAGGCCCCTTGTGGGCTTGGTGATAGGAATGATGTTAGAAACCCATTGTGGATAGTTGATGGGATGAATGAAGTCGATGAATAAGAGACATTAAAGCTCTTTTTTGACAAGAAGGAATATACATGGATGCATCTGATGAAGCTTTTGTAGAACTAGATTAACCTCAGTATGGGTAACAATGTTTTGGAGGGAAACAAAAGCATTAATTTTGGGCATATCTTGATAAGACCAAGCAAATGCTATGTTGTGATTTCGAGGTAAAGAAGGGTAATCTTGTTGCTCCATGGAATTTAAAGATTGGCCAATTTTGATGATATAGGGGTTATCTTGAGTACCTAAGTTGACATCAATAGTGGATTCATTCAACGTAGTTTGACTCTCAAGAGGGAGAGATTTATGAATTAAAGAATCCCCCACATCGAGGTAGGTGAGAATAGAATCATCATCCTGACATTAGATGGTGTTGATGGTAGGAGAATTGCATTCAATCATTTCAAGATGGATGAGAGTAAGGGTTTTAGTTAAACTACCCTTTTGATAAGTTAGGGGGCCTAAACTAATGGCATTGATAAAAAAAAGTTAGATGGGATGATAACAGAGTCCTCAGATTTGAAGGGAGATGGGGTTGGTGAGGATGCAAGTTTTTTGTTGATGTGGAAATGGTTTTTGGTGATGTGGGTTCTTCTAGTGGTACAAAACCAAGGTCGTAAAACTTAATAGGTTTTTGAGTTTCAATTATGGATAACTTGTGAAGTCCCTATTTATAGAGACCAAGACCAAACCCCTTCCAAGTGCACCTGTAAAGGTAAGCTTTGGCAAAGGCTAGTTTGTATAGGTAGGAAAAATTGATGGTGAATGGTCAGATGAAAGGGGTAGTGGTGGGAGAGAGAATTGGTTGATCAAGTTCCCCATAAATGAAATTTATTTTATTATTGGGGAGCCCAAAAGGGATGATGGTTCCGATGTTAGGATTGTAGGAAGAGTCATATTTGAGGTTCACATATTCTTGCAGCGTGGGGAAAGCATCAAGAGTTAAAAGATTATATTTCCTAAGAGAGAGATGTTTGAACATGGATTGCAAGGGGTTCTCAATCAAAATTTAAGATGAAGGGAGAGATGAGATATTTAAAGCTTCATCATTATTATGGGCAAGAGTGTTGATGGTTTTATTTGGTGGGGTGGCTTTGTTAGAAGTTGGCTATGAGGTAGATGAAGGAGGTAGGAGGACATGATTAGGCTGATATGTCATATTACAAGAGGCAAAGGGGCTAGGATCAACTTTGATGGGAATGACTTGTCCCTCATCTTCAAATTTGACACATTAGTGTAAGGTGGAATGGATGCAACTCATAGCACATATCTAAGGGCATCTAAGTAACACATTATATTGGAACTTACAATCTATAATGCAAAATAGTTTAGGAATGGTACGAGGCCCCAAGTAGATATGGAGGATAATAGTCTATAGGGAAATGGCCATGGTATAATTAAAAGAGCAAAGGACTAATGTACTTTTTGATATGATGTTTTTGGGTAGCTAAAGTTGGTCATGTACATGGGAAGAGATAATGTTGATGCTAGCTCCTCCATCAATCATAATCCTCTTGATGTGGGTTTGATTGATGTATGATATGACTAAGAGTGGAGGATCAAGATCTTCAGTATGAACAAGTGGTATTTCAGAATCCTAAAAGGTGATGAGGGTAGAAAGTTGGAGGGCTCCAAAAAAGTGTGCAAGAGGTTGAGGATTGTAGAGCCTAGATTAGTACCTAGTGATGGTGAGGCGAGGTGTTGATTAGTTCATAAAGTCTCATTTTCACTGGTGTTTGGTGAAGTTGTTTCAACACTCATCATTGTATGGATTTAGAAGGGTTAGAGGGAGAAAATCCAAAAATGGATACTTTGGATTTTGGATGTTGTGATGTTAAGGGTGGAGATGTTTGGGTTTGGTTTGTGGATTGAGGGGTTGAAGGGTATGTCCATGGGATGGTTACTTTGGATTTTACCTTATCCTTCTGTTGTGCCCAAGATCAAGTAACCATATGAATAACGAGGATAAGGGGGTTTGATGTTTGTTTTAGTTCCTCCTCTTCACTCTTAGGTGGGATTGGGGGAGTAGGTGATTATTGGATAGGTTGGTTAGGTATTTGGGTAGGTAATGGGCTCAAAGGAGATTCCTCCAATATATCATCTTCATCCAAAAGGTTGTGGACATGTGTTTGGAGAGATTTTCAGTTCTTCGCATCATGTCCAGGAGTCCTATGGCAAAGTAAAATCAAATTATCATTGAACCATGTTGGTTTAGTATGTGAATGGTCAAAAGGTTTGATTGGTGGTAAGTTTATAGAAGAGAATTGCAACAACCTTTGTAAAATGGTTGAATGTGATTCAAGCAAAGGTGTTGGAGGTGATGGGTTTTTGGTGGAAGGACTAGGGACCTTCTTTGGATTAGGATTTATGATGGAAGTTATAGGTGGAGGAGTGGTTTTATTAATGGATTTTGGTTGGGTTTTCTTGGTTATGGTTGGTTTGGGGGTTGGATACTTGGAAGTGGAAGACTTAGATGATGAAGTTTTATCTATAGGTAGGAAAGTAGAGGTAGATAGGTTAGTTAAAAATGATGGATAACTAAAGGGTTTGATGGGTGTAGGTGGAGAAAATGGGGATGGTTTCTTAGAGGAATAATAGGTAATTGGGATGGTAAAAGGATGGGGTCCTAAGATGGAAGGTAAATGGGAAGGAGGTGGTATGGGTCTAGTTAGAGGTGGATGTTTGGGTAAATCTACCTTCTTAGTTAGTTTAGTTGTATTTTTCTTTGGTGGACTAGATGGGGTTAAGTCCAACTTCAAAGAGGGGTAAGTTTGAACATGTGTGGGAAGGATTATCAGATTCTTAATAGGTTTGGTGAGAGAGGTGTAAGGTGATTTGGAAATTCTAGGTGTAGGTGGTTAGGATGGTTCACTTATGGTTTTGGAAGAGGTATTTGGTGAAGAGATAATAATGGGTTTAAGGGTGGATTGAAGTGAAGTTGAGGATTAAAATTTTTTTTGATAAGGGAGTCCAAGACGATGCCTTAAAGTTGGCTCTATCAAAGTTGAGTTGTGAAGTGAACTCTAAACTTTGGACTAGCCTCGAAAAGGGCTTGTAGATGGGTTTAGTTCCTTGGTCATTGGTTTCATAGCTTAAGCAATTATGTGGAGAAGAGGGAATGGTTTCTCTATCCTTATTTTTTATGGATGGTTCTAAAATTGGTATCTGGGTAGATGAGGTAGCCTTCTCTTGGTTTGGAATAGTTTCCAAAGAGGGCGTGGATGGTTTTATGATGGAGGAGGTAGGTGTGTTTTCCCCAAGTGAAAGAGCAAAAAATTGCTTCTTTTGTTTGGGTGTCCAAAGGAATGGAGGGAATTTCTACCACTTGAATAGGTGGAGTGGGATAAGAATGGGTGGTTAAAGCAATGGTTGTCTCCTTCAGTGTTTCAACCAAAGGAGAGGTAGATAAAGCTAAGGTCTCATAAAATGAAGAGGGAGGGGTGGTTGAGTCCTTTATTTGGGTATCTAAAGGAGTAAGAGGTTAGTCCACCACTTCTATAAGTGAAATGGAGGAAGAGGTGGTTGAGGTAATGGTCTCCTCAATAATGAGATCACTATTAATAACATTGATTGTGTGTGCCTCATGAGAATGAGATGATTGGGGTTTGTTGTCATGGTGATGGGTAAAAGGAGCATGATTGAGAAAAGGTTTATAGAATATGTCAAGGGACTAATTATGAGGTGCATTAGGATTATCAAATGCAAGTTATCCATTATAAATCAAGTTTTTTACAAGACTTTTGAAGGTATTGCATCTATTAATGTTATGTCCTATGAATTTGTGAAAGGCACAATGGTCATTCTCATTATACCAACTAGGCACGGAGTAAGAAGCATCAAATTTTAGGGGTGTTTTAATAGGTGGAAGTTGGATGAGGTTGGATTTGAGAAATTTATCCACAACTAATGCATAACATTATCTAATTGGAGTATATTGTTTTGTCAATTTTGGTTTTGGTTTTGTTTATAGGGAGGGTTGGAAGAATTGGTTTGAGGTGTTTGGTTGAAAGTTGGAGGTGGAGCAGTTTCTAAGACAATTGAGTTTATGAATGATTTTTCTTTGGTATTATATTGGTGAGTGGTTTTGGTGGAGGAAGGGTAATTGGCTTTAAAGCTATAAGTTTTTTTCTAAAGTTTCAATTTCCCTTCATCAATGGCCCTATTTTCCAATTTACATGCCATGGTGAATGCCTCATCAAAAGTTCTGAAGGTTTGAACTTGAAGAGTTGGGGCTATATGTTTGGCACAACCCCGAGAGAAGAGTTCAATAAATTTGGGTTGGGGTAAGGAGAAATAAATTTGGTTGATGAGACCTCTCCATCTAGCCACCAAATCAACAATTGACTCATCATCAAATTTCTTAATAGGGTAGATGTTAATAATATAAACCTTTTTAGATATATTTATTGAGAAATGCTCTAAAAGTATTTGGGCTAGTTGGGAGAAAGAAAAGATGGAGTGTGTGGGAAGAGATCTATACTAATCAAGGGCTGGTCCTAATAAGGACATGGGGAAGGTTCAAAGGAGGAGAGCGTCATCATATGTGATCAAGTAGAAAGATTGATGGAATGCTCTCAAATTTTGTTGGGGGTCTTCCTTACCTTAGAATTTGGAAAACTTAGGTAATTACCATTGAGGAGGATAAGAATGTATAGGTATGGATGGATGGATAGGTTCATTATAGATTTGATCATAGGATAAAAGGTTATGATACCTAGAGATAGATGACTCCAGGTTGGTCATCTTGTCTATTAACATCTTGACCAAATCTAGCTGAGGTTGGGAAGATACATAATTAAGGGGTACATTCTATTGAGGTTAGTTGGAATATATGTAAGGATAGGTGGTAGAAGGTGTTGAAGAATCCACATATTGGTAAGTAGTCATAAAAGATTGAGATGGTGCCACACAAGGGTTGATTGGCACAAATGTTTGGGTGGAAGGTGTTATATATCCTTGTGGGTTAGGAACATATTGATAGGTCGTCGTAGGTACTTGTTGAGTGATGGATATGAATTGACTTAAAGGTATGGTTAAGGTAGTGGGTTTAGGTTGGGTAGGTTGAGGTTGAGTGGTGACTCTAGTTCTAATGGGTGGAAGTGTTTGAGGTTTAGAAAGCACCAAATTCTGAAATGGGGTAGAAGTTGGTGTGTTGGTTGTAATAAAGGGAAGGGTGGAAATAGGGGTTGAAGATAATCCCATGGTAGGTGGAGTATAGGTAACTAAAGGTAAATTTGAACCTATATGGGAAGTGTGGGGTGTGGTAGGAGGTGTTTGGTTAGAGGTTGGAATGTTGGATTGGGTTTGGGTAGTGGCAGTGGAGAAATAAGATGTTTGGGTGGTCAATGGTTGGGTTGAGGTAACACCCACCATAAGATGGGGAGGTATACCCTAAGAAGGATCCATAGGAAGAACCAAAGAAATAGAGGTATGGTGAGGTAAGGTGTTAAGATAGTATTGAAGGTCCATTGGATTGTTGTTAATTAAGGTAGTAAAGTCTGCATCACCCTCATAAACAACCATGGTTTTGGTAAGAAGGGGAGAAAAGTGAGGTAAATCCTCATCATTAAAATTATATTCCATTGAGGAAGAAGAAGAAGGTGGTGGTTGATTGGTTTGGTTTTTCATTTGATATCTAGTAAAGACCATCTAAGAAAATAGGAGATAATATGATGAAACTCACACCTCAAACAAAGAGCAATCAAAAGAAAAGAATTCAAGTCAAATAATGCATACACCAAAATTACATTAAATTTTAGGATTATTTTAAGATCACTTTTGGCTTATGCCTTAGAAATTGTGAAGAGGGAATTTGGCTTGTAGATCAGGTACTAAGAGGAAATCTAAGGTTGGTTTCAAGTTGAGTTTAGGAACTCAAGAGAGAAATATATATTAAACTTCAGTATTCGATGAGAAAACAATTAATAAAAAAAGATATTGTGTCCCACTAGGTGTGCCAAAATGTTTTAGTTAATTTCCTCTCATTTCTTAATTTTGAAGCAAGTAATGAAACTAAATAATAGGATATGTAGAAGAATACTGGTAAAGTGCACGTTTTAATCCAAATGACAATGGGAACTTCTCTTTGGCTAGGAATGAATAACTAGTAGATAAGAGAGACACTATAAAAAGGGGTTGTTAGCAAATAGATGAGTGGACTACCTAGTGTGAGCTAGATCCAAGAAGCATATTACTTACTAGGAGGTTGTCAATCCACTGTTATAACAATTAAGTTAAAAATGATAATGTAAATATCTACTTTCATAAGATAATTGAAATACAATACAAAGAAATTAGAATGCTAGTTAATAGGGAAATGACCAAATGTAGAAACGTTGATCATACTTAAGCTAAAATGTTTGAGGTTTGGTCTAGAAAATTAAAAAAAGGTACTGTAATTAGGTAGAAATTGAGAAAGTTGGGTTTGACTGGGGTTACAAGGCTAAAACTAGCTTGCTTTATTTTTATGCCACAATGACCGTCAGTGGTCAAGGGAACCATCAATGGTTTAGGCTGACCATCGGTGGTTGGATAACCATTGAAAATTGAAGTGATCATCCATGGTTTTTCTAACCATCAACCTTTACCTATGTAAATCTAAAGTGATTAGAAAACAAGGTGCAGATTTGGCATTTGAGAAAACAAAGGTATATTATGGGGAGAGTGATGGAAAATAAGATACAGATGGGTCTAATAGGGTAGGGAGGTTAGAAATAGGATAAATAAATGAAAAAAGCAAAAGATACTTGAAACTTGATGGTGGAAGGTTGAAGTAATTTGGCCAAAGTGACAATATTTCAAATTTCAAAAGTGATTCTGATAGCATTTTAGGTCTCCAATGATGTTGCTTGCTTGCTAAAAAGAGACTAGATACCTATTTTTAAGAGATATTGGATGTAAGATTGTGGATTGTGGATCCATTTCACTTCCTTCTCTTCTCCTTTTATAGGATGAAGTTGATGATTGGGATGGAGTAAGTTACTAATTTGATAAGGGGATAAAGTTGCCAATTCATGTTGTTTTAAAGCTAGTTTTAAAATGAATTTTCCATTTAGGGAGATACTTATCTCTCATAAATATGTTAATTATTTAAAAATGTAAAGCAAGCTTAGAGAGCTAACCATCGATAGTCAGGCTAACCATCGATGGTTAGGCTGATAATTGGCGATCGAGGGGCCAAAAGAAAATGGGTTAAAGTAAGTTAAAAAGGGGTGAATTAAATGGTTTAGATAAATATGTTAAGTTAGGTGTTTGATAGGATCAAGTTAGTAAATGAGTCTAATTGACTAGGTGGTCTAATAGACATGAGGTCGGATGAGGGTCAAAAGGTAGTTTGACATCAAAAGTTGTCATGTGCCATTTTTGAGTGTTTATAGTATAAAAAGTTAAAACTAGAAGAAATAAAAAACATAATCCAAAAAAATGCTACTATGATAGATGTAGGTCTTGAGCATATTACCGTCAGGTCCATCAGGTCCATAGACCTTAGCCTTATAGGACTCCTCTTGATCAGAAGAAGTGCTACAATAAACTGAATAACTATAGTAACTAAAAGATCTGTCACTAGAATGATCCACATAATTGGCTTCATCTCTCTTTTTGTGTGGAGAGTGAGGTCATCAAGAAGGACATACATCTACAAGATGTTGAATACTACCACATTTGAAACATTTGTGTTCTTCCCTATGATAATGAGATCCAAAATAAGCTAAATCACTAGAAGAACAACTAGAGTGAGAAGGATGCCTATGGTGATGTTTGTGTTTGGAAGATCCTAGAGAGTGTCAATGAGAATGCTATGGAGACTATCTAGAATGACATGTAGAGTGTTTGGGAGAATGTCTTGAAGATTATTTCAAAGAATGCTTTTGAAACTACCTCTATACATGGAGGTGATCTTGGTGATGTGACTTGGCCTTTGTATAGTGAGCCTATTTAGTAGGTTTACTCTTTTTCTTTGTAAATTATCAATCATGTTGAGCTAACAACTCACAAATAGAATCACATAATATGCCATTGAGATTATCACTAAGTTACAACATTTGGAAAAAGTTAGTATATGCATAAGTAAGACTATTCAAAGTTATGATGTGAGCATGTCATCATCAATCTTACTATCTGTCATGGAATATTCTTGTTTCAATGTTTTCATTCGAAAAAAATATTTAGATACATCTTCCTCATCAACTAATTTATTTTTTAAAACTTGCATCATAAGGTCAATCATGGTTTGTATAGGTTTCTTTTCATATATGTCTTTTAATTATTTCCATACTTTCCATGCTCCAAATTTAATAGCTTCACTATGAATAATCACTTGTGCAGAACATGAAAATTTAATAAATCAAGGGCATGCTTATCTCATTTTTTATAATCAAGCACTTTTATAGCTTCAATGGGTGTTGTAGTGTTTTTCTCCATTATTTCACACAAATCATAAAAAATAAGTGTATTTTCCTTGTTCATATGAGACATTCTTTGTAGTAGTTTTAATGTGTTAAAACATCCATTTTCAGATATTAGTCTCATAATTTTTTCCATTGAGCTATGAAATAGATAATCAAGTCAAAGAAAGGGGAATGCAATGGAGGTTTGGTCTTGATCCACAACATAGCTTCTGAGTATAAAGATCTTGGGACTTGTTAAATGACACCTTATATCACCTTTTATACCCTTAAATCTCTTGTTTCTCTTTACAAAGCTCTTTGAAAAAATAGAATATTCCCTTATAACTCCTTTAAAAATTTAATTGAGATAAAAAAGGAATATTCATCAAAATAAAACACTAAAGGGTTTTGAAACCTTAACTCTTCTTGGTTGCAAATAACCAACAAAATTATTTTAGCCAACTTCCCATCTACTAACCTAAAAATACAAAGGCAAGATATTATAATTATCTTGGATTTTGCCAAAATGTAAAAAAATGTTACTTGCATGGTAATTAGGTACCATATTTTTACTTTACATTTAAAAATATGTAGTGTGTTATCTTCTCTTTTGGTGGGCTCTATAAATAGTAGATTTATATTAAGGATCTAACAGTGCTCTTTTGTTGATTTATTGTGCCATCCAAGGCTTGTTGGAATAGTTGTGCTCTACATGTAGATGCTTTCAAAATCCATGATTCTATAGATTGAACCATAAATTCTCTTTGCAACTGGGTGTTCCTTTATTCAATATTATCTCTTTCAATAAAATCATTGTGTAGAGCTCTTTAAATAAAATTATATTATATATTTAATGAAAGCATCATATAAAAATTTAGAGATCAAATTTTCTACTTTTGTACAAAACAAAATAATTTTCTCAAAAAAAATTAGTAATGTTGAATACTTGTTACGGCATCACCATGCATAGAAAAATTTAACCAAATTAATTTCTTCTAATCCTACACTTTGATAATAAAAAATCTTTTACCAGTCACCATTAGATATCTGGAAGGGATCATATGAACCCAGGCTTGAATAAAAAATGTAATTTTTCACAACAATTTTACCATTTAGAGGTCATACAAACATGGGTGGGCTTCTTTATGTGTTTAAGTTTGATTGTTATCGATCTTCATAATTCAGTACATGAAGGGCAGTGAATCTATCAACTCAAGCTTATTTATGATAATAATTATCCATGGTATAATCTCTCGCCTTATGCCTTAACATTCATGGATTCCTCCCTAAAAAACATGGATATAATACCACTAATAAAACTATGACAAGGAAGAATATGACTAAATATTTATTTAATATAAGCATAATTTTTTTTGTACAACACAAGATTTTAAAATCTTACATGAGTTGGTTATAAAAAACCAACTAACAAATGTAACCAACCCATAAAAATAAGAAATAACTAAATAACTAAATAATAATCTAATTATATTTTTGGATCATAAACAATCCAACATAGACATGTAATGATGTTTCAAGGTATTTATTATCTATAAAATTGTATTATTCTAGAGACTTTGTGTGTTTTTTTATTATCAGTTTATATTATTCTCTTATTTTCAAATTATTTCCCATGTTTGAAAATGTTTCCTCTCATTTATCCACTCTTTTATCTCACATGCCTCTTCTCTCCTCCATCCTTTTTTCTTATAGTTTATAGATTTTTCCCTAGAAACATATGTTGTTGTCCCATCCTATCCCCACCTCCCTTTGTCTCCTCTCCCCACCCCAACCTTGTTTTTGGTCCCCAAATAACTGTGGGTCTTTCCTTATTGGATTTCTCACCCATTTTGGCTTGTGTACTAATATGGTCCTAATTTTATTTCAAAAATTCTATAAATATGCATGTATATTAATTCATTTAGGTCATATGATGAATGAGGAAAAATAATAAATTTAAACTTTTAGATCATATAATCAATAATATAAGTAATTTTCAATCACTTACTACTTAATTTTAAAATAAATCAAGAATTCATTGTCACTAAAAATCGTAACAAAGTAGACACTGCATCACACTAGACTGCCTAGTTGAGTTGCATTATACTTGGCTTGATGTTTTCAATATTGTGAACTGTTGATGCATGTAAAAAATTAGTTGATTCTTAAAAATATGATTGAACCCAAATAAAGGCCCCAAAACAAGTATTTTTATTTAATTTTACAAGCTTAGATACCCTATATTGACATTTTCAACTACCCATGATCAAATTAAAACTAAATCATAGCTCACATACGTTAATGGGAAAGAGGTTAGGTACAAAACTAAATTAAATTAACTCAATATCTCATAATAATGACATCATATATGAAATTAGATAACAAGATATTAATTTATCTTCTATGATAATGTGCATAGATAAAAGGTTATATATATATTTTTCAAGAGCAAGATTTTAGTTTGTTATTGGCCACATTTAATAGGAAAATAGGATTGGCCTATGAAGAGGTGACAAACTAATGAATAACATAAAGGATAATTTTCTTATCATGTTCTAAGCTTAGGATAATTTTCAAAATGGTGCATGTTGTCATTATAAATGTGCACTCGTGGATACTCTATGATATGGAGGGGCTTTGTAGTAGGGCAATGAACATTAAGATCTTGTGCGAGGTATGAGAGTATATAGCGTTGGGCACTAAAGTGTTATTGCTCAGCTATGTGTGTAAGCATCGGTTGTATCATTATAATGATGGGAATGTACCCAAGGCATAAAACCCTTGTGCTCCTTGGGATGAACCTCTGGAGTAGTCTAAATACCTTTTATTCTAAGAACACCTAGTTTAGGACTGACATACAGGCCTAAAGAGCAGAAAGGTAAATCTACCACTAGTCTAAACCTAAGATTCTTGAGGGAAAAGAGAGGGAAAAGGTAAGATATGTTCAAATACAAAGAGGTGATGCAGCCATAATAGATTGAGTGATCCTACTACCATAAACATAATACAAACCTTTGAGAACAAGATGTTATCACATAGATTCTACCAAGGATATTACAAATGCATAAGTGCTTCATATGGAGGCATGGGAATGCATCACAATACTTAGAGGGATGATAAATGATCCATAAAAAATATCAATGTAGACCTTGGTGTACATAGAATATGACCCACAAGTGAGTTCCACGTTAAATGAGGAGGTGTTGGGAATGGACAATGATGAAAGGGGCAAACATTAACCATAATCAAAGATAAAAAAACACAAATAACACATAGATCACTAGAAGAATTGAAAGAGGTGAACTTAATTCACATTAATCTACAATATTTATCTAATAAAAGTGCTCTCAGAGGGTAAATTTTTGTAACATGGGGTTGTTAAGAAGATGTCAATCCTTTTACAAGTGAAGAACCAGAATTTTATAATGAACGAGCCTATTTTACAATAAATGTACCACTTAAAGTGGTGGGTGTGGATTTTAGTTCCTTTTCAGCACTGTGGTCATACTTCTTAATTTTTTTTTAATGATTGGATCTAGAGTTGGTGGTAGGATCCTTTATAGATACACATGTGTATAGGGGAATGAAGGATTTCCTTAATAAGGTCAGAGGGTAGAGTGTATCCACATCTTGATGCCTAGTACTTTCTTATGTATTTAATCACTCTAACAATAACTCGAGCTCCTCTTAACTACCTCTAAGGACCTCATTTATATCCTACTACCACTTGGTGCATGGTGCTTCATGATTGGTTTTGGGTGTCATTTTATGGGGGTGACATGTGTCATCATCTAGTGGGTCTAGGTTGAACACGCGTCATCTTGGTGGCCTCTCAGAAACATCTTTTATCTTATCATAAAGGAGTAGTATGGACATGACACATGGGTGCTACTTTTATGCTATGGTTACTTTATGAGCCCCCTTTCCTTCCTCACCAAATAGTGATGTTGCTTGAACTTTGTTGATATAGGGACCAACCTTGGACAAGTGTTAGATCACCACGTGGAGGGCTGACACTTCTCTCAAGAAAATTGAGAACTTCCTTCTACTAAACAAGCACTAGGCAGCCACATGGAAACAACAGAAGGAGCGTCACATGCTATATATTTCAAGGGAACAAATGTAAGATCCTACACGCAATTGCAGAACTACATTGGTTAAGCATGAGGAAGACTTTAAATAAAGGACCACACAAATATTTAAGACCCTAGGCACACTCTTCATGATTCATATATACTCCCTACACCCTACCTTTACTTAACCATTTAGAACCTGGGGGTATCTCATCTTGAACTCATGTGACTCTTGGTCTTGTGCACCACATAATTATATGCTAAGATGCACATTAAAATATTTATGCATGTACATGTCATCATTATATTAATGTGTAGGCTTGCACCTCTATTTTGGGTTTGGGCATAGATGGGATGTGCTTGTGCACCTTCATCTTGGAGTACATATGATCATGTAGGTGTGCTACCTCTCTATAAGCCTTGTACTTATAGGGGTGACTTATAAAGTCGAAACTTATGGTAACCTTTATGGTTCACTTGAATACTAAACAAGAATCCAATAGCCTTCAAGTGATCCATTGGGTACGGCATCTTTGGAAATTTTGATTCCTTTCACTTGTGAATGCACTAGCTATGCATCTCTGGCTTTGGAATGAATTGAGACTCACCTAGAAAAACAAGAACTATGCCAAATGCACTAAGAGGAAAAATACCTAAGCTAATAAGACAATGTATACAAGTTCTTATAGGTATAAAATCATCTAATCTACTTGTTTATAATTTATACAAAAAAATCAATAGAGTTAGTGCTTGAGATGAATCCCATTGACTAGGATGGGTAGACTTTCTCCATTCATTTTAGAAAGTTAGAAGACGTTTGATGGCTTGCATCTAGTTATGGTATATGGACCAATCCATATAATGTCAAACTTAGCATGCCTTCCAACTTTTACTCTATCTACATCCCATCTAATTACTAAGTCTCCCTACTAGAAATTCCTATTGCTGGCTATTTTGTCAAAGACCCTCTTGGTTTGTGCCTATTGGAGTTCCATGGTGTGTGTAAATTACACTCTAGTTTCTTTGAGCTTCATTAGCTTAGCTAATATTACTATGAGAGAATCGTTCTTGAGCAGCTCTAACTAGTGTACAAGTTCCAATGAAGGTAACCTAAGGGATGATGGTAATCTGGCTTCCTTTCCATAAACTAGTATGAAAGGCAAATTTCCCAACACTTTCTTGGGCATGATCCAATCAGCCCAAAGGGTGGTTATGAGCTTAGTATGCCAAGCTCAATGATTATCCTCTAGAGTCCTCTTTATGATGTGAATTAGGTTCTTATTCATGGACTCAGCTAGACCATTACCTTTAGAGTAATAATTTGATGAGGCACTCAAATAGACATTGTTCTTGACGACCCATTCATTGATATTGGTTCCAAGGAAGGCCAATGCATTATCAGAGATAATGGTGGTATGGATACCAAATCTCATTAAAATGGCTTTGTATAAGTTTAGTATGGATGTCTCATTATCCTCTTTAAGTGTAATTGCTTATGTCCACCTCATGAAATAATATGTGTCTATGAGAATCCATCTATGCCCATCACTTGATGGTGGGTTAATCATGACTATGAAATCTAAGCCCCATTGCAAAAAAAGGTTGATCAAATTGAATTGGACACAATGTTAAGGCTATTATCCTTTATTTTCCTATGAAGAAGGTGTATTCCTTATAGTTTTTCACATATGTGTGTGCATCTTTGAACAGAGTTGGATAATAATAGTCAGCTCTCATGATTTTCATGGTAGTTGTCTTGGGTGAATAATGGATTCCTAAAAGACCATCATAAAACTCTTGAAGAATTTTTCTTACTTACTCTAGTTCCATGCACCTCAAGAGGACTCTATTTAGATCCCTTCAAAAAGTGCACCCTCTATGAGTACATAGGGAATGGAGCCTAAAATGTATGTACTTAGATTTATCAAGGCCAAAAGGATATATGTTATATTTAAGGAAGGATCTCATATCTTATGCCCAATGGGTTGAGGATTATATGCTTGTGTGATCTTCTTCATGCGGCACTAAGATTGCACTATCTAGTTTTGATTCCTCAGCCAATTTCTTGTAGAGTCCCTTTCATCGCACCAACTTGGTGACTTAGATATCTACGTCATATTCCATCACTTTTGTGATCCGTCCAACCCTTGTATTGTTGATATCCTTATAGAGTATAAAGTCTTTAATGCTCACATATGCCACCATGAGTTGGATTTTGTTATTGGAGAGCATATGTCTAAAGTTATTAAACACTCTCACAAATATAAGGGTGTAATTTTCCATGAATCTATAGTGCAACTCATAATCCTTCATCACTTGGCTAAATAAGGTAATTGGCTACTCTAATTGATCTTTGTTTTACTGTGTAAGGATGGCTAAGATACCTTCAACCCCACCAAATTTATAAAGGATGAAATCCTTTCTATAATCAGGATTGATCAAGGTAGGAGCCTATGTAATGGCATGCTTGATGGTTTTAAAACTTTCTTTTCTTTCATGAGTCCAACTAAAAGTAGTATTTTTCTTTAACATCATAGTGAGGGGTTTGGATAGGATGGAAAAACCAAGCATGAACCCTCTTACAAAGTTGATTCTCCCTAGGAATCTCTGGAGACTTTTCCTATGGCTTGGAAGAGGAAGAGATAAGATGGCCTTGATTCACTCCAGGTCAATTATGAGTCATTTCTTTGAAACGACATGTAGTACACCTTCATTCACAACAAATATGCATTTATTAAGGTTTAGAGATATTCTAAACTCCCTACATATTTGATATACCTAATCTAGATGATTTAAATGATATTCTATGCATTTATAAAAATAGTGATATCATCAAAGTAAACCAATATGACCTTATTGATGATCTCTTTAAATGTCATATCCATGGCTCTCTAAAACATCATGCCTATGTTAATCAATCTGAATGGCATTCACTAGTATGTAAAGGTACCCCACTTAGTGGTAAATACAAATTTTTAATGGTCAAAATCCTACAAAAGCATTTGGTTATAGCCTAAGTAACGATCTAGTAGTGAAAATCTTTTTGTGCCTATGACCATTTTCAAGATTTTCTCCATTGGCAAGAGACGGTAGTGGTCCTTTAGAGAAGCTTTATTTAGGTCCCTAAATTCCACACAAAGATGTGTCTCCCCCCTTTTTTTGTAATGGTAACAAGTTGGTGACCCATAAGGAGTGCTTTATCAAAAGTATGATAATGGCCTTAATGATCTTAGATAGCTCCTTGCACATCAATGGTTCTAACTTTGGATTGATAGGCTTCTACTTTTGGTGTATGGGTTACACATTAGGATGGAGATCGATAGTGTGTGACACTAAGCCTACATCAAATCCTCTAATATCCTTATATCTCCATCCAAAGATATCATCATATCTCCTATTGAGTTGAATAAAGCTCTCAATTGTTGGTGGGGAACATACCCTACCAACTTTTAGAGTCTTCCCTTTTGAAAATGATTATGGGTAGGGAGATATCCTATTTTATGATTATGCTACATTTCTCTCCTTTAAATTGGTCATCAGAAATTGAAGATGCTTTCTAGGGTCACTATCCCTTTGGGTAGCTTGGTCTCCTTCAATTGGATGACATGGTCTTCATACTAGGTTTATAGTTGTCCCTATTTTATGGTACAAAACTCCACCTCATCTAGTAATAAATTGATGATCTACTCATCATTTTCAAACACCTTCCAACATTTCATGTTGTCAAGTACTACTCATCTAACCATGATTTTGATGATTTATTCAAACCCTTTCATTATGTTGTGTGGGATGTCATACTATGCACCTAAATTTTCAAGTCTATTTACATCAACATTATACACTCTTAGTATGGAAATGATATTGAACATGTCAAATCCTTCTATCATATCCCATACTCTCTGTTTATAGGATTTCATCAAGCCACTCCTAGTCATACTCTATGTTCTAACCTAATTAATAACTAGTTTATTATCTCTTAGTGCTTGTATTGCCTTGATTCATTTCTTCTATGAATTGAAGACCTTGTATTAGTGCCTCATATTTGGTAGCATTGTTCATGCAAGTGAACTATAGTCTAAAGGCATAGAAGTATTTATACTTTTAGGGTGAGCCCAACATGACACCATTTTATGCACCATTGTTACTATGGGATCCCTCAAAGTATAATCACCATATACCTTTAGGGTAATTGCATGCCTTTTTGAGCTCTGCTAGCATGAAATCCTCATCCATGATGTAATATGTGCTTATCCCTATCTCTAGGTTATCATATGGATTACACTCAAAGTGTTCACATGCCCATTCATCCAGTAGATTATCTAGGGTTTCTTCAAGTAGTGTTGCGACCTCATGGAGGATAGTATCCTCCTAGTTAAACATCACACAATTTTAATTGATTGGATTGGGAGAGTATGGATAAACATGGATTTTGAAGATAGGCTCCACCCTTATGGTCACTTTGGTCTCATACCTAGTTCTAAGCAAAATGTATGACCAATCTAATCACAAATACCCATCCATATTTATCGTGAAGTCTCAAGAGAGGCAGATGGTGAAGTAGGGAGGTAAGTCAAGAACTATGATATCTTACATAATAGAGAGACTTAGTAATGCATGTAGTGTAAGATATAAATCTTTGATGACCCCTACAACTTTGACCATCATGCCATTAAGCTGGACCACTCCCTTTGAAATAGAGGAATACATAATTCCCATCGTATTGATAATATTTTTTGGCATTACTAAGCTACTTGCACTAGAGTCAATAATGCAATTATGTACCAGATGTTGGTTGATGATTGGAGAGACGTAGAATGGGGGTAGCTTATTACCATTGTGCACTTGCACTTCTTATACTTTAGGATAAAATAGACTTGTAGAGGCAATAAGTATTGGTTGAAGGGTTTGACATTCCTACAAGAATTTTAGTGCATCTTGAAGTAGATTTCATTGAGATGGAATAGTAAGCACATCCCACTTAGTTAGATTAAGGTTCATCTTCTTCATATGCTTTACTGAGTTGAAATGGACCTGTGACCCTTTTGATTGTGTCTTCAAGGGGATGGTCTCCTTTGCTATGAATGTACCAATTTGAGGTAGCCCCTCTTCTTACATGACCTCTTCTGAGCATAAAGGTTATGCAAGCATCTTAGCTTGTGTACTTACATGATTGACTTGGGGAACTAAAGTAAAGGGCACTGTGGCTAGTATGGTCTCTTCTATACCTCTCTTTTTGAATCTTGTATTAAAATTAATTGAAGTGATTTTTTTTCTAGGTATGTTACCTTAATTTACATAGTTAAAGTCCTCTTCTTTCTAATTAATGATAATAGACCCATATTGTGGTTGAGATAGCACTTGAGATTCTCCCATATGTGGATTTATGCTACTTGTTTGCTCTTGTGATTGAGTTAAAATGATTGTATTTGTATATGTAGCTTGATCATATAGTTGGTTACATGGGAAGCACCACTTAGAATCCTACATTAGGTTATTCTATATTAGGATAAGGGATCTATAAATACTAGTAGCGTCAACCTTTTGTGCATAAGGCACTTTGTTATATTTGAGTTGATTTTGGGTTTGCACACCACCTTGGTAGGGAGGTCTATTTGACTAGTACTATTGAGTGAAAGGTTGGTGGGATATAGGATATTATGTTTGTTGCTTTTTGAGTTTAATAAGTTAATTCCCAAAACTTTATGGTAGCGATTTCACTTCATGTAATTCATTAGAAAAGACAGTAGATGAAGTAGGTGGGCTCACCATGGTAGGGATAGGTGCTAGCATAGGTTGCAAAATTACTTGATTAGGAAGTGTATCTATGAATATAGGCATAGGGGGTCTAGGTGCAATCTCTCCTACTTGGATTAAATAATTTTTGTGTGCACAAAAACTTCATAGGTGTCAGGGAGGACTACGCCTCTCATAGACTAAATCATCACCACTATATCAATATTAAAAGCCTTTAAAATTTATAAAAATGTAGTGTTAGGAGATGGATTACACAAGGGTGGGATTCTATCCTAAATCCTCTAAAATCTAAAGTTAAGATCAACCATCATCTCATTCAGGGCTCATTTTATGGTCATGAGCTACTCTATCAGGGATAAGTGGTCGCTTTAGTCTTCAAACTACTTGTATAATTCTTCACCAAATTTATACTAGTTGTGAATAGATTTTGGTCTCAAGAATTGATACTATTAGAGGGTTTTACATTTAAATGAGGAGGTGAGTAACTTGACCATGACATTATCTTCATTGACATGGTGCACTAAGTATATATTTACAATATCTTGAATATACTCCATAGGGGAGGTTAAACTTTTGCCCATGAAATATGATAAACATTTGAGATCTGCCAATAGAATGTCATCATACTACACAAAAACTAATGGAATGCCTCCATTAAAAGGCACAAACACTTGATTCCTTAGTATATCCATGAATAGGATAGGGAATATGCCTCTCCTAGGTGTAGAGAACCTTCTAAATGGAGGGGTGGATTGTGTCTTAGGGGATGATGATCTTGTGTCACTCCTTCTAACATGGGACAAAGACACTCTAACTCTCCCTCTCCTAGATGTTTCTCAAAGATCAGCGAAATAGAAATCAATGCCTCTTATAGATGATATTTTTTTCTTGGAAAGTAGATAGGGGATTGATCTTTATAGACTAGAGATACTTGGATTTTCCATATGCTCCTACTTTGTGTCCACTACACCTATTAGCTAAAGATGGCACCAATTCTTTTACTCCTTCAAATGTTGGTCCCACCAAGCATGTAAAATACTATTATCATTCAAAATGTGCACCTATGGATACTCTATAATGTGGAGGCACTTTACAATGGGGCACTGAGCGTGAAGATCTTTATGGGGTACAAGAATCTATAACATTGCTCATTGAAGTGTTATCTCTTATTTACATGTGAGCATTAGTTTTCTCATCATAATGATGAGAACATCCCCAAGGTGTAGGACCCTTGTGATCCTTAGTATGAGCCTCCAGAGTAGGCCAGATTCCTTCTATTCTAAGTGCACCTAGTTTAAGACTAGCATACAGGGTTAAAGATCTGAAAGGTAAATCTACCGTTAGTCTAAACCTAAGATTCTTGAGGGAAAAAGGAGGGAAAAGGTAAGATATGTTGAAATACAAAGAGAAAATGTACCCAAAATAGAAAGATCACTCCTACTACCTTGAACACAATATGAATCATCAAGAACAAAATGCTATCACATGAATTCCACCAAGGATATTCCAAATGCATAAGTGATTTGTGTGGAGGCACAAGAGCACAATGCAATATTGAGAAGCAAAATAAATCATCTATATACATTATCAATGCATACCCTAGTGCACATGAATATGAATTATTAACTAAGTTTCAAGTTCAATGAGGAGGTGTTGTGAATAGACAATGCTGAGAGGGGGGAACACTACCCACAGTCAATGATTAACAAACACATATAGCACATAGATCACTAGAAGAATGGAAATAAGTTAACTTAATTCACCTTAATCCATAAGATTTAGTCAATACAAGTGATCTCAGAGGGTAAATTTTAGTAGTGTGAGGTTGCTAAAAATATGTCAACCCTTTTACAAGTGAAGAACCAAGATTTTGTAATGAACAAGCCTAATTTATTATAAATGTGCCATTTAGGGTGGTGGCTATAGATTTTAGTTCCTTTGTAGCACTGTAGTCATGATTCTTGAATTTTGTTCAACTATTATATCTATAATTGGTGCTAGGATCCTTTTTTGATACATGTGTGCATAGGCGAATGAAGGATTTCCCTAACAAGGTCAGAGGATGGCATGTATCCACATCCTAAAGCCTAGTAGCTACTTACATATTTAATCACTTTGAAAATACCTCAAGCTCCTCTTAACTACCTCCAATGACCTTATTTATATCCTACTACCACTTGGAATATGGTGCTTCATGATTGGTTTCAAGTGCCATTCTATGGGGGTGACATGTGTCATCATCTTGTGGGTCTAGGGCGAACATGCATCATCTCAATAGGCTCTTAAAAGAGTCTTTTGGCTTGTCAGATAGGAGCAGTATGGACATGACACATGGGTGATAATTTTTTTCTATGGATACTTGGTGGGATCCCTTTCCTTCTTCACCAACCAATGGTACTAATTGAACTCTATCAATAAATGGACCAGCCTTAGATGAGTGTCAGATCACCATGTTGAGGGCTGGTTCTTCTCTTGAGAAATATGAGAACTTCCTTCTACTAAATGAGTGTTAGGTAGCCACATAATAATAGTGGAAGGAGGGTTGAATGCTATGCATGGGCATGTAATTGCATTGGTTGAGCATGAGTAAGACTTTAAATAAGGTTGTGCACAAATATTGAGAACCCCAGGTGCATTCTTCATGATTCATAATTGTTCCCTACACCCTACCTTTACATAACCATTTAGAACCTGAGGGTCCCTCTTATTGAACCCATGTGCTTTTTGGTCTTGTGTAACATAGAATTCTATGATAGAATGTGCATTAATAGCTTTATGTAGACATGATTTATAACTGTATTACTGTGCATACCTACACCACTATCTTTGGCATGGGTGTAGATGGGAAGTGCCTATGCACCTTCTGCTTAGAGTACTTGGGACCGTGCAGGTGAACTACCTCTCTATAAGCCTTATGCTAATTGGGGTGACTTAAAAAGTCAATAATGCACATATCCAACTTTATAATATTAAACTATCCTAAGCTAAATAAATAAAATGTACATAACAAATTGTACCAACATCTTAATTAAGTACAAATTAGGGAGGGTATACATAAAAATGAAGCTCAAAATCCTCTATAATGGGTCCCAAAATCTAGGTGTGATGATGTATCTATGTACTAATATAAATAAAATATTATGGGATACCAAGTATCCCTATGGATGCCAATCTATTTAACTAAAATGTATGGGTATCCAACTACTACAACTACCAAGTCAAACTAGTAACTAGCACTATGTATGAGGCTTATATATTAAAAAACATCAATCTTAAAAAACGGGTAGATAACACCTGAATAGGAATTGTAAACCCATCCCCCCACAATATTGAATTGGGTGGAAGTTAGGGATACCAAAGGATGTATCTCATGATTTCATGATAAGGTGTTGAAATAAGTGACAAGTGGAAAAAATTTAAAAGTAGGAGGAGATGACACAAAAGGTCCAAAGTGATGCAAAAATTAGCCAACTTCTTCTAAAGTTCTCTAAATATATTTTGGGGATGCCTAGCTAGTGTCACTAAAAATTTGTACTACAAGGTGGGAATATCCACAGGTGTGTGTATAAGACATGAGTGAACACCTAAAAATAATATCAAAAAATGAAATATACAATATTCCTCATATGGGTTGTGTATAACAATGTACCTAATAATATACTCATGTACAAGTGAGGAATAAAACATGATTAATCTGCTAGAATTTTGACACTTGCACAAAAAATTGATTTTTATGTCTTAAAATAATCTCCAATTTTTTGGAAATGAGACACATAGAAAGAGGCATTGAATGTGTCAAAAATAAATACATCAGTGGAAGTGGTGGATGAAACTAACCAACTACTACTAATTTTTCTAAATAAACTCACAATAATTCAAATGTTCTTCATGAATGGCCCAAGATCCAATACTTCAAACACATATAAATTGATATATGTTAGGGATAATAGAGTTCACTCACTAGATGGAAAAATCAGTGTGTTAAGGTGTTAAAAAATTAATGTAATTGAGGAAGTGTTTGTAAGAGTGGTCCAAATCCACTACTTGAACTTCATGTTCAAAAATGTAGAAGGATTTATGTCAAAAAAGTGTCATGTGAAAAGGGACATTTATTTTATTAATAGGATCTTAAAAACTAGACCATGTGTGGTACCATGTAAAGTTTGAGGGAAAAATAAGTATTTCCATTACAAGAGAAGAATGTTAAATAATAAGCATGAAACTCATCACATGAGTATAATAAATTAGCATATAAAATATCCCAAATATGTCACAAAACAATTGTGCCAAAAACCAAGTCCAACAAGAATGATTCCCCCCTTAATAATAATAATAATAATAATAATAATAATAATAATAATAATAATAATAATAATAATAATAATAATAATAATAATAATAATATGTGAGAAAAAAACCAAAATTTAATCTCTTATAATTGCACAATGTGAGTTACAATTCCAAATAAAAAATAAAAAAAATAGTCTACAGTTTCATAGATAATGAATCAAATCCAAGACTAGATATGGATTTGACATGAAAAATATGTGCATGTATAAAAATAAATAAATTATTGATGGTTTAAAAGATATGAAGCCTTCCATGAATGGGGTCTGTCATAGGCTTCCTCAACATGAAATTTAGTTTTAGGAAAATATCAATGTTAGAAAGAAACACAATGTCTAATCTAAAATGTTTGTGTTATAATGTGAAAAGAACAAAAAAAGTGAGAGCCTCACAACTATTCTAGATCAAAATATATGGCCTCTAGAGTGAGATTTGGTCCAAAAGACAAGTAAAAGGAACCATTGGGGAATAAATGCCTAAGACATAGGGTCATATGGCATACTGGGCATTACACATAAGGCATAAATACCAAAAATAGATATATTCGTGGTCAACCATGGGTTGCATGCAAAGGATAAAATATTTTAGACCTAGGAGAGACCTTTGAACAACTTTTTTGCCTTTATATTTTTTCCACATGAATACAACTCGTCAATGTTTAAAAAATGTGAACTTTTTAGAAAGCATGTGAAGTGAATAATACTAAAAAAATATGTTTGGATTTCTAACCTATAATAAATTTGACATAAAATTACAGGGAAGTTGCATGGAACAACCCTTTCTCTAATCTTTATAGGATTCCCCAAATTTTAAAATTCACTAAAATGAACTATTCGTCAAGTTTTTATTTTTTATTTTTAAAATAAATCTAAAGTTTATCAAAAAATTCACATGATAGTCTATAAAATATATGATTTTTTACCAAAAAATTGGGGAAAAAACTCTAAAGTAGCCTCACAAGGTGAATCAACTCAAACAAAAAAATACTAGATGGGTTTTTGTAGAACCTAGAATATAGGGTGATTGAATAATGTCTTAGAAGGCTAAAAAAACATGTGGAAATTTTGAAATATTTTCATAAATCCATAACAAAGGATTAATAATAACCTAGTGAGTACTTATCTTAAAATAAATACATCTAAAATAATTAATTTATAAAACTAGCTTGTAAAGGCTCTAATACCTTATTGAAATTTGACTCTACATAGGATGAAATTGAAACTATGACATAACTCACATGGAAAAATAGGAGAAAGGTGAGGTAGAAAATAGAATAAGAGAAAATCAGTATATTATAATAATGACATGATATATTACATCATATAACATGATCTGAACTAATCTAATACTATAATGTACACTAAGCAAGAGGGTATATATAGCTTTATAAAGATAAATCTTTTATTTCCTTAGAATATATATAATATAAAAATGTGATTGGCCTAAAAAGAGGTGATAAAATATCAGATAGTATAAAGGCTAATACTTATTCCACTATGAAATTCAGAATTAAGGTGCACTCATCTAAATTTTGAATAGTAAACTACCCTAAGCTAAATTAACAACAAGTGCATGAAGTATTTCACAATGCCTTATTAAGATTTTGAAGGAGGATATCAATTACGCATATATGTATGTGTAGAATTTCAGAAAGGCGGGCAAATTTTTCAAATATCTAGACTTGATGAACCCTACGAATTATTACATTAGAATTATAATAACAATTATGTATGATTTTATTATTTTACATATGCATAGATTTAATTTCATGTTTCATGAGTGGATGTGATGAAAATTTGATGTATATATATTTAGTCATATTATATATAAAACAACCTTTGCTCTCTTAAAACACTTCTATGATTATATCTTGCTCCATTTTATAATAGATCTATTTTCTTAGGTATAATTATTTGGTATGTTCTTATATGGTTTCACAAAACCTTGGTTTATAGTGATTTATTGTTTAGTTTTAGATCATGTTCACATAGAGTGAATTTTGGATCTATATAGTTTTATAGATTTTATCTATTACATGATCTTATATTCAATAAGCCTAGATCCCTTGTGTTTGATTTTATTGATCCCAAGCCCTAGCTCATTTCATTTCTAAAAATATGTTAAACCTTAGTGTTCTTATGATGGATCACCTTTTAGATGTTATTTCTCTTATAAAGAAAGTCATAAATTCTTGCATGAATGCTATTTATCTTCATAGTGATGTAGATTATAGTGACTGTGATTATAATGATAGCGTGAGAATAACCCTGATGAAAGTTTAAAATAAATAAGTTATACCCCAATAAAACCAAATTAATGTATAAATGTCATGAATGTTTTTTTGTGTTGGTCCCTTTTATACAAATTCTCATGATTTTGGAAAACCAAAATTTGATATTCAAGATAACTAATTAGTAAGGGGAAAATTTCTAACCTCACACAAAGAAAGTTATAAAAATATGGACTTTTATTTGGATGTGCACAACAAACATGATTCCTTTGTATAACATGAAAAACATGACTCAAACTATACGGGATAATGTGGTTTGAAATGCATGTTTTAATGTAGACATCAATGCTTCTTCTTTAAATTATAATTATGTTAAGAATGTGAATGTTAGAGCCTTTCAAAATTATTTTTGGAATGAAAATGACAAATATTTTTATTATGGCCCAAATTACAAAAACAAAACGATGAAAATATTTATATTAGTAATAAATATGGCATGGATAATAAGGGTGGTACACCTAGAATCATAAGTGGATTGAAAAAGGAGATTTTTCATATTTTACCTACCCTAAAATTCATTTCAAGAATTAATTTTAGACCTACCATTGTTTCAATTTATTATAATATTTTTCCTTTTAGAAATTCTATGTTTTCAACTTCTCAAAATATATCTATTGCTTTTCCTTTCTCTCAACATTTAATTCCTCCTAAATTTCAACATTTTGGTATTCCCCTTTACACATCTCCAAATCCTCCAAATTAAAATATTCCTCATTTATTCCAACCATTACTTACTCATTATATTCCTCTTATATTTCAACCATCACTTACTCATTATATTCCTCAAACTAGTTTTCATGTTCTTAACCCTTATCCTGTTATAAAATTATTCTACATATTCACCTTCAATTTATGTACAAAACCCTAAAATTAATACTATAATACATACATGCGACATCAAGGAAAAATTATTTCACAACATCGTTCCTACCACTACACTCGTATCAAATCCCTTCCATGTTTATAAATATTTAAAATTTTATAAATCATTACCATAATTTACAATTGATCTATTTCTTTGCTATTGGAATGTTTCACATTATATTAACACAAAAATATAATTACAAAAGGTTTAAAATTAAAGTAGTTGAACACATCACAGCTCAAACTCCTTGATAGGAGAATATATTGTCTCCAAACAAAAATTAGTCAATCAAGACATGGCCCAAAAGACTACAAATAACTAGAGAGAAAAAATTTATGCATGGTCTAGTATGATAGGATGTGGAAGAAGAAGATCATCCTTGAGAAGCACTGACCAAGTGGGAAAATCCATGTCAATAATCTTCAAAGTATTCTATCCATCCTAAGGGTCATCTTGAATAGTGATAGGTTGGCCATCAATAAACTATGAAGAATCAACAATACTTAATGCAGACCACTATGAAGAACCAGCATCAGACTTTCCATGAGAACTCCATCCACCTCCTAGGTGAGGGTGAGGATAAAAATGTCCGTTGCTTCTGATCCAACTTCTACTTCAATACCTCTTTAAAAGAGGAGGTGGCAGACCACGTGCAGACCATTAGGTGGAACCATACTCATGGTGCAAAGGGCACTCCCTTAGTGGTCAAGGAGATCTTATAGGTGGTAGAGGTTTAGAACCATATTTTCTACTTGAGATTGAATCTGTAAATAGACTAAATAAATAACAACCTTTTCATTAACCAAAAATAAAATTTCACACGTGTCATGATTAGAAATAGTGTTGTTCCTATCTTTCCATAGATGAAAGAGAATAATACCATTGAATAATTAATAGAGAAAGGAAATAGATACCATCAAATTACAATAATCCCCAAATATCACATGTCATCAAGATAATGGTTCAGAGTGATAAGGCTAAAATAGTGAATGAATACAGTGGCAGATAGACTAGGTTTGTAGACAAAACCAAAATAAATGTTTAAAATATTATGAATGATTGTAAGATGGATAAAAATGTTGGGGAACACATAGGTGGATTAGTCTCTCATAGAGGGGAAGTCATTGATAAATCAAACACTATAAAAATGAACTAGCTTAGGCTCCAACCCAGGTTACCACACATGATCTAGATGGGTGATCTAAGTCCTATAAGAGGAATAGAGACTCCAATGCCTATTGAGATTACCCAAATCCAGATGGAATAGAATCAGCACTTGATGAAGTAGCCTATGATATTATCTCTTGAAATATATATCACAATTCCACCTCTAGTCCTTCCACCAAACCTTGGGAGGCTTCATGCTAAGTTTATGCTACATAATGTTAGGTAATAGTTCCTAAATGTGAAGAATAGAAGGTAGGTCCACATTATTTAACTAAAAATTGATTTTTAGTTGTGGCAATGGAATCCAATTCCTTATGGTAACCAAATCTCCAATAATGTAAGTCCTTTTTTGGAATAATCATAGAGCTTTAATACTAAATAATTTAGCCAGGGGAATAGAGGAAGTATTAATAATAGGGGACCACCATAATATATGGCCATTAAAAGAAAACGATACATGAAAACCATCCCACATGCACTTCAAGTGGGGTTAGATGGATTTAAAATCCTTCCAAATGCTTTTGACCACAAAAAGGCTAGAAATATTGACAGGAACTGTAGTGATGAGAAGGGATTGGAAGCCAATATTTTGCCAACAAGTTCTACCATAAGGAGATCCCATGGGGATAAAATGTTTTAAATAAATTTTCCAAGATTAATTACCCTCAATAGATTGAATAAACCACCTAGCACATAGGGTGATACTTTTTTGATAGGTTTCAATGATACCCATGACAACTTTATGATGAGGGAGGTAACAAATATCCTAGGCCACTTGATGAAAAACCCAAGAATGATTATAATTGGTATAAATAAAGTCTATAATAATTTTTTCCATAACATCATAAGAGGTCTTGGATGCATCCCAACAAGAGGAATAGTAGAAATGAGTAGTGGCCAAGATTTAGGTGCAAATCTAAAACTTGCCTGCCAGAGATAAATGTTTAGTAATCCAATATTAAATCATATTTTCAATCCTATTGAGGACATACTATAAAATATTTATCGAAGAACATTCAAAATCAAATGGATACCCAAGAACATGAATTTTCCCCTAATGAGCACTCCATTGTCAATTATACTTGTGAAGCCACTCAGGTATAGTCATCATGTTTTGTCAAAAACATCAAGTTTCCCCCATTGTAGGCTGGATCTAGAAGATAGACAAAAGGTGTCAAGACATTGGATAGATTCAATAAATTTGGCCTCTTGTTATTTAAGTGTGAGGAAATTATCATTTTCAAAGTGCCATTTGATGAGATGGGAGGTATAATTAGGCAAAACAATAACCTAAACAAGCCCTTGAGAAGCTCTAGAAGCCAAGATATAACTCAGAGATTCATCAGATAACACATAAAGAACTAGAGCAAGGGGATAGCCTTGGAGAATATAATGTTGAAGCTCAATCCTCTTATTTTTATGTCCATTAATAGAGAGGAGTACCAAAGCATCATGAGGCAATGCCTATACCACATAAATGAAGTAGGGTCTAAATTTGAGAGCCTTGAGCATGGAAAGAATAAATTATCACTCAATCTTATGATAAGCTTTTTCAATGTCTAATTTAAGAAAAATAGTTCTCTAGAGAAAGGAATGGGCCCAAGACATGAGTTCCCAAACTGTAATAAGATTATCTAAATTATAACGCCCTATAATATATCATGTTTGATATACTCTAACAATGGTAGGCAAAATGAGTTGGACATTGTTGGTGAGGGATTTAACAAGAATCTTGTAATAAACATTGAACAAGGTTATAAGCATAAAACTATTAATCAACTCAAGATTTCTAGTTTTATGAATGAATTTTATATTACCTTAGTTGATCATGGGCCAAAATATTGATTTTGTAACACTTCTTTATATGCTTTTAGTAAATTAGGTCTGGTAAACTCCTATGTGGCTTTGTAAAATTCACATGGGAAGCCATCAAGGCTAGGGGCTTTAGCATTTCTCATGCAATGCAGAACCTTTAGGATATCCTACAATGTGAGTGAAGCATCACAAATCTATTTATTGGTAGGCATGAGCTTACAAGGCACCACATCAAGGCATTTATGAATCACCTGAGTTTTCTTAACTATGAAAGGTTGAGCTTGAAAAACCATCTAGTAGTTTTCAATGAAATCTAAAGAGATATCATACTGATAGGTCAGTTGGGAATGATCCACTTCAATGAATTTGATTTTCCTATGATCTTCCTTTGATTTTATTGTTTTATAAATGTCCTTATAATCCATGTCACCAATTCTTAGCCAATGTATTCAAGCATGAATTTGACCACCTTTGGATACATGGTTGTCCACCACCTTAAGGTGGTGTTTGAAAGAGGATACAAGCCATTATAACTACATGTTGAAAGGATAAATCTCAAGAGAGACAAATACTGATCATAACTCATTAAGTGTGGCCTATTCTAACCATTTTTTTATCTAATCAACATGTTTTCCATGGTGGCAAAGGAAGGAGGTGGTGCATAGAATAGCCTCATTCTACCACTTAATCTAACTAGTGACATATGGGGGCCACAAGGTGAGGTTATAAATCTATGTGATGAGTCAGTTAATTCTAGCATGAGTTAACATAAAATAATTAGGGATAAATTTATTGCATGACACATTATATTGTCCCAAAGTCCATTCCACTTTATAGGAAATAAGGGAATGGTCTAATAAAATAATACCAAAATGGACATTGACAAGCTAGCTATCAATGTTGTAAGAGGAAAAAAAATATTTTACTTTGACAACATAAATTGGTCAAGCCGTTTGAGCATGAATTCATCCCTATATCACTAGTTGGACTATTTAAATGAATACATGGTGTTAAATGTCTACCATCAAAGGAGTGGGTTGGCTAGACCCCATTTATTTTTAAAATAAAACCAAGACTCACATTCACCAATGCACCAACACATTGGGAGGGATTCATCCTTGTCTTTTGGGTGTTTAGTCATGTTAAAATATACACACACTAGCCACTTGGTATAAGGTATCCCATCAGTTAAAGATCACCAAATTAGGGAGCAACCAGGGCCATCACTAGATGCATAAATGTTGAGAATTCCAAATGGATGGCCATCAATGTCAAAAATAATCTATATTACCTGATGAGAAGAGTCCTCCTCCATGGAAATAATGTTGGGGGAAACCTTAAGGACAATTAAAATAGAAGTGTTTCCATGTCCCTTCTCATACAATGTGGTGATCTAAGTGGTATCATCTCAAATGCTTTGTAAAGACATTTAAAGGAGAAAACCAAATAATTTAACTTCCTACAGGTAAATAATTAGTATACATAGACTATTTTTTAAGTATACTATATAATAACCCTAAAACTCCATAATAACACATTCATGAGGAAGGGTCATCCATCTAAATCTCTCCATGTCTATCTTCAAAATCTTCTAATGCTACAAAGCTGTTATGTTGGTGAGGATATGAATTTATGCTTACTGTAATGAATCTATGTTTGGATTCATGTTGAAATTCATTTCTATCTATCGACACAAATAATAATTGGGAAAAATTATAGATTCATATATCATACAAACCATGGATAAGGTTAAGAATAAGAATCCTTGTAAATAGAAACCATCATCGAACAAATCAACCCAGTTATGCATCATTCCATTTTGTGGCATTTGTAATGCATATTTAAATGTTTTCAAGTAATTTGAAAAGACTTTACACTCATCAAGTTGTTTAATGACATGATGAAGGATGTCATAGTCTGAATCTTCACCATCTAACACTATTTCATTTAAACCTTTGCCATATGGTATTATTTCATTCTTCGAAGGTTTATGGTCAATGTGCCATGGATGGTAGTAATTATACATGCTTTCTTAGTTCATAATGATTTCTTCAGTGAACTTGTGAATGTTTGTAATGATGTTTAAATGGATTATACAAGGGAAGCTCACTCCAATAATATGATGGATTAAACAATGAATATTTTGTTGGAATTTCCAAGTATTGAGGGTAGTTGTGAATAATTATTGTTACCTTTTTCCCCATTTATGTACATAATGTTATTTTTAATGATATTTACACCTTATTTATTCTAGAATTGATAATAGTTGTATAAAAGAATACCATTCCATTTAAGAATCCATGAAGGTTATACTTACAAGTGCATCATTTGCAATCTTTGAGATAATGTAGATTCAACTTTCCAACATTTAACGAAATAATAACTACAAAAATGATAGGGAGTTTTTTCAACATATGAAAACTCTCTTGTGCACCAATGTTATTATTGACAAGACTATCATTCAAAACCTACCTGAAGGAAATTGAGAATGGTTCATGTAAATTTTCACCTTCTAAAATTATTGTTAATACATGATTATAGCTTTATAACCAATTATCTACCTTAGATGCATATAATAGAAAGCTTGTCTAGGTTATGTGCATTTAACCTATCATCAACATATGAATAAATGTTGTTTTATGTTCCATTATTTTTTATGGCCATTGAAGATTCCTATTTTAATTACAAAGGGGATTCGTAACATTGATGATATGTTCCTTTTTTTCATTGATCATGTATATTTAATGCATTTAGTATGACATAAAGATACATGCTTGAGAAAAAAGGAAACCATGATGTCTATGATTGCATTCATATCAAGATATAAAATGTATTTATATAATATTTATGAAAAGAAAGTCCAATGTAAAATTCAAAGGTAAAAGGAAACTAGTAATTACATACTTTTTTAATAGTCTATCACTTGAAAATGTTTTTATAACACTTCCTCTCAAAAATATTAAAAAATATGGTGCATATAAGGAGTTTTATGATGTGGATTGGAGATAATATTATGAATAATCTAATAGTTTGCATCATTATGGGCTTTACAAATAAGAGTTATATGTAGGTCTAGGAATTTTTATGTTAGTAACATTGAGTGTGAAGAATAGAGTAGGAGAGCATGGTTTTTCAATCATGTCAGTTAGCTTGGCATGAAATGTTTTACACTATAATTCATCCCCCATTAATTAAATCTAGTATGCATCAAATTTTTAACAATTTTATCATTAGGTAAATGATGAAGTGTTGAATGAGGTCTACAATAGTGGTTTGTAACTTGTCTTCAATTTTAATAAATAAAAACAATAGTTTTTCCTTGGGTATGAAATCACATGATGAGGTTAAGAAAAATTAACTAAATATAAGATAAAAACCTAATATATTGTTATGATAAAAATTTAATGAATGGAATATTATTCCATCTAGACATTTTTGAAGTGATTTTGATTAAACATATATTTAGATTTACTATTTGAATGCTTTTAGTAAGATTATTATTAATAACATAACAATTTACAAAAGCTCACAATGTAAGGTTGTCAATTTATATGCACAACTTAGAATCATTGTAGGAGGAAAACACTAGATATAAACATGAAAACAAAACAAAAAACATCAAGTATTAGTGTTGATCAATTCACAAAAATATAAAAACACCACAACAATTATAACAAACACATTTAAGAAATTAGGCATAGGCCACAAAAAAAAGGGGATGATGTAGAGGATCATCCTCCAATGGTAGAGTGTGACAAAATGAAGGCTATATTGAGGGAGGATCTCAATCTACCCAACCATCCATGAGATCTCAAGGACCCTAATAAATAATAATGTTCCACCAATAGGAGTCTACACCATAATATTATAAGGTCCAAATGGGGACCCCCTCCCTCTATGAAGTAGTAACAACAAATTTCCCATGTGGCATTGGTAGACTCTATCCCTCCCCCTATCATTAAGGGAGAATGGAAAAATGGTTATTTCTATGAGATCAATTCCATCAGCATCTAGGAAATTTAGGTGGCAAGTGCTATTATGGATGATGCATGATAATACTACTCAATGTATAAGGATCACTCAACAAATGATCAATTAACTCCTACAATATCCTGACCTCCATGAAAACATTATATTCATTGATTAAAAAATGCATGTAGGTTGAAGATAATATAAAAATCTTGTTGTTAATATAAAATTAATAAGATGATTCCTCATTGTTAAAAAAAGTAGAATGTCTAGTTTTACATAATTGATACATAACAAAATCTATAAAAAAATTCCATTAAAAATATATAGAAGTTTTCCAATTAGAAGAACCCCAAAGGAGGGCCATGTATTATGAGAAAGATTCAGGATGGTAGGGATAAAAGATACTATGTATCCATTACTAAGTAAGCTGGGCTTTGGGACATGTCTAAAAGGAGTGCTTGAAAGACTTATGTTTGATATATAATAGAAACCTAGGTTGAATAATTTCAAGGTGAGAAATACTCCTCAAGTGAAGGCCTTGATAGATCAAACAATAATGGAAATGAGCTACCTTGGGTTCAGGCTTGGCCTTCCGATTTATTTTGAGTCAGGGAAGCCACGTCTTGGGTGAGAAATTAATTTTATCATGTCTATTAATTTTTCCAAGTGTTTTTGAAAAGGGGATCATGACCTAATAAAGGAGTCTTGAATAATAATTTTTGAAGTGAGTATCACAGTTCCACCTCCAACCTTTCCACCATGAGTGTGGAGGTTGTAGACCCAATTTTTGAAGTATGACAACTGATATTAACTCTTAAATGTGGAGAATAACTAGTAAGTCTTAATTACTTAGTTTTAATTTGACTTTTATCAATGGCCAAGAAGCCTAGTCTTGAGAAAAAACTAAATCCTTTATAGATTGAATTCTAATTTTGAATATTCTCAAAGATTTTATACCAATAATTTCAACCAAAAAAAAGCTATTATTTTTAATGATAGGAGACCACCATGGATTATTTTCATTGATGGAGATTACATTATGAAAGCCATCACCAACCTAATTTTAATGAATCTTAACTGCTTCAAATGTTTTTAGATGTTTTTCACCACAAAATAGACTCCAATTTTGGTAGGAGCATAAGTGATTAATAGAGTATGGAAACCAATGTTTTTAAAACTAGATTAACCATAAGGATATATAGATGAATTACAATGATGAAGGATGATTTTTAAAAAATCATTACCTTCAATGGATTTGACCACTCATATGGCATGTAGTGCAATGCTTTGTGTGTAGATGTCAATAATTTCCATACCTCCATTATCATTAGGAAGACAAAAAATATCCCAAGTAACTCTATGGAATCACCATGTTTATTTGGCATTAGACCAAAGAAATTATATAATAATTTTAGCTAGTTTATTGTAGGAGGCTTTAGAGGGGGTATAACAGGAGGAATAATAAACATCTATAATGGTAAAAATTTAGGTGATAGTTAGAAAGTTACTTGAGTGTAGTAGTTTCTTGACATTTAGGAAATAGAGTAATAAATTTAATATAAAATAATTATTCTATTTTATAAATTTTTAGATGATAAGAAAAGGGATAGGCATGGAATACCATGAATTTTTGGTCAATCTATTTAGTTCAAGTAGTTTGATATTTAGTGTATGTATTGGAAAGTACATGCACGAGTGATGAAGGAAGTTTCTATGCGATATTAGAAAAAGGAGTTTTTACATTCATAAAAAATGGTTTTATTTACTATGATTTAATAATGTTAATAAATACATTCCAAAGGATGAAGGAAACATTAGTATATGTTACATTGTGATTCCCCGCTAAACTAATTATTTGACTATTTATAGATGGATATGGTAGATACACAAGATATTGACTATATTTTTTGATTAAGCTTGAGATTATGCTATTTTGAGATATTAGTATGTTGATTAATTAGAAGATAATTGATGATTGTTTAGCATGAGCTAGTGTATGTATGCACTTTCATTTTTAATCATGTTAATGAATTGTTATTGTTACATATTGTTGATTTGAATATCATGTGATATAGCCTAACTACCTATGTGTGTGTGAGGTGGACACACGTGAATTATTCCCTTGAGCACACAGGAGGGTGAGCATCATTCAAGAGGATGATGTATATGGTGATATCACTGGTCGATAGAGTGATAGCGAAACCCTACACACACCATGATAATTAGTCATGTTAGAATGCATTTTAAAATGATTGTTTAAGTTTATTATTTTTATGATTAATTAAGTAGGTATGAAATAAAAATAAAATTCCCTTGTGTGGTTAGCCTAATAAGTCATTATTATTTTAGAGGCAAAATTTAATTAAATTAAAATATAAATTTGGATTGTTATTTATTATTTTATTATTTTTCTTTTAAATTGCCAAAATATGATTTAAAATGGCTAAATATGAAAATAGAATTTCATAATTAAAATAAAAGGGAATTGTTTTTCTTTATAAACAATAAAAATATAAAAATAAATTAAAATCTAATAAAAATAGGAAAATAATTAAAAAAATATAAAATTAACAAAATAATAAAACAAAAACAAAAGGCTAGAAGAGAAAATAAACATCTTTTGCTCTATTTAAGAAATGACATGAAAAAGATTTGACATATCTTAGGCATTAGAAAAGAGAGGAGGAATGAAGCATGGAAGAAGAAGATAGAGGATCAACTAGAAAATTTGACGGTAAGTGGTGTACTAAAATTCATTGCTATGTTGATGGTATAATTGTGTTAAATAGAAGATCCAAAACGTAGAAAAACCATTGTTGAAAATAGGAATTGGGTCATAAAATTTAGTCATTGATATTATCTTTTTAAAAATATTTATAGATTAAAAACCTTTAGATTAATGATAGATCAATTCTGGTTGGGATAATATGCTTTTTGCCTCAAACTTTCTTATATCATTAAATCCAGAGCACCAGTCCATTTTGAAACATTAATTAAGTCTTATAACTTTATCATAGAGATTTGGAAAAGGTATTAATCTATGTTTTAATGGTTATATTTATTATAAATAATTTTAGCATAGAACTTCCTCTTAATACTTGAATAAAATCCTTGTCCAAAAGTTTTAGGCATTGGAATGGGAAGAAGGGCATCCCATTTCTAGTCTTCATAAATATACAATAATTTCTCTAATTTTCCTGTGGCATCAATATGAATTTTTTTGAGAAAATTTTCATCTAAAAAACTACCTTAACCGGTGTCGTACAGACCTATTGATGAATAGGAAATGAGAAAATGGTATTATCTTTTCTCAAAAGAAATTTTAGAGTGATTTGAGAAATCTATATATTCTATGAGCCAAACTTATTTAAAACTAGTTGTAATAGCCTTTTTTATAACAAAATTAATGTTGTTTCCATATCAAGTTCTATCCTTTTATTTCCTTCACTTATCCCAAGAATAACACCACCACTATTCCTTTTTTCTCAATTGTTTCAACTCAAGTAGAACTGCAATCCATTTCAGTCAAGGATTTTCAATGGACTCAAAATCCCCCTGTATTTTCAATAGATTTCAAATTTGTGTCGATCTCCATGTTTGGAAATGACATATATATAATGTATATGTACTGTGGTAGTGTTTCTTTTGGGGTAGGATTCACTTCATGTATGTTTCCTACATTTAATAATCTTATTTTGAAGGCGAATTTCTTCAATTCCATCATGAGTTTATTTATATGTTGGCTAGTGCATATTTGATTTTACCTTATTGTAAATTGATGAGAATGGTAGAGGGAAACCCACATTTAGTTGGCTATTTATAATTAAAAAAAACATGTATCACCAAAACTTATAGCACCATTTGTTTTAGAAGTGGAGGATAAAATACGGATATTAATTAATGTTTGACCTGCAAAATTATTCACTCTATACCATTGACATAATTATTGTCATGATCTTGGAATGAATCTAGGCATTCCATGTATAAAGATATAAATATCGATTTTTAGCGATGTAGTGAGAGAATGTAACACCAATTATAATATATTATGATAATATACTAGTGAATTATTTAATAACAATTTGAGTAAAATAAATTAGTAGATCTATTGGGCATCTCAGATATTTTTAAATATAATATATATGTAACCAAAAATAATTCAATATATATACAATACTTTTATCAGCATTTGGTTATGCAATATTATAATATGAAATTGGATATTTAATATTGTACACAATATCAAAAATGGATTACATATAAAAACTAATATATGATTATAACATATGAGCATAAAGGTGGATATATATTAACCAAGCTATTAAGATATGTGGTAACATGGGTTAGGTTACCAATAGCTCATTGTGATATATTTGCCAAAAGTTTTTACCTAAGTAAATATTCATCTTTATTTGACAATTATTTTACCATTGGGTTTGGTCGCTAATCTAGTAAAAAACATGGTTCATATGTTCAAATATATATTCCATTAGAATATATATGTCTTTGGCTAATATTAAATTGGATATATATATATATATATATATATATATATATATCACTTAGGATATAAAACAATTATGGAATATTATGATTTATGGAACTTGACTAATTAAATAATTATTGTCAAACATAGGATAGTGGAACATAGCTACTCTCTAATGTGAGTTAAACTCTGAGGATATTTTAGATCTTTTATTATATAGAAAACTATTATAAGGAGTTTGATAATGTATTTGGTTATGACTGTCTGTTTAATTATAAAACTTGGGGTAGATTCCTTTAGCTATTATTTTTGAGTGAAACATTAGCATAAAATTGAAAGGAGTGATTAAGTTGATTAGTGAATGATTGTTTATTAACCCCAAAATATAAAGTAATTATGAAACTAGATATCTTGTGTTTTTAGGAAAAGCACTGTTTTAGGTTATTATTGTAAAGAGTGTGATCTATGCATTTAAAACCACTTCATGATTGAATTACTATGCCTAGTAGTTATGATTAGAACACTGAAACATGGTTTAGAAGTGGCATAGCATTAGAATGCCTTCATGAGGAGCACATTAGAATGTGCAAGTGCTTGGATGTGGATATTTTATTGATAGCTCTTTAAATGATTGGATTAAGTCATTAAATTACCTAAGACTCAGGAAGCTATAACCCTTGGATTAGTCTCCTAAAAACAAATGAGTCCATAGGATAACGAGTTTATCTGAATCACTAATAATAATATGAATAATTGTTTTTATATGTATTCATTAGGTGATACTTGTGTGCATTACATACTGTAAGTGTGTTATTATAAATGTTTGGTTATACTTAATGTATAGTGGTGCATTGTGATGCATGTTGCTAGAATGGAATATACCCAAGTGGTATAATTGTTATTGTATACTTTTTATTATCTTCCTGAGTTAGTTGAGTCTTGAAAATCATAAGTTTGGTTTATATATTGTTATGTAGTTGGGAACCTATGATAGTATGGGATATCATAGGGTATTATAGTGTAAAATTGTGTTTTACCTAGGTGGTACTTAATGTAATGATTATACCCAAACTCAAATTTACATCTAACTATTTTATTATATACATGTTTGTTATTGCTATGGATAGTGTGCATTATTATAGTTGGAAAGACTTGTATATATGTGCATGAAAATTTCAGAGTTTAGTTAATGTTATATTGGTATATTATTGTATTCCATGGAATGATGAATTAATTATTATATATGTAGTTACTTGTGTAATACTTGTGTTTCTATGTATTTGAAACTACTTCATGTGATTGCTTATGGAAATCTGGTAGTTAAGTCTTAGAACATTGGACTATGGTAGTATGGGATGCCATAGATTGTATATAATTGAAAACCAATTATATTATTGAATTGTATAGTTAAAATGTATGTTTACTCAAGTGTAATATTTATAATAATTATTTCTAATATGGGATAGAATATAATGAAATATTCATGCATATGTTTGATGGACTAAATGTATGTTGGTATTACTCCTATGTATAGCATGTCATTTGATGCATTTTATAGTAGGATATAAGTTTATGAATATTATGGTTGAATTTGTGTTTGAAAAATATGTATTACTAATGTAGAGGAAGGAGTGAGATATAATTCACTAGCTTAATGACATTGCAATGTTAGATGAAGGCAGTCCAATCAAGTGGTATGTATGAAGTTGATTGATCTAGATCATTATCATTTATTATTTGTAAATCTTTGGGCTAAATTATGTTTCATGAGACATTATCATTTCATAAGTATGGTTTTCATGTTAGTGCAATAGCTTTAAATAGAATAGATTTCTATGATACACTACAGTTTAGTTTAGAATCATACTACACATAGGTACTTGCTAGTTTCTCTAGATTCATGCATTGTCACTATCTAATCATCCATGAAGGGAGAGCCATTCCTTGATGGGATTAGTGTGGGGGATCATTTGTCTATGATTGGTGTGGTAAAACACTTGGATGATGTTCTCCCTCCCCACATCAGTTCTACTATTGAGACGACACTTGAGATTGGCATAGATACTAGAGAGTCCAAGGAACTCATGATGTAGAGAGCTAGATATATAAATTATGTACATTGTATTAGATTGAATATTATTATTGAGTATTATCGTGAATAATTATAATTACTTATTATTTTATATTGGTAGTAGAGATTACAGAGTTGCATCAACCATGGCTAAATTGTTGTATTACTTTCTATATTCATTTTATGTAGCATCTTCATGACATTAGAGATCTATGATGTAAGATGTAATGTGTGTACTTACTATTATCACTTGAAGATATATGTGATCTCTTTTTATATTCTTATGTGTAATCCATTTATGGTATATATGTTTAATATAAAAAAATCACATAATTATATGTCTAACCTAATGGGGTTGTTATAATATATTTAGCATGCAATGTTTCCAAGACATTTTCATGAAGAAACACATCCTTTTAGTATAAATAATTCATTGTTTTATAAACATGTGAAAATCATACGTTTTCCTTGAGGAACCTACCTTGTGACAATAATTACATGTATAATTAGACAATCCTTAATGGGATTTATTTTTAAATAACACTAATACCCTACAAAAAACTAATGATGTGTTTGTCATAATTGTATTGGCCACCACATACATGATTAACTTGAAATTTAGATTTACTGTTGTTATTATTTAGCCTAAATTTTATAAAATAAATAAATGTTTAATTATTATAATAGGTTTAAATATACAAAGCATCAAAATGTTGGGTTAAACATTGATAGAGGGTAGAAGTTTCTTTAAATTTAGGGAAAGAGTGATAAACTACACGGAAAACAATTTATCAATGTTGTAATCTTTTTTAGGTGATAGAAAAATCATTGGACATGGAATCACATGATGTTTTTCTCAATCTTTTGAGTGAAAGTAGTTTTATATCTTGTCTATGTTTTATCATGTATTGGTAAGTACATACACACGTGACGAATATGGTTTCTTTGTAAAATTAGAAAAATATCACATTCAAAAAAGGATAGTTTTATTTAATGTGATTCAATAAAGTTAATATACTACATGTTAAATCATGAATGAATCATTAGTAGCTTTATTAGGGAATGTTGCCAATACACTTTCATTAAGAAACACATCCTTTTAGTATGAATCATGAACTATTCTGTATTACAAGGCTTTCAAAACTCATGAAAATCATATGCTTTTCCTTGATGGCCCTATTTTTTGATAATAATTACATCCAATTGGACAATCTTTCATGGAATATATTTTAAAATCACAATAATATCTAACAATATTTTAATGGTATTTCATTATAATTCTAAGTTGGCAACCACATACTTATTTCACCTTTAAAATTATATTTTATCTCTCTATTTATTTTATACTATTATTTATAAAATAAATAAAATTTTAATGATTGTAATAGGTGTAAAACTAGTTAGTATCAAAATGCTAATTATGTACACTAATTAGTAATTATAATTTTTACAAATTGCTAATTATGGAAAATTGTTATTTTTTGAAAACACTAAAAAGATATATACTTAGGTCACACACTATTTTTCGTTAAGTATTCTCAAATTATGAATATAGAAATAAAAAATGGAGATTATTGTGTAAGCTCAAGATTAGGAATATGATAAAAATTGTTTCTAGATTGTTCTAATGTAAGTGAATGGCATCATATTATGTTTGAATCTGTTGACAATGAAATTTCCCCAATTGATTGTGATAAATGAATTAAAGGAAAATTTGAGAAAGTGGAGTTCCAAAAATTAATGATCTAAGATACAAGATTAGAGAAGATTCCTAGATGTGATTGTTGTAAGTGGTGGGAAACATTGTTCATTTGAGTTCCTTAACTTTAGACTTCTCCCAGTTGTTTGAAAAATTTATTATCACTACACTATGCTCCCTACTTTAAATAGTGTTCTTGATGAACTTTCAGACCCAAACTGCCATGAAAATACTTGAAATCACAAAACCCTAGTTTCTTGCACAAAAATGGAGTTGATATTGAATTGGGCAGAATTAAGCAAAATAGATTGAGTTGGACTAACCTTGGTTAATCCACATTGAGTCACAATGTACTACACTTAATTCCCAATACTCTAAATATGTATTGAAGTCAAATGTAGTTTTCTTGCTTATGCATATGCTTGAAATTGTAAATTCAATTCTTGATGCTTTTTCTCCTATTTTTCACTTAGCACAAGCATATGAATGTGAATTCATCTTTGAATATAGATTCAAATTTTCTATAGATATAATAGTAAAATATTTAAGTATCTTTCAAGAGTGAGGAGAATGGTCCTATATTCCTTACAGGAGCCTTATATTTATATATGTTTCAAATTCTAATTGTATACCTCTTAGCATACAAAAGTTAACTATAGATAATACCCAACACACACATAAATAATAATTAAATGAAATTTGAGTCAAAATAAATTCTATAAATTATACCTATATGAGTTTGCACTTTATAGCTAGGGTTGCATGACAATCTTGTCCAATTACTATGGACTTATCCAAAAGGAAATGGACTGAAATTATAGATTCCCATGAAAAAATGGCAAGATGAATAACTAATAGACAAGCTTACATACCATAGCAAATAAAGGCTCAAGTAAAATATGTCAATAAACTTTTTATTCATTTTCAATAATATATGCATATATATTTTTATTAGATGTCATAAAATATGGGCTTGTACCAAATTTGGGTGTCTACATTTGTCCCCCCTTTCATTCTAGTCATGAAATTATAAGATTAAAGGAAATGATAAAACATTTGCATGTAGTCACACTTTGTCTTCTGACTCTGAATTTTTATTTTTTTGAGATACATCATGGAATAATTTTCAATAAAAAATTTAGTTGCTAATGCCCATTTATAAAATTTGAAAGCCTAAAATTTGAAATTGCTGAAAGATAAAGAATGAGAAAAGAGTACACATGTATGAATGTAGTATTGTTTCACCTATGGAAATTTCTCATGCTATGCCAAGTCTAGAGAGGATTTTCTTTCCTATTCATTTTGTGACCAAAAAAATGAATAGTCACGTAATAGGTAAAGGGAGATCCATATGTCATTAGTTGTCACTATAGCAATGATCATAATGACTGGAGTAATTAAGCAATCTCAAATCCCATATATTGAGATAATATTTAGAGGAAATGTTCCCCCTTGTTGAAAAAAATTAGAGAGAGTAGTTGATTATGTTCAATTTTTGACAAACTAAGAGTGATCAAGTCTCAAGTTTTGAATTTAATCAATCAATCCCATGAATTAAAATGTTGTATTGTTCTAGCTCTTATAAATGAGTAAAATTAATCCATGTACTAATCCACAAAATGTTGAAACCATGATGGGTTCACTATTAGTGATGCCAAGGTTATTGATTGTCACATAACATGGATGTATAACACCTAAAATATAAGATAAAACAAGATAAATGAGGTTTACTATATGTAATTCCAAGATCCTTGAATATTGTTGAAATTTAACATGAATTACACAACACAAAACATATGTGCACAAGCCCACACAAAAATTATAACTCATGTTTTTGGATGATACAATATTATTTATACCTTTAGATGTTCCTCCATCAAACACCTAATGTTTTAGTATCATGATCTCTATATCAAAAACGTAAATTGAATGGTAAAACCATAATGTTGGCTAAATGACTTGACCATGTTTTCCCTTTGCATCGTGTTAGTTATCTATGGAGTTTACCTTTATATCTTTTCTTCCTTTTAAAGCCAACTACTATATTATAACTCATCCTCCTCAACCTGGCTCTTATCGGCCTTATATTTCAATTTCTCATTACTTGATCATGGTTTGTTTACCACCTCTAATTAACTATATTTATATTTATCTACTCTTTTAGGATTTTCACCACCTTTATCTCTTCTAAGAGGAATAATGATTAAATCATTCCAAGACAAATATATCAAGTGCTAACATAAACATCACATCAAGTCTGATATGCAAATAAGAGCTATATCATTTAATATCCAAAATAAGGCATGCAAGTAGAATGGAGAGACCTTGTATAATTAGCCAAGGCAAAACAAGAAACAAGCCTAACTAACCAATGTGGGATAAATCCACATAAAGGACACAAGTAGGAAAATACAATAAACAATATATAACTAGGTAATAATGAGCAAATACTATAACACCCCTCCCCCTCAAGTGAACTTAGGGGATAATAATAACCAAAAATAAAGTAGAATATCCACTGTATGAATCTTGACAATAAGGCCTAATGAGGTACCCATGTATAATATATATTCATGAAACAAAGAAGGAAGATGTCATTATAGACACCCCCAAGGATAACATCTAAAACCACAAACATGCCACACAACTAAAGGAAATGAGGTCATGAAAAAGGATTTGTGAAGATGTTAACAACCTTCTGCCGCATAAAAATTTACTCTAAGCAAAGAACTCTATCCTAAATGCATTATCGAATGAAGTAAATGTGTATCTCAATATGCTTGGTCTACTAGTGCTCAATTAACTAGTGAGATATGTGAATTGCACTTTGGTTATCATACCAAAGTATAGTGGATGAATCCTATGTCAAGCCAAAATCTATCAATAACAAAAAAAACTAAAGAACCTATTGACTCATTGTAACTATTGACTTGTACTTAGCCTCTATAGATGAAATTCCAATACTCTATTACTTATTACATGCCCAAACAACTAGAGAAGAACTAAGACAAATTATGTATCCAGAAGTGGAATGCCTATCATCAAGAGAACCTGCCCAATCTAAATTAGTGTACCCAACCAACTAAGTAGAACATGTGCTGTAGTGTAATCTAAAATGGGTAGTGCCTCACAGATATCATAAAATCTTCTTGACATCCTAACAATGACTATCATGAGGAGTAAGTGCAAACCTAGATACAAGCCTAATTGAAAATGAAATGTCAAGAAGAGCATGGAGCAAATACATAAGAATCCAAACCATCTACCTCTACAATTTATGATCACAAAGAGGAATAATGTAGGTATAAGTGAGAGTGACTCTATATTGAAAAGAAGATGGACTTGTCTTGTAATCAGCCATACCAAAATGTTGAAGAAGATCAAGGGTGTACTTATATTGAATACAATGAATCCTTAAATCTAACTCAAAAATATGTAAACCAAGGAATAAGTGGAAAACACTGAGATCAATCATATCAAATTGCATTTAAAGTGCCTACTAAATAGCCTTAACCTTAGAAGAGGAGTTTCATGTGAGAAGCATATCATCAACATGCAATACTAGTATAAAAATGTCCTCCCCAACATGTTGGATATATATTATGGGATCTAAGTGGTAGTGAACAAGTCCATTAGAGATAAGAAAAGAATTCATGTTCTCATACCAATCCTGAGGGCCCTATTTGAGACCATAAAGAGACCTCCTAAGTCGATGGACAATAGAAGAATCATGAACAAACCTATTAGGCTAGTCCATATAAACTTCCTCCTACAAATGTCCATGTAAGAAGTCACTCTTAACATCCATCTGACACACTATCCAACCTTGTGATGTACTAAGATAAATTACAAGGTGAATAGAATCCATCTTGGTAATAGGAGAAAAAGTCTTAGAGTAGTCAATAACTTCAACCTACGAGAAATCCTTTACAACAAGACATCGCTTATACTTATCAATAAACCCATCAACTGCATATGTGGTGAAATATGTCAACTTGTACCTAACCAACATTCTTCCCTTAGGAAGAGATACCAAATCCAAAGTATGATTCTTCATCAAATAATAATATTCATATGTCATCACATCATCCCACTCTTGTATCCCATTAGCCTGTGAAAAATATTATCGATCCTTAGATAATTCCTGACACAAAAGTCTAATACCTATATGATATGCATGATGATGTATAGTGGGTGGAATATCCTATATAAAAGGTGATGCCTCAGAGACTGTAGTATGATCCCATAATGGCATAGTGACAACATCAATAGGAAAAGGATCCTCAACATCCATAACCTCTTCAAGGGCCTCCTGAACTAAATCCTCAAAGAATGAATCCTCAAGAGGAGTTGAGAAATCAATAAAAGAATAATAATAAGGCATGGAAGAGAATTAAGTATCATGAGAAGTGAAGTTCTCATCAAACTATACATGTGTTCTAAAAAGAACATCATGAATATCTGGATCCAAAAGACGATAAGCTCTCATGTCCTCACAATAACCTTAAAATATCAAGGGTTTAATTTTCTTATATAATGTTTTCCTTTTGTTATTTGGTACAAACACTCAAGCATGGATCCCAAAGACTCTAAAAATGAGACATCAGGATTGGTTTCAGACTAAGCCTCCTCTATAGTTAAATGTTCAAATGCTCTATTTGGTATGTAATTTTGAATGTAAATTTCATAATTAACTACTTTGGCCCAATAGATAGGAGGTACATCTCATGAATGACTCATGTAGTTAGTCATCTCTTTCAAAGTTTGGTTCTTCCATTATGATAATCTATTCTATTATGGAGTATGTGGAATAAAATGATGGTGAAAAATACTATGAACTTCCAAAAAATTAGAGAACTCTCTATTGAATTACTCCCCACATTATCAGTTTTAAGCTTCTTGATGCAACTATAAGACTATTTATTGAGCAAAACCTTTAATATTATGAATTTTTAAAAATATCACTCTTGTACTTGAAAAAATAAACCCAAGTATGCCTTGAGAAATTTTCAATAAAATTAAGTGCATACTTAACTTTGATGAAAGGAGTTATAAATACCATCAAATCACTGTGTGCAAGCTCAAGTGGTGAAGAAGCTCTCTTGGACATACCCTTAGGAAATGTATCTTTATGTTGTTTCATTAATTCACAACCAAGAAAAACTCCATCAAGACATGAAACTATAGGAAGATGATCTACCATACTATGATTACTCAACTCCTTCAATTATTTATAATTAAGATCTCTAAATATCTCATTCCAAAGCTTACTCTCAGGATCTACATGAGAGACAAAACATGTCCCTATAAGATTAGTATCATCAAAATGCTCAATGTAATAGAGTCAAGAACTATGATCAACAACACCATATACAATTAGTGTGTGAGGCTTTATCAATGCCCAAAGTTTAGCCCCCTATGGTGTGAAAGTCATTGAATTACCTTGACTAGAATGACAAATCTAATATATAGAAAGCAAAATTGTAGAGATGTTAGGGACATATAGAGAATCATTGGAAAGGCCATGCTCAATCTATTTATCACCATTTCCATTAATATAAATAAAGTAAGAATCTCTAACCTCAATGTTGAAATTAGAACTCAACCCAAGAGATACAAAAGACTCCTTAGAAGACATCATGTGGTGATAAGCACCAAAATCTATGATCCAACTATCTAAAATAGGTGATTGAGATCTCCCAATAAAATTTCATTATTTACCATGTTCATTTAGTGGAGTGGAGATATAAATATTGTGTTTTCTCACTATATCCTCCAAGGCTTGATTTCTCTTAAAACACCTAGATTCTTCATGACCAGTCCCCCCCAAAAAAAACATGAAAGGCTAGACTTATTCATGTATTTAGAAGAAGACTTGGGTTTAGAGTTATTGGGTTTAGTATCACTTTCAGATGGAGGAATGTTCTTTGATTTAATCTTTTATTTTCCCTTGATATTATTTTTATATGTTACTAATGATTTTTGAGAGGTGGAAGAATAAAGGTGAGACACTTTAGATTCCTCCCTAGTAAGTCTTTCACAAAACAACATGAAATCAAGAATTTGAAATGTTACACCTAAGGCATCCATGCTAGAGAAAAAGGTGGAATCAAAGATTTGTAATGGACCTTTCAACTTGGATAGAATAAAGTATACACACTCTTCATATTTCTTATCTCATCCACTCCCCTTCAATTGTGTCAACAAGTTTTTGAACTTAGTGAGATAGTCTACAATAGAGAGAAAATCTTTAGGATTGAGAGAAGTAATTTTGACTTAAAGATACATGGCTCTCATGTGATCTACTTTCCAAAATAAACTCTTTAGTTTAGCCCATATTTTTAATGGAGAATCACATACATACAAACAAAACAAAATAATATCACTAACAAAACCCCAAATCAAATCCATACACTCTTCAAATTTATATTGGTGATAAAAAAATTTATATTCTCTAGTGAACTATAGTTGAACTTTATTCAATAGTGACCATAATCATTTGTGTTTAATGATTGTTTTCATTCTAGTTATTCATGTATGGCAGTTATGTGTAGTCAAAGGCTCACATTGATGTCAGAATAGGCTAGTAGGTGATCTGCTGGTAGAGTGAACACACAAGCAATTATACAAACCGATGATGAACTTATATTTAGAAACATGTAAGAAGATGTACAATAATTGCCTTGCTTATCAATTACTTCTATGCACAACTCTACTTTTATCATCTTGGTTTTGTTTATTACAATAGCATGGTGAACATGAATATAAATAAGGAGTAGGAGGAGTTAACTCAATGGAGAACTCATGTTGAAACTAAGTGTAACTCACTATGTAACTCATAGGAGAACTCATAGTGGTACTTAGTAGAACTCTAGATGGAACTCACCCTCTCACCCACTTAACCTCTTATCACACATAAGTAACCTAAAGTTACAAGTGTAAGAATTATCCATTTAATAAGTAAATTGAATAATTAATATCCTAAACCAACACTCCTTTTAAGCATAGCTTAGGTGGGCAAAAATGGAAAGATGGGTCTTGGAAACAAGGCCTAATGAGGTACCCATGTACAATGCAATTCTAAAAAAATGGAGTAAAAGGAGAAAACCTAGTGGGAAAAAAATCCCCCCAAAAAGAGAGAAAAATAAAATAAGGGACTAGAAAGCCCACTCCAACAGCCCCCATAAGCACAGCTTAGGTGGGTTGTAAAATTGGGTCCTAACAACAAGGCCTGATGAGGTACCCAAGTACATAGTGATGATCCCAATATCCTACAAAATATGAAAGATGTGTGCCACCACAAATAAAAGAGAGAATTTGTGTACATAATGTTACATGATGAATGTTGTAGTAGGTCCCTCTACAGAAAATGTTATCTCTTCCTTTCATAAAAAAACCACAAGCTATCAAACTACATAATTCCCACTCAAGTGAAATGCATGTAGGAATCATGATGTGAATAGTGAAGCATGATTCACCAACTGAAGAAAGAATTTCCATATGAAGAGATGAGTCATCAATGCTTAAAATAGGTGTACTCATACTAAAATCAGTAAATTCCTTAGAAATACAAGTTTGTGAAGGCTCTACAAGAGTAATAATATGCACAAGAATGGAAGTAGAATCTGCAATAGGATAACTAAGGTCTGGCATAATATCAATCTATAGTGGGGGCTCAACATAAGGAAGATCACTATCCACCATAGATGTATCATCACAAGAAATAAAATCATGAGGAGAGATTATAATAGTCTCTAAAGAGATGATAGAAAGTGGAGGAGGAGGTCTGACATAAATCTCAATAAGATCACTAAAACAAATCTATAGTATGCTCTAAATAATGCATGGACACTTTGTATATTCCACATGGAAATGAAGATTCATGGAAATATAAAGTAACAGAGTGGAAAAAACCTTGTCACAAGTATTATCCCACTTATCAAACTGAATAGGATTAGTGGGTGCAAGAATCTATCCATATAAAAATGGAATACGATTCTTACATGTGAGAAATTTTTTCATATAAGCATGCCAGGAATCATAATTATCCTTCCTAATAAGGATCACTATAGATGAAATAACTCTCCTCATCAAGATACTATCAAATAGGGTTGACATGATCGAGAGAAGACACCAAAAAGGTGCACAACTACAAAATATACTTTGCAATAAACCCCTAAAGCATGCTCATGAAAGGGATGTCAAACATAATCGAGAATGCATCCAAGTGAGCAATTAGTGCTAGAGTGGGTAAACAATGGTGCATGCTCTAGAGATGGAATTTGGACTGGGTTGAAAATGAGTCCACACTGATGAGAGTAATTAGTGTATGAAGTATGATGTAGAAAGTAGTATGGCCCATAAACCCCTTGAATATATCACTTTATAACTTGAGTGCATTTTACAAAAAAAATTAAACTAATGGAAAGAGGACAAAAACATGCACTTTTGAAAAAAGTGGCACTCGATTTTGAATTACCAGTCAAAATTTATACCAAAATACATTTCCCATCATTAATCATCTATTTGATTAAATTATACTTAAAGTTTAAATGCCTAACATGATTAAAAACCAACTATGTCATATAAACACGTATTGAAATTGACACAAAATTACAGACCTCCTCGCATCAACAAAATTAAAAATCTACATTACCCATGCAACCCTACATGAACTTTTATAAAAAAAACCTCTTCAAGGGGGTTTTAATTAAAAATATACAAAGCTATTTAAATAAAAATTAAAAATAGGCTTTAATTTTTAATTTGTTTTAGGGAAATTTAGTGTTCACTTCTAAAAAGAGAAAGAAGCCAACTAGATTGGCACCGCCATTAGAGGTCATAAGGTAGGGATTATTAATATGTATGTAAATAAAGAGAAAAATGTTGTCATATGCATGCATGGGTCTTTAACAGGTAGTGGAGTTGAAGTTGAAGAATTAGAATGTTGTTAGATATGCAGTTATATACTACATGTAGAGAGATGTGTAAGAGAGCTAATGGAGAACTGGAACACTAATGGAAGAGTTGTAACACTACCACAAGTTTGGGACACCAAAAGAGACCATAAAACCTCTAATTAAGTATGGTGGGTAGTATATCTTGGTTAATATGAGTTGCATGGCTATCGCTTAATCGCAAGAAAAGAGGGCTTTGTGCACCCAAAAAAATGTAGATGACCCTAATTTAAGCATATATCTAAGATAGAATAAAGAATGGCAGTATTGATATGTATGTATGCATAGGTCTAGAGAAAGCATCGATAGCTAAGGAAAACAAAGCTTGAGCTCACTGTGAAAGATTAGAATTGATAGCTGCAAGGTGAATCCACCAATCACTAAAGGAGGAAAAATTTAGGCAAGATATAGCAAGACAACTTTGGGTCACTACTTACAAGGTCTACTAGGGAAATGGGTGATACACCTTCGATATATAGGTCATCAAATACTATTGTGGTCAATAGTGTGGATATTTTGTTGCTATTGCTAAGTGATAATATCATCCCATATTTTACAGACACCTTTCTCGATAGCCCTTATTAGTGTCATCCTTTGGCAGGCAATGTTGGGATGGATAACTTCATGTTGTCTAACATTGTGACTTATATTATGACCATTGGGGTGGGCACTTTGGATTGAAACTTCCCTACCCATGTAATTCTCGATGACCAAAAATGGTACCAGGGGGTTTCCCTATCCACTGGGTCACAGCCTCCCATGGAACTGCTAGAACTAGTTTACACTAGCAATGTTAGCCTCAAGAAATTTCCTTATATAGTTAATACATCAAATACATTCAAATGCTAATGCTATCAATATGCAAATTCCTCTTTAATAATTTAAATAATATAAAATAGAAATTAAATAGATACCCTGATGTTCATTACTAGAAACTTTAGCTCTGATACCATGTCAAAATAGCCTAGTAGGTGATCCTCTGGTAGAGTGAGCACACAAGTAATTTTGTAAATCAATGATGACCATGTATTCAAAAACATGCAAGAAGATGTGCAACAATTGCCTTGCTTATTAATTACTGCTATGCACTACTCTGCTTTTATCAACTTGGTTTTGTTAATTACAATAGCATGGTGAAGAGTAATATAAAGGAGTAGGGGGAGTTAAATCACTAAATAACTCATGTTGTAACTGAGTGTAATTCACTATGGAACTCATATGAGAACTCACAGTGGAAATCGGTAGAACTCCAGATGGAACTCTAGGTGGAACTCACCCTCTTACGCACTTAATCTCTTATCACACCTAAGTAAGCTAAAGCTACAAGTGTATGAATTATATATTTAATAAGTAAATGGAATAATTAATATCCTACATCAATAACTGATTTAAACTATAATAATAATAATCCATGTTAGCAAATTACCAAGAACAAAGAATTCAATAGGATGCACAAATTGGCATCAAGACAAACCCCCCCAAAAGATTTGTATTGAGCCCCCACTCGAATTTGGCACTTTATAAAAGTAATGCATTTTTACAAATGGATGACACCAATAGATAGAGAATTGGAAACCATAAACTTTTAAAACAAATTAAACTCAAATCTGAGTTATAGTTCAAAAGATATAGGCTTTACAAATTGGTCAAATTTAATAAAATTTATATTATAAGCTGATTTTTGCAACTAAATTGGAAATGAACCTAGCCTTCTAACCAATTAAATGAACTCTAAATTCATCATAAACATTCTCAATCCCACCAAAGTGAAAAAAAAAACTCTCAGTGATCACTATGCATGTGCAAGTGAAAGATTTTTCTTCTTAGGGACATAAAACAAAATTGATAAAATGAGAAATCTAATAAATAGAAAGAAAATCTATAGTGATGTTAGTGACATATAGTGCATCATTGGTCACCCTCAAGATATATATCACACTTTCCCTTAACATAAATAAAGGAAGAATCTCTAATCTCAATGTTGAAATTAGAACTCAAACCAAGAGATACAAAAGACTCCTTAGAAGATGTCATGTGGTGACAAGAACTAGAATCTATGATCAAACTATCTGAAATAGGTGACTGAGATCTTCCAACAACATTAAGTGATTTACCATGTTCATTGGGTGGAGATACAAATATTGTGTTTTCTGACTGTATCTTCTAAGGATTTCTTTCTCTTAAAACACCTAGTTTCTTCATGACCAGTCCCCCCATAAAAAATCATGAAAGGATAGACTTATTATTGGATTTGGAAGATGACTTAGGTTTAGAGTTATTGGGTTTAGTGGCACTTTCAGATGGAGGAGTGTTCTTGGATTTACTCTTTTATTTTCCCTTACTCTTAGGATTAGATACTACTAATGCTTTTTGAGAGGTGGAATACTCAAGGTGAGACAA
>JARHVA010005631.1:392500-402500 GCA_037957365.1 Torreya grandis
GATATATTTTCAATCTCTTGATGGTTTTTATGAGAAAATTCTTAAATTACAAACTAAAGGGTTTATTAACTTCACTTGCAGGATTTAAAATACTTGACAAATAATTGTTTGACTACCTTAAGGATTAAGGTTGGATAGATCATTAAAACATATATTATGATTATCATTTATATGTTTGGACAATATCATATTTCTAACATTTATATTCATAGAAGGAAATAGATTATTATTGTTCATATCCAAAAAAAAGCATCCACGATGTATTACAAAGGCACATCTAATTTTATAGGAGAATACACATTTTTTTAATATTTAACCAATGGTTTTCAAAAGTATTTATTTATTCTAGAATTTTTTTTAATTAAAATCTTATATATTTACATTTTTGGTGGCATAAAATAAAATTAAACATAAAAATTAATACATTATACAAGATGAAACATAATAAGTTTCTAATAAATTTTAAAATTTAGAAAGGATGTAGGAATTGTGATCAAGTATAATAATAAATCAAAACATTCGTAAATTTGGATTGAGGAGCTTGTAAAATAAGGGTTTTCTAGAAGATAAAAACTAATAGATGGAAGATAATTGAGCGTGAATTCATAATAATATGACTACCTTAAATCAAGCACCATAAAACATGTAAAGTAACATTAAAAGTCCTAATCAATTTGCTAAAATCAAAATGTATAAAGTAGGAAGGCTCTTAGGTTTTTAGATTGACATCACAATGTATTTTGAGTTGTTTCTAGGCATGTAGTCATACTATAAATTATTCACACTGCTAGATGAATATTTGAACCTACACTCTTATGAGATTTTAACCCAGTAGAGAAAATTGTCAAAACCTTACATACAATCCTAGTTAAATTGTGTGGTCCAAGTGAAAACCTACATATTACGACAAATAAGTTCACTCTTGTTCATATGTTGTTGCTTTCTACCTTAGTTTCACAACTTGACTCTTCTACCCATAAAATTAACAAATCAATAAAATTTTAAATGGAAAAGAGATTGGTTTAGGGATATGTTTAGATAGGGTTAGTGGTGGCACGTCGCCCTTTATAATTTTTCAAACCCCTCAATGATACATAGAGAAATTATGTGTCAATAAACAAAAAATGAATAATATAAATATATAATAAAAATAGTGTAATCAAAATGTTCCAAAAATACTTTTCATAAAATACTTGATAAAGACTTTATAATATTAGATGATCAAACTAATCTCTCTTTTATTTAAAAATGACTTGAATTCAAAGTTTGACAAAATTAACATGCATAAACAACCAAAACCCATTATAAAGAAACAAAAATATGCAGTCGTAAAGACCATGTCTACGTATACCCGCCGACTCAATTAACGTTTATTATTTATTCGAATAGAATGTTCGAATCGCGATTAAGCATGATTTTGAACAAAACTGTCTTAAGGCGGAATAAAATTAATATTGGAATCCGATATAGTTTTGGGAGATCGTAGTTTGACTTGGTCCAATCAATACTTCCATTCACATGCACCCAATCGCACGTATGTTGAATGGGGAAGCTCGAGAGAAATCAATCTTTGTTGAATAGATAAGCCTCGTTATAAACGACGATATGGTGTCTAAGTGGCATAAGGAATCTTTTATCGTCGTTCTTTTCATATGATAGCAAAACTCGAGACAAATGGATATCGGTGCTCTCGTAAGTAGGATTAGATTAATAGGACTTTTTTAATAAAACTTCCCGTCGTGAGGCAAAATTTAAACGGATATTACATAAGTTCTAGGATAAGCATCTTACGTAATACGAAGTTAAAATGGCTTTTTTTTTTTTTGGAAATTTTACAAAACTTTTTGGGATTTTGTTGGGCAATAACGAATCTTTTATCATCGTTCTTTGTAGATGAGAGCAAAATTTGATATAAATGGATATCGGTACTCATCTTATATTAATAGTATTTTCTTAATAAAATTTTTGATCGTGAGACAAAATTTAAACGGATATTTGGAATTTCAACAATTTTGAGTGGGTTCTTTGGACGAGTATTAAGGAGCAATATACACTGAATAATAAATATAAGTATTTTTATATTTTTGTTCAATCATTAATTTGTATTGATCTTTCTATGAAGCTTTGTACCCTTATTTTGTGTAACTTTTTCAAAGATTGGAAATAGCTATCCTACAGTCATTTTTACCATTTTCCTTTAAAGAAGGTCTATTTGGCCATCCTTTCTACTTGGCCTCTCACTCTTCGCCTAAATCAAAAATAGAAATGTAGATTTAGTTTTAAATTTTGGTCCAAAATGAGTACTCAAATCTGGAGATCTAACGCTGATTTTGGTACTCAAGTGTTGGCTTGAAAAATTATGCACTGCAAGCTACATGTTGGGGATATGTTGAAATACATAATGGTTTAACTAGCGAAATGTCCTTTTTGCCAAAATGTTGAAAGTATGAAACATATATTCTGGGATTGCATACATGCTAAGAATTAATGGTTTGTTGTGTTTAGAGACTTACCTGTGATTTTCAATCATGATTTAAACTGGAAGGAAGCTATTTTGGCAAGTTTTGGCATGCAAAATTAAGTGTTTATTGATTCTATCAGACAAGTTATTTTAAAGAATATATGGAAGAATAGATGTAAAACTATATTTTCTAACAATGTTCATCAAGGAGTTGGCACTCTAAGGCTTTACTTTGACATATTTATTCAAGTGGTCTTCTTGTTTTCACAGCTTCAAATTTTATGCAAAAATAATGCTAAAATTATAGACCAGTTTCAACAAGTTAAAGATCAAGTGTTGAAATTTCAGTCACACAACAAGCTCAGCCAATGCAGTGTTGTTTTATAGCTCACGTAATGTTGTTTGGGCAGCCTGTTGGATTTGATTATGTAATGCTTTCAGAGATTTACTCAATTGTTGTAATGTTGTATAGCAACTCTTGTATTCTTTTTCCATCTGCCTATTGGTAGCTTTATTATTTTGTAATGCTTTGTTTCAATATTAAAAAAATTAAATTAAATGGATATTACATCAAGTTCTATTATAAGCATCTTACATAATCCGAAGTCAAAATTTATCCACAATATTGTTCTTAGTCATTGTGAAACGCCAAAAATATCGATCTACATGTGGAATCTTGTAGATATCTCAAAATGTTTTAAGGTATTTTTTTAGTCATAAAATTGTATTATTCTAGAGATCTTTGTCTTTTTTTATTATCAATCTATGTCATTCTCTTATTTGTACATTATTTTCCATGTTTGCAGATGTTTCCTCTTAGTTATCTCCTCTTTCTCTCTCACAATCATCTTTTTTCCTTCATCTTTATTTCTTATAGTTTATAGTGTTTTCCTTAGAAACATACAGTGCAGTCTCATTCCAACCCCAACCTTGTGTTGGGATTCCCAATAAATTTGGGTCCTTATTTATTGGGTTTCTCACACATTGTGGCTGAAGTGTTAATATGGTCCTGCCTTTAATCCAATAAGTCTATAAAGATACATGTACATTAGTGCATTTAGGTCATACAAATAATCAATTAAAAGTTTTAGATCATACATTCAAGAATCGAAGGAATTTTCAAGTATTTTCTATTGCATTTTAAAAGAAATCAAGAATTCATTATGTTACTAAAAATCATAACAAAGGATAAAATGCATCACACTAGACTGCTTGGCTAAGATGCATTATACTTGGCTTGATGTTTTTAATATTGTGAACTATTGATGGGTGTAAGAAATTAGTCAATGCTTAAAAATTATGTTGACCCCAAACACAAGCCCCAAAACAAGTATTTTGATTTACTTTTGCAAGTTTAGCTACCGTATATTGAAACTTAAAACTACCCATGATCAAATGTAAACTAAAGCATAGCTCACATGCATAAATGGTAGAGAGGCAAGGCACAAAACTAAATAAAATAAACTCAATATCTCATAATAATGATATCGTACATGAAATTAGATAACAAGATCTTAATTGATTTTCTATGGTAAGGTGCATGGAGTAAAGGTTATATATATATATATATATATATATATATATATATATATATATATATATATATATATATATATAAAGAGTAAGCTTCTCTTTCCTTATTGGCCACATTTAATAGGAAAATATTGTTGGTCTATGAAGAACTAGAAAACTAATGGCTAGCATAAAGGCTAACTTACTTATCATATTCTAAGCCAAGGAAATTGTGCATGATGGTGCACATATCCGAATTTAAAATAGTAAACTATGGACGAGGCTAACTAAATAAAATGTATATTTTATATTGCACCAACACCCTCCTTAAGTACAAATTAAGTAAGCTATACAGAAAAATGAAGCTCAAAAATATCTAAAATGGGTCCCGAAAACTAGGTACATGATGAGGTACCTATGTTCAAATATAAATAAAATATTATGGGATACCAGGTGTCCCTATGAATGCCAATATATTTGAATAAAATGTATAGGTGCACATATACTACAACTACAAACTCAAACTAGTAACTGGTGCTCTTTATGAGACTTAGTCATATAAAACACTAATTTTAAAATATGGGTAGATAACAAAGCATTGCACACCCATCCTCCCACAAATGATGAATTGGATGGAAGATGGTGATATCAAAATATGTCTCTCCTAAGGTCATGATGAAGTGCTGAATGAAATGATAAGTGATAAAAAAATTTGACACTAGGAGGAGATTACATAATAGGTCCAAAGTGATGGAAAAATCAGCCAACTTCCTTTGAAGTGCTCTAAAATATTTTGGTGATGATGCCTAGCTAGTGTCATTGTAATTTTTACTACAATGTGAGAATCTCCACATGTGTGTGTAGAAGAAATGAGTGAACACATGGGAATACCATGAATAAATGAGATATACAACAACCCTCATATAGGTTTTGGCTAACAATGTGCCTAATAAGATACTCGTGTATAAGCAAGTAATAAAACATGATTATTGTGCTAAACAAAATTTTTATTGTGCATATTTTTTTTATTATTATGTGGTAAAATAATCTTCTATAAATTTGAAGTAAGATGCATAGAAAGAGGCCTTAAATGCATAAAAATTAATGACATGAGTGGAATTGGGTGATCAAACTAACAAGTTATTGGTCAAAATTGTGAAGAAAAACCAATACAAATGTTCAGCATGAGTGGCCCAAGATCCAATACTTCAAATGCATAGAAATTGATAATTGTTGGGATGTTAGAATTCACTCACTAAATGGAAAAATCAATGTGTGGAGGTGTTGAAAAATTAAAGGAATTGAGGAAGTGTTTACAAAGGTGGTCCAAATCCATTACTTGAACTTCATGTTCAAAAAATTAGGAGTTATGTCAAAAAATTGTGTCATGTGAAAAGGAATAATTTTTTATTAATAAGATCTCAGAAGCTAAACCATGTGTGATACCATGTAAAATTTGAGGGAGAAAATAAGTATTTCCATTTCAGGGGAATAATCTTGAATAATGAGCACAAAACCCATCGTAAGAGTGTAAATAATTAGCATATAAAATATTCCAAATGTAGCACAAAACATTTTTTCCAAACACAAGCCAAAACAAAATAATGCCCCCCGATCCCCTAAAAGGATCCCCTAGGGGATAAGTGCTTAAGAAACATGGACATATGGCATATAGGTCATTGCATGTAAGGCATAAATGACAAAAATAGATAATTTCATAGTCAACCATGCATGTTGGATTTGAATTGCATAAAAAAATTGATTCCTTTGTATAACATGAAGAATTTAACTCAACCTATAGGGGATAATGTGATTTCAGATGCATGTTTTTACGTAGACATCAATGTTTCTTCTTTAAATAGTAATTGTGATAGAACATGAATGTTAAAACCTCCTAAAATTATTATTGGAATGTAAATGATAATTCTTTTATTATTATAACCTAAAATACAAAAAAAAGGATGAAAACATTGATAGTACTAAGAAATATGGTATACATAATCTTGGTGCTACATCTAGAATCATAAGTGGATTAGAAGAGGTGGTTTTTTCATATTTTACCTTCTTTAGAAGTCATTTCGAGAATTCCTTTTAGACCTATCATTTTTTCTATTATTTCTATTGTTCTTCCTTCTAAAAATCCTATGTTTTCAAATTCTCAAGATGTTTTTATTGCTCTTACATTCTCTCAACATTTTACTCCTCTTACTTCTCAACATGTTTCTATTCTTCATTACATGTCTCAAAATATTCCAAGTTAAAATATTTCTCTAATATTTCAATCATCACTTATTCATTATATTCCTCTACCTATAATGCATATATTTGTCATATATTGCAACAATCGCTTACTCATTATGTTCCTCCACCTACAATGCATACATACAACATCAAGTCAAAAGTATTTCTGAACATCGCTCTTACCACTACGGTTAGCATATTCCTTCCACGTTTACAGATTGTTCAACATTAATAATTCATCGTCGGACTTTACATTTGATTTTTTTTCCCATCAGAATAATATTCACAATTAAATAGATGATCTATAATTTATTTTCCCAATTTCACATTAATTTTCAATAATTTCATTAAAAAACTAAGATAAATTTAAAGTGTACATGATTGATCTTAACCAACACTCACAAATTAATGGGATCCACATTCTCAACCAATCATATAAATCTACACTAAAACTATTAAATATTAAATAAATTTAATTAACTACCCAACTAAAATCAACCAATTTATGAGTACTAGTTAAACTCACCACATAAGCATTTAACCATGCAATCCACATCATCCTAGAATATACAATATTAATGTCTAAATTTTTAAAGTTTGGTTGAGCTGTTCCAGTATGGTTTCAAGACATTAATAGAAGCGAAGAAGCCTCTTCTTTACGAGGAGCAAAATAAGAAAGGGACAACAAAAAAATTAGATGAGCTCCTTCGATTTAAAAAATGGAATTAACAATAAAGTCGTACAACTGTTCATAGCACAAGATATGATTAACATAAAATAAAGAAAGAGATTTACAGGTCACCTTGACAATATATCTATACGTTGACAAAAACACAATACATATAAAATAATGGGAAATAATTTGGACCAATCATTCATACCGAAGTAATTTCGAGTGTCTATGAATATCAATTTTCATTTTAAAATTATCGATTATAAACAATTTTGAATTTTCGCAATTAGATAATAAAAAAATTCTTCCGTTTATATTTTCAAATTTATCCTTCTTAACCCAATTTTACATTAGTTTATAAACAACTTCGTATGGACAAGCTTTGCTTTGTGTGTATGATGAGAAAACCAACATAACTCATGACTGTAGACAAGCATCTAGCGATACAATCCGCAACACGCTTAGAATACAGTCTTAATATGTAGAATTGTCCAAAATTGGGCTGAGCGGTTCGAATATGGTTTCAAGACTCGGTTTCCATCGTCGCGATAACGAATGCCAAGATTTCTGCTGCCTATTACTAATGGCCTGTTGGATTAAGGGAGCCATAATGTCTTCCATCGCCTTATTCCCGCCGACCGACAGAAGCGAAGAAGCCTCTTCTTTACTCAATCGAATCCTGAGGCGCACGGTTGGTCCTTTATCAGCCGACGAAATAATCCTCGACTTAATATCATCCGATTCTTCCGTGGCTAAATTTCTATCCGAAAAAGATTTCAGATACATTCCAATGGATTCAGAAGGCATCGGTGAAGAAACAGGAATGAGAAAGTAAAGCCGACCGGGTCGAAGCTCTGCGCTATGCGATAGTGGTCGACTACAAATATTTAGTCGACGGGTGCGATCTTCTTCAAATATTTGATGATCTGTGTAATAACCAAGAATTTCCTTAACATGGACAGGACTCCACAGTTTCATCACCGTTCCGTCGGCTTTCATAATCTTCACCCGTCGACGGCTTCCCTTCAAAATTCCTTGCAGGCAGTTAATACCCATAGAATCTGTTGTTGGTACTCCTCTGCTATAATAATATTAGGGCTTATGATGGTCGAATGATTACAAGAACCCAAATATCATTATATAGGAACTCAAATATGCAGTCGTAGAGAGCGTGTCTACGTATAGCCGCCTCCTCAATTAACGTTTATTATTTATTCAAATAGCATGATTTTGAACAAAACTTTCTTTAAGGCGGAATAATATATTTAGGAGATCATAGTTTGACTTCGTCGAATCGATACTTCCATTCACATGCATCCAATCACACGTGTGCTGAATAATGAAGCTCTTGTTGACTAAGTCGGGAAGACCCTAATAGATAAGCCTCGTCATAAACGAGGCTATGGTGCCAAGTGGCATAAGAAATCTTTTATCGCCGTTCTTTTCATATGAGAGCTCAATTCGAGACAAATGGATATCGGTACTCGCCTAAGTAGGATTACATTAATAATACTTTCTTAATTAATGGATATTCTATGATAAGCATCTTACGTAATACGAAGTCAAAATTTAACCACAATTTTGCTATTAGTCATTGTACGCTAAAAATATCTACTTACACGTACAATTTTGCCCTTAGTTTTAAGGTATTTTTTTAGCTCTAAAATTGTTTTATTCTAAAGACTCTGTGTATTTTTTGATTATCAATTTACATTCATCTTTTATTTGTACATTGTTTTTCATATTTGTAAATGTTTTTTCTTATTTATCTTCTTTTTTCTTTTGTATGTTTCTTCTTTCTTTTATTTTTATTTCTTATATTTTTTGGAGTTTTCCTTAAAAACATACACTATAGCCCCTTCCCACCCCCAACTTTGTGTTGGATCTCTTGATAATTGTGGGTCTTTCTTTTCTAGCTTTCTTGCTACTTGTGACTTGTGTGTTAATATCTCCTGATTTTAATTTAATAAGACTTCAAATATACATATACATTAATGCATTTATGTCATACAAACAATCAATTCAAACTTTTAGATCATACATCCAAGAATCTAAGAAATTTTCAAGCATTTGCTACTGCATTTTAAAAAAATCAAGAATTCATTATGTCACTAAAAATCATAACAAAGCATAAACTACATTGCAATGGACTACCTGGATGAGATGCATTATACTTTGCTTGATGTTTTTAATATTGTGAACTATTGAGGGGTGTAAATGAAGGAATATAATGTAGAATGCTTCGTTGTCTTATTGAATAGGAAGAGGTGGATATCTATACAATGGAAATGATAGTTACAAAACATGTAACTACCAACCAAACACTTAACTGTTATGCCACGAACCCCTAATTGTTATTTCATCGCTATGACATCTAAAATGTAACTGGTTATAACAAATCATCGTAATTAAACACTAACTACTAACAATGTAATATCACATTTTTCCAACATTCTCCCCTTTATTACATTGTTTCTATAAATATCATATTTCCTAATAGTATTCTCCCATTTATTACAAACACTGTAAAAAGATTTACACTCTCCGCATAGCCTGCTCACTTTCTAAGGTGGCTACCATCTTTATGGCTTCAAGGTCTTGGTGTCACCTTGGTTTTTCCTTGCAGGATTACCAAAAACCTGGAAGTGTCAAGAACACTTCTCTCTACTAACACCTGCGGTGGTTTCTCAGATTACGAGGATCACCACAAACCCATATGGTTTTTTTTATGCAAGTTGACCATGAATATGGAGGGTTGTCGGAGGTTTCTACTGCACTTAGATGGTTTCTCAGATTACCACAATCCATTTTCCAAGAACCAAGCGCTACTTTAATGCTTTTGATCCCCACAACATTTTTTTAGGAGGTACCAACATAGAAAATCATGTTCAATACTTTATTGAAAAATAGACTACAAAACATAAAAAACAAACACACCAAAATTTATCACCATAACAATGGTGTGACCCCATCGTAGGTGACTCATGAGAGGATACCAGTTGTCCTCCAGCCTCCAGTTAATGAAGCTGCTTTACTCAATCGATGAAGATTTGTAGCTCAATTATATGAAGAGAAATCCCCTCCATAGTTTGGAACCATTTTACATTTGACTC
>JARHVA010005631.1:405000-412500 GCA_037957365.1 Torreya grandis
ATATATATATATATATATATATATCAACCCTCATACGGGTTTAAGCTAACAATGTGCCTAATAAGAAATTAATTTAATAAGAAACTCATGTACTAGTGAGGAATAAAACATGATTATTGTGATAAACAAAATGACGCTTGTGTAATTTTATTATTATTATGTAGTAAAATAATCTCCTAAAAAATTGAAGTAAGACACAGAAAGAGGTGTTAAATGCATCAAAAAGAATGACATGAGTGGAAGTGGTAGATGAAACTAACTAATTAATGGTTAAAATTGCGAAGAAACAAGCACCCAAATGTTTTGCATGAGTTGCCCAAGATCCAATACTTTAAACAAATAGAAATTGATAAATGTTGGGGATGTCAAAATTCATTCACTAGATGGAAAAATCAATGTGTTGAGGTATTGAAAAATTAAAGGAATCAAGAGAGTGTTTGTAAGAATGGTCCAAATCCACTACTTGAGTTTCATGTTCAAAAAATTAGAAAGAGTTATGTCGAAAAATTGTCTCATGTGAAAATGAACATTTTTTTTATTAATAAGATCTCATAAACTAAACCATGTATGGTACTATGTAAAATTTGAAGGAGAAAATAAGTATTTCCATTACAAAAAAAGAATGTTAAATAATGAGCATGAAAGCCATCACAAGAATGTAAATAATTAACATATAAAATAATCTCAAATGTGGCACAAAACATTAGTGCTCAAAACAAACCCAACAAAAAAGATGCTCACGCCAATGCCCACATCCACGTCCACGCCCACGCCCACACCTGCTAGCGAAAAAATTTTATTAAAAAAAGTAAAAAAAAAAAAAAAAAAAAAAATTAAGTCTCTCATGATTGCGCATTATCCGTTACAATGCCAAATATGTATGTAAAACAAACATGAATGGAAATAAAGGAAAACAGTAGACTATAGTTTCATACATAATGAATCAAATCCGAGAGTAGGTCTGGATTTTACAGGCAAAATATGCACGTTTAAAAAAAATCACGAAGAGTTTTTCAATGGCTTAAAAGATACAAAGCCATCCACGAATGGGGGCTCTCAAAGGATTCCTCAACATGAAAGTTACTTTCAGGAAAATAGAAATGACAGATAGAAACACAAGGTTTAATCCAAAACGTTTGTGTTATAATCGTGAGAGCAACAACAAAAGTGAGTCTCACAAACATTCAAGATCAAAATATGCATCCTCTAGAGTGAGATTATGTCCTAAAGAAACATAAGAGGATCCCATGAGGGCTAAGTTCTTAAGACACATGGTCATATGGCATATTGGTCATTGCACGTAAGGCATAAATGACCCAAAAAAATAAAAAATAGATAGGTGCATAGTCAACCATGAGCTGCACGCGAGGGCTACAATATTTTAAACCTAAGGGAGACCTTGGAGTGACCTTATTCCCTTTAGATTTTTTTCACATGAATACAACTCGTTTATGTTTTAAAAACATGAATCTTTTTAGAATTCTTGTGAAATGAATAATCATGAAAAACTATGTTTATGTTTCCAAATTTTAATAAATTTTACATAAAACTACTGGGAAGTTGTATGGAACACTTCTTTCTCTAATTTTTATTGGAGTTCTTAAATTATAAAATTCATCAAAATGAATTATTTATCATTTTTTTATTTTTAATTTTAAAAAAAATATCATAAGTTTATCAAAAAATTATTTTTAATTTTAAAAAAAATATCATAAGTTTATCAAAAAATTTATCGATAGTTTATAAAGTTTTTTGTTTTCCAAAAAATATAGAAAAAAACTCTAAAATAGCATAACAAGTTGAATCAACTCAAACAAAAAAGATTAGATGGATTTTTGTAGAACCTATAATATAAGGTGGTTGAAAAATGTCTTAGAAGACTACATAAACATTTATAAATTATGAAATATTTTCATAAATCCATATAAAAGACTTAATAATAACCTAGCGAGTGATTACCTTAAAATAAATATAACTAAAAATATTAACTTGCATATCTAACTTGTAAAGGCTTTTATATTGTATTGAAATTTGATAATACCTAGGATCAAATTTAAACTAGGACATAGCTCAAATGCAAAATTAGTAGAGAGTGAGGTAGAGAATTGAATAAGAAAAAATCAATATCTCACAATAACGATATGATATATTACATTCATTAACATGATTTGAACTGAAGTTGTACTATAATGTACACTAAGGAAGAGGGTATATATAAGTTTATAAAGATAAAGCTTTTATTTACGGAGAAGCCACATAAGATAAAAATGTGAGTAGCATACAAAGAGATGATAAAATATTAGATAAAATAAAGGCCAATACTTGTTTTTCTAGGAAATTGAGCATTAAGGTGAAGTCCTCTAAATTTTGAATACTAAACTATCCTAAGTAAACTTAATAACAAGTGCATAATATATTTCACAACACCTAATGAAGATTTTGAAAGGAAAGATCAATTACCCATATATATGTGTATAATTTCATAAATACATGTGAGGTTTTTGATGTCTTAAACTTGACAAACCCTACCAATTATTACATTAGAACTAGAATAACAATTTTATATGATTTTATTATTTTATATATGCATGTATTTAATTACATATTTTATGAATAGATGTGATGTCAATTTGACATATATATATATATATATATATATATATATATATATATATATATATATATATATATATATATATATATATATATATATATATCTGTGTGTGTGTGTATGTGTATATATATGTCTCTGTGTATACACACGTGTGCACGCACACGCGCACGCACACACACACACACACACACACACACACACACACACACACACACACACACACACACACACACACACACACACACACACACACACACACACACACACGTACATATACATATATATGTGTGTAGGTATAGTATTTTAATGAACTTTTGTTTTCTTATATCTCTTCTACAATTAGATCTTTCTCAATTTTATAAGAAATCTATTTTTTAGGGCTAATTAAAAGGTATGTTCTTATAGGGTTTCGCAAGATCTTGAGTTATAGTGATTTATTCCATAATTTTATATCTTGTTTCGCATAGAGTCAATTGTGTATCTATCTAGTTTTATATAGTTTATCTATTATATGATTCCTTCTATTTTATTTTCTTGATCCCAAGGCATGGGTCATTTCAGTTTCTAAAAATATGTTGAACCCTAATGTGCTATGATGGATCACCTTTTAGATGTACTTTCAAAAAATGTCATAAATTTTTCTATGAATGTTATGTTTGTTCATAATGATTTAGAAGATAGTGATTATGATGATTATGATAGTATGGGAATAACAATGATAAAATTTTAAGAATAAATAGTTTTTACACTAACAAGACTAAAATAAATATACAAATGACATGAATATTATTTGTGCTAGTCTCTTTTATATAAGCTATCATGATTATGAAAATAAAAAAATTGATATTCAAGATAACCAATTAGCAAGGGGAAAATATTTAGCCTCACACACAAAAAATTAGAGGAATATGGACTTTGATTTGGATATGCACAAAAAACTTGATTCCTTTGTATAACATGAAAAAATGAACTCAAATTATAGGGGGTATTGTGGTTTCAGATGCATGTTTTTATATAGACATCAATACCTCTTCTTTGAATACTAATTGTGGTAAAAATGTGAATGTTAAAACCTCCCAAAAGTTTTATTGGAATGGAAATGACAAATACTTTTATTGTTATAGCCCAAAATCTAAAGAAAAAAAAGGGATGAAAACATTGATAGTACTAATAAATATAGTATACATAATCTTGGTGTTACATGTAGAATCATAAGTGGATAAGAAGAGGCTATTTTCATATTTTAGCTTTAAAATTTATTTTGAGAATTCCTTTTAGGCCTACCATTATTTTAATTATTTCTAATGTTCTTCTTTCTAGAAATGCTATGTTTTCAAATTCACAAAATATTTCTAGTGCTCTTACTTTTTCTCAACATTTTATTCCTCTTACTTCTTCACATGTTGCTATTCCTCCTTGCATGTCTTAAAATCCTCAAGTTAAAATATTTCTCCAATATTTCAACCATCACTTACTCATTATATTCCTCCACCTATAATCCATATATTTCTCTTATATTTCAACCATCACTTACTCATTATATTCCTCCATTTATAATCCATACATACAATATTAAATTAAAATTATTTATCAACATCACTCCTACCACTACGATTAGCATATCCTTCCACCTTTACAAATATTCAACATTTTATAATTCATCGTCAAACTTAACATTTTAATTTTGTTTCATAAAAAAATAATCATAATTAAATAAATATTTTACAATTACTTTTCCTAATTTCACATTAATTTTTAACAATTTCATTAAAAAGCAAACATAAATAAAAATGTATAAAAAAATTAATATTAACCAATACTCACAAATTAATGGGTCCATACTCTCAACCAATCATATATATCTACATAAAAAAATATTAAATATTAAAAAAATTAATTGATTACTCAACTAAAACCAACCAATTTATAAATACCAATTAAATTCACACAAAAACACTTAGCCATGCAATCCACATCATCCTTAGAATATACCAAGTATTTATGTCTAGAATTTTTAAAGGTTGGCTGAGCTGTTCCAATATGCTTTCAAGACTAGATCTTCCATCACATTATTCCCGTCGACTGATAGAAGTGAAGAAGCCTCTTCTTTACGAGGAGCTGTAAAATGAGAGCGTCGATGTAACGGTGATGAAAATGCGGAGTCCTGCGTATGTGAAGTCCGTCGATTGGATCCTCTCAGTTGGCCTCTTACACAAGGCACAGAGCTTCGAGCTGGTAGCCTCTATTTCCTCATTCCTCTTTCAACGCCTTGTGCAATTTCTCCTTCCCACAACATCCTAACTGCCACTGCAATTCTACACTCCAACGGCCACAAATATATCTGAGAAATTTTTTTGGTACAGATTTAATGATTAAGGAAGAAATATATGACAGATCAATGTACATTAGAGGAGCGTTGAGGATTATTTCGGCGTATGATAACGGATCGACCGTGCATCTCAGGATTTGACCAACCAAGGAAGAGGTCACTTCATTTTTATCAGCTGATGGAAATAATTTAGGGGAAAAACTTGTAGCTCCCCTGATCGTACAAACTATGGATAATGTTAAGAAGCATAAACGTTGTGATTGGAAATCCATTCTAGAAATCATCGCTAAACAGGTCAATCCAGCTTTGCATCATTCTAGTTTGTGGCATTTGTAATGTCTATTTAAATGTGTTGAGGTGCTTTGCGAAGACTTTCTACTCATCAAGTTGTTCAATGCCATGATGAAGGATGTCATCATTTGAATCATTGCCATCTGACAATATTTCATTCTAATTATAAGTTATATCGTGAACATGCCACGGATGGTAGTAATTTTACATGCTTTCTTAGTTTGCAATGATTTCTTCAACGAAGCTGCAAATGTTTGCAATGATGTTTGAGAATGGTTTATATAAGGGAAGCTCACTCCAACAACATGATGCATAAAAACATTGAATATTTTGATGGAGTCACAATGTACTGTGTATAGATGTGAACATTAATTGTTTTTCTTTTTTCTATTTATGTAGGCAACATTATTTTTCATAAGATTAACATTTTGTTTCTTTTATAAATGATAACAGTTGTATGGAAGGAGGTAATTCCATGTGTCCATCTATTTATGTAGGCAACATTATTTTTCATAAGATTAACATTTTGTTTCTTTTATAAATGATAACAGTTGTATGGAAGGAGGTAATTCCATGTGTCCATCTATTTATGTAGGCAACATTATTTTTCATAAGATTAACATTTTGTTTCTTTTATAAATGATAACAGTTGTATGGAAGGAGGTAATTCCATGTATGCATCAATAAAAGTTGTATTTATACGTACATTAGTTGTAATTTGGGAGGCACAATGTAGAAACATCTTTTAACATTTAATGAGAACAAAGATCAAGTGCAAAAAGAGAGGGAGTTTTTACAACATATGAAAAACCCCTTGTGCACTAAAATCATTATCGACATTACTGTCATTCAAAACCTTCCTAAACAAAACTGAAGTTTGTTCATGTGAATTTGCACCTTCTGAAATTATTGATAACATATTGTGATAGCTTTCTGACCAATTCTCTATTTTTGTTGCAAACTTAACAATATATTTTCACATAGCTTGGCTTGAAAGAATAGGCTGACAGTCAAAATTTTCCAAATGGAAAGCATGTCTTGGTTGTGGGCATTTAACCTACCAGCATTATGCGAAGAAAAATATTTTTTTATTCCATTATTTTTATGACCATTGAAAATCCCTGATGTCATTTCAAAGGGACTTTGTAATGACATTGATGATATGTTCCTTTTTTCTCATGCATGTATCTTCAATGCATTTAATATACCTTTTAACATGATTTGAAAGTTCTTCACAGTCAAGAAAATGATCAAGTTCAAAAGTGTTTCTATTCAATAAACATAAATCATCAAATATAGAATGATGAACTATTTTACTTATTTTACGTAGATTCTAAGTTGATATATATTGGTCAAAGTAGTCTCTAACATTAGTGACTACAATTTGATTTTTCAAAACAAATGTATCAATATATGACAAATTTTTAAGCCAAAGGAAACCATGACCTCTATGTTTCCATTCATACTAGAAAAAACAATTATTTATATAAGATTAAATAAAATAAAGGCCTAAGTAAAATTTGAAAGAAAAAGTATCCTTAGTAACTACACACTTGTACCAATAGTCTATAACTTGAAAATGTTTTTATAACACTTCTTTACAAAATATTTTAAATATATGGTGTATATAAAGAATTTTATGATGTGGATTGGAGATAATATTATGAATAATCCAATAGTTTGTATTCTATGAATTTTTATAAGGAATAGTTATATATGGGCTAGGGTATTTTATGTCAGCAAAATTGAGCATGAATAATAAAGTAGGAGAGACTAATTTTTCAATCAAGTTAGTTAGCTTGGCACCACATTTTTAAAATATAATTTTTTTCGTCACAAATTACATCTAATGTACATCAATGTTTTCGCAATTTTATCATCAGGTAAATCATGAAGACGTTGACTGATGTATGAAATAGTAGTTGGTGACTTTTATTTAAAAAAAATTAATAAAGACAATAGTTTTTACTTGGGTATGATGGTGCATCATGAAGTTAATAAAAACTAATTTAAATTTTGGATGTCCACCAAATATATTATTATGATAAATATTGAATGAAGTGCATATTCATGCATCCATACAATTTTAAGTGAGTTTGTTTAAACATAGCTTGAAATTTACTATCGAAACACTTCAATAAGACTTTTATTAATAAAATAACAATTAAAAAAAGGTTACAAAGTAAGGTATTTGGTTGATATTCATGGATTAGACTCTTTATCAAGTAAAAAACTAGCTTCAAACATTATAACACAATAAAAAATA
>JARHVA010005631.1:417500-515000 GCA_037957365.1 Torreya grandis
GAAGACCCTATCTTCTGATAAGAATTATATCCAATTCATCAATACTTCATGGAATATGTTTTACAATAATAATAATATGCTGCAATAGGCTAGTATTATTTCATTGTATTTGTATTGGCCACCACATACATGTTTCACCTATTAAAATAGATATAGTCTTATTATTATTTTACCCAAATATTTATAAAAAAAATAAATTATTAAGGATTATAATACATGTAAAATATATTACGAGAATGCTAAATATGTATAATAATCAACAATTATAATTTAGACAAATTGCTAACTATGGAAAATCACTATTTTTGGAACATACTACAAAGAGATATACTTATCTCACATAGTGGTTTTTTTTGGATATTCTAAATTTATAACTATGGAAATGAGAAAAGGAGATGAGTGTGTAGGCTCAAAATCAGGAATACAATTAGAAAATATATCTGGATAAGTTTATTTTCAGTGGATGATAGTGTAGTACATTAAAGTTTGTTGACTACAAAGTTATCCAAGTTTAATGTGATAAATGAATAACAAGAAAGGATAGATAAATTAGAGTTCTATAAATCATAGATCAAAAATAGAAGCAAAGAATATTCCTAGATGTGACTGTTGTAAGTAAAGGACAATGTAATGCATTTGAGTTTGTTGATTGTAGAATTGTCCTAGTCTAATCATTGCACTATCTACACCTTCTTTAAATGGGGTTATTGATGTACTTTTAGATCTAAATTTCCATAATAAATACCGTAAATTAAAAAACCTTAGTTTCCTACATAAAAAATTTAATGGATATCAAATTGGGGGATATTAAGTAAAATGGATAGTGTTGTACTAACCTTGGTTAATCTCCATTGTGTTACCAAGTACTAAACTACATTCCCAATTCTCTACAGTGGGATCAAACTCAAATTTATTTCTCCCACTTATGTGTATGTGTGATATTATTAATTTAATTATATAACTTATTTATCCTATTTTACACATGACACAAACATGCAAATATGACTTCAACATTGAATCTAGATCCAAAAAATCTATAGATAGGACATGAAAATACTTGAATTATTTCAAGAGTGAGGAGAATTATCGCATATGTGATAGAGGAGATTTTCATTATAGATGTTTTGAATTAGAATTTTAGACCTATTATCTTAAAAAATACAACTCAAGATAAGACCTAGTTTATAAAAATAAAAATTAAATAAAAAGTGACTCAAAAGAATTTCAAAAAATTACACCTAGACAAGTCTGTGTTTCATAGATAGAGCCACATCTCAGTCATGTCTAGTTACCATGTACTTGTATAGAAGGAAAAAGGACCAAAATTGGGTATCCCCATGAAAAAATAAATGAATTATGATTAACCAATAGAAAAAACAACCTACCAAAATAGTGAAAGATTCAAGTAATATGTGCCAACAGACACCTCATTCTCTATTAATAATCTCTGCACCAAAAATTATAATAAATGACATAAAATATGGGCTTATACCAATTTTGAGATTCTACATTTATCCCTTATTTATTCTAGTATGAAACTATTACAATTAAGAAAATAATAAAACTTTTGTATGTGGATACATTTTGTCTTGTCACTAAGATTTTTTTTATATTAGATACATCATGGCATAATTTGCAATAACACATGTAGTAATTTATGCCCATATATAAAATCTGAGAGCCTAAATATTGAAATTTCCAAAATATATAGAGAAAGGAAAGAGTACACATGTATGAATTTATTATTGTTTCACCTATAGATAATTCTCATGCCATGGTAAGTGGAGACAAAATTATTTTAGTCATATTCATTTCCTAGACAATGAAATAAACAATCCTTTGAGTGGTAAGTAGAGAACCTTATCTCATCAAGTGTTGATATACCAATGATCACAATACCAGAATAAATAATCTACATATAATCTTGTATATTGAATTAATATATTATAGAAATCATGCCACACTTTTTGAAATAGTTTGGAGAGAATAGTTGTTTATGTTGATTTTTTTTTTAATTGAGAGTGATCTAGTGTCACTTTTTGAATTTGATCAACCAATCCCATGAGATATAAATTTGTATTATTCTACCTATTATAAATTATGAAAATTAATCCATGTACTAATCCATAAAATCGTGAAACCATGATACTTTTGGTAATAGTGATGCCAAGGTTGTTGATTTTCACTAGACTCAAATGTACATCACCTGAAATAGAAGATGGAACCATACAAAGGGGGTTCCCTAGAATTAATTCCAAGGTAATTTAATTTAATCTCAATGTAAAATAACCATAATACATCCAATCACATGACTAAAGATGGATTTAGATTCTATTTTTCATGATCAAAAGAGAATGGATGATATTCATAAACACATTTCTCATATATTTTATTTGAAATGAATATTTGATTTTGAACTTTGAACTTTTAAGTTTGAGATTGTGCATGAACAAGCATTACTTTTGAATTTTATAATTTTCCATTTTAAAATTTGAAATTTTTTCATGAATAAGCCTCATGCATTTGAAATTTAGAAATATGATAAATAATGTTATGCATATATATGCTCAATTATAACTATATTTGCAACCTATAAATCTAAATTTATGACCTATTAATTATATGTCCATGCATATGCATTAAATTAGGTATAATTTGTTATTTGAAAAAGTGAGTGCATATGTATATCATATCCCCCAATAATTTGTATCATTATGCCAATATTTGTCATGTGTTTTCTTTCTAAATTACTTTGAATCTTTGAATAAAAATTGTAATCTATTATAGAATATAATTTTTCATTATTTGAATCTGTGTATTGTGTCTTTTATTTTATTTTGAGTTCTATTATATATCATGTGCCCCCCAATATTCATATTATTATGTATTTTATAGTATGTTATTACTATGAGCCATTTTCCATTTTGCATTTTACAAGATGCGGTGATATGTATTATTTATAATCCCAATGTATGCCCCCTTTTTGATGTGAAGCATGAGAGAATCAAGTGTGTCATAGCAAAAGAGTAAAGTATATGTTTTTAAATATGATTTATCAAATTAGCATTTGTTTGATTAAATACTATTTGAATTTTGATTGTTTTAATATATTTAGAATTTTGGCCATTATATCATGATGATCATTTTCTTCGATATTTTTATTAAAGGACAAAGAATATGTAGGATATTCTGTGTATAAGCGAGTAAGCATAAAAAAGTTCATTTATGAAAGGTTGGCTGACACAATGAAAATAATATCATGTAAAAAGCACATTGTGTGTGTTCCAATTCAACTTGCATGGAGTGATTTTGATATGTATCACTTGAGATATCATGTTCACAATCTTTAGATGAATTAGTTATTAAGGTTTTATAGTTTTGAAAAATGTCTACTGATATAAATAGTTTTCTTGAAATTTAAACAATAATTAATTTGTATATTGATATTATATGACTTCTAAGCTTGATATATATAAATATGTCATACAGGAGATGGCCAAGGTTGACACTATTCATGTAGGTTAGGGCTAACTTGAAATCTAAGGAAATGCCACCCTATTAAGGTAAAAAAATCAATTTTTGACATATATAAATTTTTAATTTTTTTAATTTTTATGTATATTGCATGTAATTTTATAAATTTTCAAGCATGCCCACTTGACAACAATCCTATATATACCTTTCCAAATTTGTCTACGTAAAGCACAAACTTGTCTACTTCACAGACTTGACTATGAACATAATTATTTCACAGCAGGCCTATCTGTGGAGCCATCCATTTGAGTATAATTTTGTCAAATAAATATTTATTTCTAGTAACTATTATGGTTTATGTTTGTTGACTATTTTTTTGTATGATATTGATAATTTACATTTTATAAAATTTTGATTGGAAGTCGATATTTAGGCGTACAAATTTATATGCTAGCATATGATGGATATTATATGTTTTCTTGTGCTGATTATTTTAAATGTTTAGGACGTAGTGCATGTAAATCTTAGGCTGTTAAAGGATTGAGTATAGAAATAAATTTAAATAAATACATGAAATAATAAATTTGACAAACATTTCCAAAAATAGCAAAAATGTAAAGAAAGTGTACTTATCTAGAGAAAAATATGTATTTTTGTGACTCAAGAGGTTGAAACATGCTTGAGAATCAATTAGACACCTTTTGTTCCATGATTTTAGTTAAAATCAAACTTTAGACAGTAGTGCCCTTGTGAGGAAAGTAGCACCATGTGGTTCTAGTGTCCAATTATGGTTCTAGTGTCCTTACAGGAATTATCTAAAACTTTTAGGAAAGTTGTAAGAGAGTTTGAGCGACCTATAGGTAATTATTTGACTTCTAAAAGCTCATATATGTCATTATTTTTATTGAAGATATTTGAAAACCCTAATGAATACCTATACACATGAAACAACAACTAGATCAAATGAAAATTAAAGGGAAAATATGGGTTGCCGTATATTATGATCTAGCAAATAATAACACCTATTGTCTTGGATGCTACCTATATTAACCCCAATTCTAGGGATCTCAAATCACATGTAGTTATCACTTACGAAACATGCATAGTAAATTCACATGTTATGATAGAATGACTTTTGCTTAGGCACTTCTTTGATCAAGCATGGAAGTCTAGATGTGATAGATGAGAATATGAACTGTATTTAACTATACTACTGATTGATTTTATATAATTATGTGCCAAAATAGTAAGTTATAGATGTAAAATGCCTTGTGAAGATATTTATATAAAAAAAACTTTGATTTGAATGTAAGTCCTTGTTCACTAGTCTACAAGATGTAAAAGAGAGATAAAAACATAAGAGATGTCTCAAGGGAGGGTTAGGTCCTAAAACATGAGAGAAAATGATAGTTAGACACTAGCTCCACATGGTGTTACTATTGAGATAATGGTGCTAGTGTCTTGAGGCCTAAAAATAGAGTTAAAACAAGGTAAGACAGGCTAGGGGATCCTATGACTTGGATGAGATGACTCAAGACCATTTTGGATGGAAAAAAAAAGGAAAAGAAGACATAAGAAAGATCAAAAGGCCCAAAATGACCACACAAAACATGGATATATTCATCACTAAGACCTTCATGTGAAAGAGCCATAAAATACTTAGTACTTATGGTTGCTTGATCAAATTAGGGTGTATACATTTACCCTCATTTTATTCTATTAGTGTAATAAAATGAAAGTAATAGAGTAAAATAAAAAGAGGAATGGATACATGTGCTTACCTATATGGATGTGCTATGGATTTGGAAGACTTCGTAGCCAAAGAAGTAGACATGAGTTGGAGTGAAGTATGTGAATAGGAAATCCATAACACGGGTGACATCTATACTAAATTTAAATAATAAATTGAATCATGAGGAACAAAAACCTATTTTACCCCCACTCTGATATCTAGATTGAACCTGAGTATGTAAACTATTTTTTTTAAAGAAGGTCTACTTGCCCCCTCTAATATCTGGACTAAATATGAGTATGTAAACTAAAACTAGAGGTTGAAACTATTATTCACCCTATATAATATGGGTTTTGTGGAAGGATATATATCTAATATTGTATATGGTCATGTGACCTAAATTGGTGAAATCTTGGTGGCATCCTAGTGACGATCTGAGTATAACCTAGCAATATAAATATAGAAATCAAGGATATGTGCCCCACATCATGCCCTTAATCTTAATATATGAGTAATGTAATTATGTATCTAAATATATGTATATCTAAGTCAAATTATATATTTGATTCAAACCATATATCTGATTCAAGCTATATATTTGAGTCAAACTATATATCTGATTCAAACTATATATGTGATTCAAACTGTATATCTGATTCAAAATTCATATTTGAGTCAAACTATATATCTTATTCAAACTATATATGTAAGTCAAATTATATATTTGAGTCTATATATATATATATATATATATATATATATATATATATATATATATATATGAGTTAAATTATATACATGATTTAAACTATATATCTAAGTTAAACTATATACCTGAGTCAAAATGTATATCTAAGTCAAACCTATGTGTCTAAATATGTATATCTGAGTAAACATGTGTATCTAAATATGTATTTCTGAGTAAATTTTTGTGTCTAAATATTTATTTATGAATAAACATGTGTGTCTAAATATTTATATGCGAGTAAACCTATGTGACTAACAATGTATATTTGAGTAAACCCATGTGTCTGAATATGTATTTTTGATTAAACCCATGTGTCTAAATATGTATATCAGAGTAAATGTATGTCTAATTATCTATATATATGAACCATTATGTGTGTCTTTGTGAGTCTATATCTAAACCAATATATGTGTTTATGGCCCCCTTTTTATTGGGAGCACCAAAAGTATGGCAAGGTGTCTAACCAAAAGTGGTATCAATTGGTATGATGTAAACATTATAAGGATTGAACCTAATATATGTAGAGATGGTTGTGGTAGATAGATCTAGTCTGGGTCACATGGCATCATTAGATCTGATTCCTTGGGACAAATATATGATGACAACATTGTGTGAGAGGTGGGACATGTATCCTAGTGAATTTTAAATACCTACTGGGGAGATGATTGTCACCCTAGATGATGTGTATAGGATTTTAATGTTACCCATTACTACACAAAGGGTAGTTAGAGGAGGATATTGGTGATCTAGATATATAGTGGGATACAAGGTATTTTTCATTGATGTCTGTGAGGAATCATCAAGTAGAGAACCATAATAATATATTAATGTTACTTATTATGACCACTAATATTCTATAGTTTTGGAAGTTATTAGTGATTAAGCTGGATTCATTTATGGCCATGGATGGGAGCTGAGTATCTATCTCATACATGATGCATGTGATGATACAAGATATAAATGAGCATGGCACTGTGTAGTTGTGGGGTCACACTATGTTATCCCACATGTATCAAGATTTATACCATTTCACTTAGAATATGGGTGAAACTGGTATTGAGCATTCCAAACTATTGCATTTTTGGGCTTAAGAGCATATAATAGTGAGTAGACTAGTATTGCCTAAAAGGGATGATTTGTCTCACCCTAAGACATTTGCATAGAGGAGGGCTATTAAAACTTGCATTCCTAGGAGGATAACTATGTAGTGTTGATAGTTTGATGGATTACTAGAGAGGGCCATAGATGTTGCTAGTATCCATGCTCATTATTTTTATTGAAGAACCATAACTTATATGGAATATAGGTGAGTGCCTGCTAATAGGGACAAGGCATGTGTGTATTTATAGAGATAGACTATGCCTATACCTGATGCTCTAAGTGGGGTAGGTAACTAGATAGTGGATGAATATATATGTCTATAGAAAGGGCATGTACAGTGTTTGGTCAAGTTGGATGTGTTATAAGAGAGAGATTAGATGCAAGCCTTCATTGAGGTCATGGAGGGATAGTGAGGCCTCGAATTCTAGTATGGATGTATCAGAGAGTGAGAGTGAGGGGACTAGTCCTAATGGCGAAGTATAATTTATTGAGTGATTTACAATATTGTATTGAAACTATATTTTGAATTATAAATATATATGGATGTTTGTTGTTATATGGGCATTATGTATATTGATATCTTGATTTGTTACAATGTGTACTTTTACATGTGTTTGATTTTTATCATTGTGTTAAATGGAGATATGGGAATATGATATATGTCTAATTAATGGTAATTAATTATTTATCTATTTATAAATGTTTAAGTAGACATGTATAGTGGAATAGGAATTTTAGTTGTTATTAGGGGTGTTATAAGAGTCTTTAAGATATATACATGTGGATCATGCTATTATGGTATGAACTATCTGAACCTAGATGGTATGGTGAATAAGAGACCATAATAATGTTGTGTCAGTGTAGGAGTAGATTTTAGAATGGATACTGCATGTGGTATAGTTATTGTATCTAGGTGTGTAGACTCTGTAGTAAAGATCTTGATTGGGTATCGTATTGAAACTATGCTTTGAGATATATGATCTATGGCAAATATCTTGATTGGATGCTAGACTATGTTATGATTTATATGATCTATTAAAAATATAGTAATCAGTTGTCAAATTCAAACCATGCTATAATCTCTATGATTTTTTATAAATGACTTAATCAGTGGTTGAATTAAAACTATTCTTTGATCTCTATCATTTTTAGAAAATATCTTAATTGATGGTTAAATTAAAATTGTGATTTGATCTTTATGATTGTTTCCAAATATCTTAATCAAGGGGTTAAATTGAAATAATGTTATGGTTTTTTCGAATTGGTCACTATCTCTACTAAAGTTGTGGTACATGAAATCTATCATAAGTAGGTGTCCTAGAAACCACATCGTCTGTATGATGAGTAACTAATGGTTCCTTAAAGGTAATGTCCTAGGATAACTCGATCATAGAGGAGTGTGATCTAGGATATTATGGAAACTGAGACCTCCTTACCCCTTGTGTGATTGTTATAATGCCTCTATTGACATACTAGTCAATACAAGTTTAGCGTGCATAATAGTTGTTATCTGAATGTCTATTTATCTTATGAAAATTAAAATATGGATTATTATGTATCCTATGTAGATAGTGTGCTATATGGTGATGATTAGTAAGAAGTGTGATCATCTCCTTATCTTATAATGTAAGCAAGATATCAAGAGGCCTATCTCTATCTAAAATCTTTATAAACCCTCTGTGTGTGTCCTATGCTCTACTCACTGTATAAGGTGCTCTATGAAGTGGCTCTTTTCCCTTCCTGAGTATATTTATTGGTTGTTTAAGTTCCAATTGTTTCTTAATAGAAGTGGAGTAGGTTCTTGTACCATGTTAGATGACTCTGGCTATAGAAAACTTACATCTATATCTTCCTATGAATGTGTATCAACTAGTCACAACTCTGTATTTAATGTTATAACTATGTTACATAGATGTTGGAATGATTTGGATGTCTGATATAATAATTTATCCTTAAGGGAAAAAATGAGGCCTTTGGCAAAGATGTATTGTACCTCTAAATTTGTCATCTAGTAAATCAACTAATGCATACATGACTTGAATCTTAGAATGTACTCAGTTATTGCTTTTATATCTCACTTGTGTAGTGAAGGAAACCTTTCATATGTGACATGAGGTCCCTTATTATGTATGTACTGCATTATAAAGATTGTTTGTAACTTGTCATATCTATATAGTGACCCACTAGGTAGTGCATGATGAAATAAATTTAGTGCATCAACTTATAGGGACTTTGGAAATAATTGTAGTGGATTCAACATGTTGGTGATATGTGAGATGGATTTCCTATAATATTGAAGGTGTAAGTATGGGTGTCTATGCCCATCAAATTTTTGTAACACTAGTATCTAAAAGTTGGGTAGTAACTTTTTGCTTAAGATTTCACATAGAATAATATTGTTATGGATGGCTTGGAATCATCCCAAGAGTGGTATGTTTTACTCTCCAATGTGATATGGTGTACTTGTTGTTGTAAATCACCCATGACATGCATAAATAATATCACCTCTTGTGAAGGTATATTATCATCATCGATGGGTTTAATTAATTATTGAATTTTGTTATTTATATTAGTCATTGGTATACTGCATTAGGGACCCTTTTTAAGGAGGATTGGTTTACTCTATATAAGCTTTAGAGGGGTCATAGCTTCAACCTAGTGCAAGGGAGATGGACTATTGCCCTTGTGTAGATTATGTGGAGAAATAGGATCTACTATAGTAAGGAGGATTGAGGTAAATTGGTTGGTATCTCTTATTTTGTTAATTTACAAAGAAGTATCACATGCTAATGGACTATAAGGTTCTTTATTGTTGTACATATTTAAGTTATGTAAACTATCAACATAAGAATAAGTGCATGTTTTAGCATTTGACATAGAATTATTTTGGACATGATAAATAAGTGAAGGAGGGAGAGAACTAGAAGGTTTAGACTCAATGTCTTCTTCACCATAATCATAGTAATAATCATTTTTCCAAGGTTCATCAAAATTAAATTTTAATTTACTTGTTGAAGGGTAGAAGAAGTATCATTTGCATGATCATTGAGAGAGAGAGAGAGAGAGAGAGAGAGAGAGAGAGAGAGAGAGAGAGAGAGAGAGAGAGAGAGAGAGAGAGAGAGAGAGAGAGAGAGAGAGAGAGAGAGAGAGAGAGAGAGAGAGAAGATTTTAAACTTTTACTTTTATGTAATGTGTCATCATGTGTGGGTGTAATCCAATGCATTTATTCACTAGATATGTTTTGATTGCATGTATGTTTTATAGTTTCAATCTTTGAGTCAAGGGTAGAAGAAGTAACAATTATATTTTTGTTTGGCATATTGAGACATATAAGAGAAGAGTTAGAGGCATTTTAATTATTAATATTTTGCAAAGAATCATTGCATTATGATTGGAATGTAAAAGAAGGGGATAAAATTATTCATCTACTTTATCTTGTGTATTGGTAAATGGAATAATATTATTTTTACATGGGTTTTCAAATGTGACTGAGAAGGGTAAAAAATCTACATTGCTCTTTTCTATAATTCTTGAATCATGAAAAAATTGATTTTGTACATTGAATTTATTTTGATTTAATTTGAATAAGGAGGTTAAGAAAGTAGTTGAAAACGTAAGATCACATTGAAATAAATAACTACCAATAATAGGTTTTTTTTGTATTATATTTTCATATTTATTTTTAGGTATAAGAGAAGAGGGAGAGGAAAGAGAAGAAAATGCATCTACTATATCCTCATCAACACTTTCATTTTCATGCTCATAGTAATACTAATATTAATCATTACAATAATAGTCATCATCATCATCATTATAAATGAAATAATTATCATGATTTAATGTGAAATCTTAACAAATTTCCATTCATTATTATAATTATGAGAAAAAATCATAAATTCATCAATTGGGTGAGGGGTAAGAGGCTTCTTGGATTTAACTTTAAACTTGCCAAAGAAGATAATGCAAATAATGAATAACAAGCACATAAAATGTAGAATGTAATATAACATAGATATATTTAAAAATATGGGAAATATTCATCCCAATATATAGAAAAAATTAGGATCTTACTTGAAACCCTTATTACTTGTATATGGATGTATAGGGACTTAGTATGTAGATCTAGGGTTTTGATGATGGTTGCTTGAAAAAAATAAATTGTATTAAATTAATGAAATTCTAATATAGGATTGATTTTAATGGGATAGTTTGTGATAAAAATATGTAAAAAATAGAAGTTGTAACCCTAATCTATTGGACAAAAAAATAAAGGTAAACCCTAGGCTAAACTAAGGTTTTACACAATATTTGAAGTAAGTCAGGTTCACCAAAAGTTTTAATTGTTTAGGACTTAGTGTATGTAAATGCTAGATTATTAAAGGGTTGAATATAGAAATAAATATAGGAGATAATAAATTTGACCAGCCTTTCTAAAAATATCAATGATGTAAAGAAAGTGTACTTATCTAGAGTAAATCTGGTATTTTTGTGAATCAAGTCACTGATATAAGCTTGAGAATCAATCAAACATATTTTGTTCCATGACTGTAGTTGAAATAAAAATTTAAATATTAGTATCCTTATGAGGATATTAATTCCATGTGGCACTAGTGTCTAACTATGGCACTAGTGTCCCTCTTGGAAGAGTTGTCTAGAACTTTAAGGAAAGATATCGGAGAGTTTAAAGGACCCTAGATAATTATGTGACTTCTAGAAGTTTGCCTACGTCACTATTTTTCCTAAATATATTTTGAAACATTAATGAATACTTGTGCAAATGAAATAATTGGATCTAATGCAAAATAAAGGGAAAAACTATGTTGTGGGATATTACAATCATGTAGAGTGTAACCCCTATTATCCTCAACACTACCTACATTAACCCTAATGTGAGGGGTCTCAGTTACCATGTAGATATCCCTTAGGGAATATACATAATCAATGCACATGGTATGCTATAATTACTTTTGCTTAGACCTTATTTGATCAACCATACAAGTATAGATGTGATAGCTGAGTAATATACAACATATTATACTATACTGTTGACTGATTTTATGAAATTATGTACCCAAATAGTAAGTGTTAGTGTAAAATGCCTTATGAGTCTTTTTATATAGACTTAAATTTGATTTGAATGTAAGACCTTGTTCATTAGCTAACACATTGTGAAAGAGACATAAAAGACATGAAAGAAAACTCAAGGGAGGGTTAGGACCCAAAACATGAGAGAAAATGACAATTAGAAACCAGCACCATAATTGGACACTATCTCCACATGGAACTACTATCCTAAAGCTTAAAAATAGAGTTAACATTAGGAAAGATAGGCTAGGGGCCTTTATGACTTGGAGGAGATGAGTCAGGACCACTATGGGTGAAATAAATAGGGAAAAGAAGTCATAAGAAAGAAAGACCCAAAATGACTATGTGAACAAGTGATATACTCATCACTAAGACCTTCATGTGAAAGAGCCACAAAATACATATTAGTTGTGGTTACTTGACCAAATTAGGGTGTATACACTAACTAATGATGTGAGGGATACACTAGATGGAGTTAGTCTTTGGGATGTTGGTTGGCTGACATTCATGTCATATGATATGTATATGATGATTGTATTGGCTGAGTATTATGACTAAAACAATTATAATTTCCATCTTTCAACATAGGAGATGACAATAAATCTTGAGGACATATGGAACATTATTCAGTTGGATATTTTTGAGGGAAATGTGACTTTACATGGTGATAGTGGGACAAACCATATTACTAAATATTATTTGTATATGTTTGTGTTTACACTATAATTAATTATGAATTTAAATTAACTCTAATTAGAAATTTAAAATATTGAAATAGGATCTAGGAAGATAAATAAGGAAGAATGTAGTAAATACAAATATCTAAAATTTATATAGAAGTTGTAAACTACTAAAATTAGGAACCTAGGGCTAGGGTTAGAGAATTTAAATTGTAAATAGATTAATTAAAAATCCATTGAATTTACATAATATTTGATTAACTTAAATGACATGAAAATATATATGCATCATTAAATAATGATCCATTGTATACTAGACCAATTATTTACTAAGTGCTACCTACATAGCCCAAAGGTATAAAGATGATGTAGCTAAAAATTTATGTAAGATAATATGAATAAAACTAGTAATATTTTTATTAAAATGTTTATAAAAGCATTACCTTAACCAAAAATGAAACAATGTTAGACTTGGATAAGGACTGCGACATTGCAACATAATTTAATTCATAACCTTTACTCAAAAGATAGATTCTTGTAAAATAATAAAATAGACACTTTTTTTAGTGAGAGATATATAGGTTCAAGTGTGACCTTTAATGTTATTTTATAGGAAAATATTTTTAATATTTTTGATACCTAACCTATTATTTTACATGTGAAATCTATTATGAAGTGTGTTGTTTTAAAAATATGACTATTATATTATCAAAAAAAAGTCCACAGTACTTGACAAGGTCATAGTACAGCCTTATCTTCCTATTGTACTCTTGTCAAACATGAATAGAGGTTTATGAAACCAAATTAATAATGAACTATATGCAAATAGGGATGAATATAGATAATATAGGGAAGTCTAGAATATATTCATAATAACTATGAAACTGTAGTCATATAAAATGTCCAAATTGGTAGTTTGAGTGTGGTTTATGATACCTAATCCATAGGTCCCTTTTTCATGCTCTTATGACCCTTTTAGACACCCTTTTCCTCATTACCAATCATCCATAATTCTAGCTTATCCAGACTATATTTCCCAGGCCAATCCTATTCCCCTAGGTCCTGATCATATAGGATAGGAGCACCATATTTGGACTATAGCATTGGACCTTAGGGTGCCCCTTTTTTGGTGCTTCTATCCATTTTTATTTTGAGCCCAAATGGTCGTTTTCATCTGATTCATATCCTTCATTATGTCATCCTAGCATGAACACACCTAACCCATGACCAAGGTTTCCCTATAAAGACCATTCAAAGCTCATTTATAAAGGGAGGGGATAGATATTACAAATCAAGAAATAATACAAGAAAAATACCAAGGTAAAATTTCTTATTCTCTACATACAGTCACCCAACATAGCTACAAATATATTCAAACCCTCATACCAATCCCTAGCCACCTCAAGCACTATCAATTTGGATTTTTGTATCCGCATCACACTATTGCATGAAGTACACTAGGTGGGATAACTACATATGGTTTGATCCCTATTTGAATTATTGGTATGTAGGAAACATACCTACACAAGGGGTATAGATCACAAGTTCAGTGCATCTTACACACTCTAACCCCTCTTTTTTAAAGTGATTCAAATTGTGTTTATCGAGCATGATGGAAGGTTAGGGTTTGAAGATTAAATCATATCTATAGTGAGAGTCATAGACATTCATCACTCAGTATTTCATAGGTAGGCTCACATATAAATAGTGTAAAGAACCCAAAAAAATTAGGTCTCTGTGACTAGTTTGGACAATAGCGGTCAGAGTGGACAACAACACAGACCCCAAAGTGTCCTATTTTTGGCACTCTTATCCTTTCAATAAAATAAAGATATATTATAATTTATGACACTGTCTTAGTCCTACATATCCTATTTCAAATATTGTATCAACCATGTCAGCCTATTTCTAGATAAGTTATATTTTCTCCTTATTTATTATTATTTTTAAAAATGTAAAAAAAAGATAGATAAATCATACAAATAAGGATTGTAATTATTGAAATATTATTTACTAATTTATTATTCTAAAACCTTAACTAAAATAGGAATAAAACTCCATTATTCCCAAAAATGTTAAATCATTTGGTGAACCTAACTTACTTTGAATAAATCTCAAAACCTTAGGTACTGTTAGGGTTTTCTTTCACATAGTTTTGTACAAAAATTTAATTTAAAATTTTTGATTTTTGTATAAATATTTGTACATTTATTTTATTCTAAATTATTTTATAATTCAAATTATTTCAATAGTTTTCAAAAATTCTAAAACCCCAACCCACACCCTAGATTTCCAAACTAGGCCCTCAAACCCCAAGCCTTCCTCCCTTACAATTTTTAGATAATTTTTATTGAATTTCTACAAATTGTTTGGAGTGTTTAAAATAATTTCAAAATAGCTATGTTAGTATTTAATTTTAAGTTTATTTTATTAATAGTAATTTTCCATATTCTCTTTGGTGAAAGCAATTAAATGGATACTAAGGTACTTCTTCCCTCTCATCCCATAGATCAATTTCTAAATTTCTCTCAATGAATGGACAAATTTGCAAAATTGCACATTAGCCAAAAATGTGGAAAATGATTTCATTTACAATGAATATAATTACTATTGTTGTAATGAGGAATATGATGATGCACATGAAAGCGATAGTGAAGAATAAGTATATGAATTTTCTTGTCTCAAAGCTATCTCTTTTCTTCCCTCTTCTAAAGAAAATAATTTTGATAAAATGGAAAGGTACTTTTCACCTCATTCTCCTATGCACAACACATCAAATGTAAAAATTAGTTATCAAATTCCATGTGAACCCCTCATTGGTGATAATTTTCTTGCATATGAGCCTAGTTTCTCTTTCACTACTTCTATGCTCAATTAAAACAATATAAATGCAATATAATCAAAATTCAAATGCAAAGTTCAAATGATCCATCTCCTACTCTTAACTATACTTTTACAAAATAATTTTTAAATGATAAGTCTCTTTCTCTTACTTCTCATATTGAAAATTAAAATAATCCATAAACTCCATTGCAAGACAACATAGATGCACATAATGTTCCAATTTCACATGAAAATTTATTGCATATTAAAAACAAATTAACATATTCTCTTACCTCTCTCCTTAGTGATAATGGAAGTTATAATGAGTATGATAGTGAACATGAAAATGAATATGAAAATGAGAGTGAATATGAACAAAAATCTTATTGTGATAGTGCATGTAATAATGATGACTATTATGCATATAGTGAAGAAGAAAAAGCATCTCATGTTTTTATCTCTTCTCTCACTCCTCTCAAATCTAATGCATTACAAAATGTTGTTTCTACTTCTCTGCATGATACTATTTCAAATGATGCACATGTCAATGATAACATAACATCTTCTATTCAATTATAATGTGATTCACTAAATAATAAAGATACCAATGAATTTCCTAAGCCACCCCCTACTACAGTCTCAACTATTTTTCAGTCTTCACCAAAAGAGAATGGTAGCTCACATCCCTCTACTAAGGTCCAAGTTACCATTTATCCAAAGGTTCAAGTGAGCATACCCCCTCTCTATGATCTAATTACTAAATGTAGCATTCCCATAGATAAAATAAATGATCAAATTCAAAATTTAAATGAACCACTTCAAGATATTAATATACCATCCCAAGAGATTATTTATTTTATGCATGTAGTTGGTGAATTACAACACCAAGTGCATCTCCATACTTTAGAAAACAAGGCTTATAAGTCTTGGATGGATACCAATGAATTACATGGTAACCCTCTTCTAAAGACATTTTTAAAAGATTCATTGCCTAATCATTTCCAAATACCATAATTGCCTCAATTTGATGGAAATGGAGATCCATTCATGCACCTTAAATTTAGCCTTTCAGAAGGCTTTGACATCAAATATGAGTCCTTTGATTATACCTAAGTTATTCCAATAGATATTACTGGGTAATGCACACAATTGGTTCTTTCATCTACTCCCTATTGGTTCCTTGCATACATATGATGAATTAGAGGAGGTATTTCTCATATATTATATAGAAAAAATGGGTCCTTGTGTTACATATGAGAAACTTGCCATAGTGCATCAGAATTCTTCAAAGCCAGTTAGTGATTATATCTTATGATTCAAGACACACATGTTATGATTGATCTATAAACCAATAGATCTAGAGGTTTAGCATATATTTATTAAGCGGCTTCTCCAACCCATATTAGAGCATATATTATATTAGATAGAGTCCTCTTTTAGGCACTTATGTTATACAATTTTAGCCTTGGAGAAGAAATTAGGATTGATTGAGTCAGATTCAATTGATTGACTTACTCTATATTTCATAGCATTACCTCCATCTACAGCTCCTAACACTCATCATCCACCATGTTCAAAACAAGATAGGAGACCAAAACTAGAAAAGAAACTAGTTAAGAATAGAGAGCTAGTTTTTAGAGCACCACCTATAATATGCACTACAAAGAATAGCAACAAGGTACCACTACAGTTTTATTCTGAGAAAGATAACCCATATGTCATATTATCAACACTAATATATAGGAGGTTAATCACATTTCCTTCTACTCATCATCGAGATCCACATCTCTTACACAATCAACCATATCAACCCTTTTATAAATATTATCATATGTTTGGACATAGATATAATGATTGTTATGGACTCAAGGCCTGTAATAATAGATGTGTTTCTAATGGTAGCATAGAATTCATACTAGGGGCACCAATATCTCATCCATCATGGATCCATATACCTCATTCCTCCATTATTGAGTCATCTCAGGACATTCCTTCATAGGAATCATTGGTTACTCATCATGAGAGTGATGCAATTTCTAGGATAGAGCCTCATAGGATATCTCATATCCCACCTACTCAAAGGGTTTGTAGATCAGTATAGTGGGAAAAACCTACATGTATCAATGTAGTTTATGGAGTACATAATGTAGTTCTATATACATATCCAGATAATCATAGGCACCACAATAGAATTTTTAGGGTCCTATCTCATGTAGCAACCCACTACGATTAATATTAGATGAAACCACATCATGGAGGATTGCTCTAGATAGATATTCACTATAGTCAAGTTTTCAAGGACCTATCTCACATAGCAACCTACTACAGTTAAGATTAAATGAACCCACATCATAGAGTACTGCTCTAGATAAATATTCACTATAGCCAAGTTTTTAGGTACCTATTTCACATAGTAACCCACTATGATTGAGATTATATGATCCCCCATCATAGGTTATAGTTCTATCTTGATCTATTACTTAGTCATATATATCATAATAGAGGCCACAAGTTGTTATTTCACGTAACAATCCACTATGATTGTGGGCAGAAGAGCCTCCTTCACAACACATAATTTTAGTTATTCATCCAATGAGATTGTGTCTTACAAAGTATCCATGTATATCTATAATTAGTGTACTATAAATAACATCAAATACAGGGCATGTTCTAACACAACACGACCAATATGGCCACTTATTTAGTTATCCATCAGGGGTCATATAGTGATACAATAGCCATGGAGCTAATATGCACAAAGTGATATCTTACATCAATGATAATTTTAGGACTCTAGATAGTTTCAAGCTATAGTATTCACACCTAGGGTATTATAATTGGGGTCTCATACCTCTACACATAGAGCACATTTTTAGAGAGATTCTTCTACTACCAGATGGGTCCTTAATAGCCCCATAGTTTCATCCACTTCTTAAAGTTATAGGAGACCCCATAGTCAATTTCCATTATAAATATTTTAGAGCATTTATAACATACACAAATTTCATAGTCACAGTCTCAGCCTTTCCATCATGATTCATGATCATGCATGATCCCTCTCTTAGATACATGACACCATGATAGGGAGTCTCTTATGAGACTCATCAATTAGTATCAATTCTTCTCAGTCTTTCTTGTACATAAATTTCTTATCCTTCTTATACATATTTTCCTTATTATTGATTGTACATAGCTTATTTAAAAAATTAAAAAAACATTCAAATATTCCAAAAAACCAAAAACAATATAACATGTCAAAATACAAAAACATTCAAATATGTCAAAAATATAAAAACATTAAAATATTTCAAAAACACAAAAAACATTTCAACTCTATGTCTTATCTATGCTTTACGTTTATACTACCATGCTAGACTTACATTTTGTTGTTCTGTGCTGTTATATGTCGATTTATCTAGATTATCATGCTTCACTTGATCTTATTTGAGTGTGTGCATTGACACCCAGATCCTTGATTGCTTCACTTTATCCATTGAGGGGGAATCCAACTTCTACATTTAAGACATACATCAACATATTTACTGACCAAGGGCATCTTATACATAAATACACCATTTAGGTTATGTCAGTCCTACATCACACACTCTAATTATCATATTGATGTAAATTACTTACTAGCTTACAGAGATTACTCTATCGACACTCACTAGTATATAGCACTTGCATATTTCTTAACATCTACCTAGTCTTGTACTACATTTTTTTGCATACTTTCACTTCTTGCTTTGATTATTTAGATGTGATTGTATTTCTAGCATTTGCATGCCTTCCTTTCTTGCTTTGAGTAGCTACATGTTATTGCATTTATTAGTTCTTATTTTATCACTTGTGTGTGCCTTAGAAAATTTTCCAATTTCCTTTGCTTCTATCCTCATGTGTGTTATAGGACATTTTCCAATGTCCTTTACTTTTACTCTTCTATATGCCTATGGCCCTCATGCCAACCTTGCTTGTTTTCAGTTATATGTATATGTGGGCATTTGAACATGCCCTATATACTTGTTTTCCCAATTTGAGTGACATGTGCCTATGTCCCTTATTTTCTTGACGCCTTGAACACTTTTGTATGTTTCTTGCCTTGTGTGCTTGTTTGCTTTTCAATTGCTTATAATGCCATGATCGACCTCATGCATTATCTTACTTTTTTAGATGCCATGATGTATATCATGCTCTATCACTCCTTGAAAACTAACAACTACCATATTTATAGTTTTAGTTTGGTATACTGCACAAGTTATTACATTTTTACATCTATCTAGGAATACCCCTATTTATCTAACAATCTTCAATATAAACTATGTTATATTTTGAGACATCTTTTTTATTATCATTTATATATGATATATTTCACATCATAACACATTTTTATGGCTATTTATTATGAGGGAATTCATTATAAGTTATTCATTCCTACCTTCAAAATAGGGAGAACAAATAGGGGTTTATCATAGAGATCAGAGCCATTTACTGGTCAAAAATCAATTTTTAGAACACTCAAAACAATAATTAGAATCCAAACTAGGCATAATTGACCAGAATGACAGTGATGAAGAAAGAAAAATGATCAAAAACAAAAAAGGACAAGAGCACCATATTTGGAATACAACATCAGACAATAAAGTGTGTTATTTTTTATGCTCCTATCCAAACAACATAAAACCTAGATTTTTTGAAATAGATAGAAAGGTAAGTTTAGTTACAATTTTGTCAGCTATAGTTCAATTTAGATTGGGTGGTTTTAATACAATTTTCCTCAAATAATATAGATATAGGGGGCATCATGCATCACATGATGGATCTCATTTCTAGTATTAGATTGGGTAGTTGGTATAACTTCCAGATCAAAATCCATGTTATAAACATCAATGATTATAGGTAATGTACATGGAATGTTTACCTTATTTTATTTCTAGTTCATTGCACTACCTAGGTATTCTTATTAGTTGTATGCCTTATTCCATTTTCATGTGGTTGGAATCATTTTGGAGTAGCTTTCATATAATCCTAGTTCCTAGTTTTAGAGTGACTTCATACAAGCCTAATCTCCACCTTTCAAAGTGGCCAAGATTGGCCTAGTTTACAGTACACATTAAACTATACATGCCACATTGTCAAATTACAAAAAATTCATGGGATTAATGAGCCATCTCATACAACACACATTCATACCAGTATCAATTCATAGCTTCACTTAGTGGGCAATGATGGATCTAAAAGACTAGCTATCCTTTGTATTCTTGAGACACTTACTCAAAGTTATTAGACACACAATCCAAACATTGATCAACACACACATGATCACATATATTCACTTATTGGTTGATGATGGAGCCAAAGGGCTAGCCTTTATATTCTTGATCCACTCTTAGGAAATTAAGTACTTAGGTCTGATCATGATATTACTCTTGGTACATGACATAGCCAACACATACCCAACACATACCTAGCAAATACCTAGTATCATTCAGTATCGCACATCTCCATGGGCTTCACCCTTATAGGCAATTTTAGGTACGCTTTCTATTTTTTATTTATCCTAGTATTTTGCTTTACTGCATCACTAGAATAAAAGGGGGTAAAATGTAGTCATATAAAATGTCCAAAATGATAGTTTGAGTGTGGCTTATGACACCCAATCCATAGATCCTTTTTTCATACTCTTTTGACCCTTTTAGACACCTTTTTTTCTCATTATCGATCATATAAAACCTTCTAAACCCTGATTCTAGCTCAACTAGACTATATTTCCCAGGCCAATCCTATTCCCCTAAGTCCTGAGCCTATATGATAGGAGCACCATACTTGGATTATAGCACAGAACCCTAGGGTTTCCCTTTTTTGTGTTTCTATCTATTTTCATTTTGATTCCAAATGGTCATTTCCATCCGATTCGTATCCTTCATTATGTCAGCCTAGCAAGAATACACCTAACCCATAACCAAGGGTTCCCTATAAAAGCCCATCCAAAGATCATTTATAAAGGGAGGGGATAAATATTATAAATAAATGAATAATACAAGTCAAATAATAAGGAAAACATTCCTATTCTTTGCATATAGTCACCCAACATAGCTATAAACATAATCAAACCCTCATAGCAATCCCTAGCCACCTCAAACACTCTTAATTTGGCATTTTTGCATCTATATCACACTATTGCATAAATCACATTAGGTGTGAGAACTACATATATCTTGATTCCTCTTCAGTGTATTGGTACATAGGTATCATGCCCACACAAGGGGTGTGGATTACACATTCAGTGCATCTTGCACAATGTAACCCCCCCCCCCCCCATTTTTCAAGTGATTCAAATTACATTTATCAAGCATGATGGAGGGTTAGGGTTTGACTATTAAATCATCTCTATAGTGAGATCTATTGATAATCATCACTAAATAACGCATAGGTAGGATCATATATAAATAACACAAAGAACCTATAAAATTTAGGTCTCTATGACTAGTTTGGATAACAACGGTAGGAGTTGACAATAACACCAAACCTTAAAGTGTCATGTTTTTGGTGGTCCTTTCCTTTCACTGAAAAAAATATAGATTCTAATTTGTGACACTATCCAAGTATTACACATCTAGTTACAGACCTTGTATCACCCATCTTATCCTATTTCTAGATAAGTTATGTTTTCTCCTTATTTATTGATCTTTTTAGAAACATAAAAAAGATAGATAGTTCATACAAATTAGGACTGTAGTTATTGCAATATTATTTACTAATTTATTAATCTAGACCCTTAACTAAAATAGGAATAAAAATCCATTATTCTAAAAATTGTTAAATAAAAAACTTTGAAGACTTTCTTATATATTATAGGTTTATCATAATGGTGAATTGACTAGGCAAGGTAAATATGTTAAGATCAAGCATTGCCAAACATTTATCTCCCCTTTATTTTATTGATGAATAAAATTAATAAAATAAATTAAATGTTATAATTGAGTGTATACACATACTTTTTATTTTTCATGGATATGTGCATGCGCCCTTCTTGGGGTACATAGAAAAGTATTGAACTTATGGTGAATTGAGAATGATCACGTCTCAATTTGAAGAATCAGCGAAAATGTTTGAGTTCAAAATATTATATGATCCAAACCTTAGAGATTAATTTTTAATGATTTTGAATATGTGGGAACCAACAAAGTGGTTCACTAAAATACAATAAATATGTGAAGCATCACTAAGCTCAAATGTGGCTCACTTGGTGAACTAAAAAGAGGAGATAGGAGCTAGTACATGGTAAACTAAAGTGTAACCAATATGTGTATCATCACTAAGTTCAAAAATGATCCACTTGTAAAAGATGAATCATGATACTACAAACAAATCTAGATTTTAACTATAAATTCTTAAAACTTTGATTCTTAAATAAGACAAATTTGAATTCTGTAAAGTAGTTGCTTGTATATGCATGCATATTATTCCCCTTGTACTATATAGACTACTAATGTGATATTTTGAAACCATTTTGAAATATTTTAACTATATTTTCACAAGTACATATGTTCTCAAGTAGGTATACAAGAGAGTGCATAAGCAAGATGAAAACCACAAAAATATTATAATTCTATTTTTTCAAATTATAACTAATATGAAATGTATTGGTTTTGAAATATTACAGATAAACCCATTATGATGCCCTTATTTTGATATGGGGGAAAATTATTTGTAAATCACTTATATAAAAAAATAAAAATGAGAGCATTTGTGAAATATGTAATCAAGTAATAACATGTGAAAAATTGAATTGTATTAGAATCTAAAAGATAATATATTGAAGCACATGAGAAGTTTGGATATTTAATTTCATCATTGTAATATAATATATCATTGAAGTATTATATGAAGCATGAAAATAAATGCAAGTCTTGGATATGTCTTTTAACTAGTGTATTTTAATAAATAAAGCATTGAAGCACATTAGTAGTTTATGCATGATATATATCATGGCACCATAGAAATATGTAATATATACTTAGAATTGCATAATAGGAATCATAGCACTTTTTTGCCAAATTTAGCCCACATAAAAATATTCTACATGGATCGATTAGTTGAGTAGAGTTATTGATTGACTAAATGATCAAATGACTTGAACAAGGGAAGAAGATGGACTAGACTGTCATCAAACATCATGCAAAAATGGATAGGTTAATCTAGTTGCACACTTCATAACTTCACTTAAGAGGCCTCTCATAGCCAAAGGATTTCATGGATGTGAGTTTATTCATGCCTTGAAAATTATTTGCAAATTTTGTATCTTTATGAGTTCTTTATCTCAAGATATAAACTTCTAGAGTTGAACTTACAGAGTGGGATGTGTGCATAGACATCAAATTTGGGCTTTGAGAAGTAAAAATTTGGATTCAAATAATCCTAAGGTTGAATGAAAATTTGATAGGTGTCAAGATATCAAGAGCTTGGGTAGAATATCTATGGCACGTGCAAGGTTAAAGAGTCAAAAAGTGCTTAGAACAATATCAATGATCGGCGTTCAATTAGATCAAAGATCTAATGGTGAATGATAACCTGATAACATTAGTGGGTCTAAAAAGATCAATGGTATATGATCCATTATGAAAAATTAGATCAATAAGGAGTAAAATGTCAATAGTTCAGTGAATCTTGAAGACAAATACATAATTATAAGTTTTATGACCACAGTAACTATCAGGTAAATCAATGGTATGTGTTTGAGCCATGCAAAGGAAGATTAGTAGTACACATAAGGTCGAAGGGTCAACCAAGCTTACGATGAATGTGAGGCCACCACATGGCATAATATCAATAACCCAATGGGAATCTGACTATAGGGATAATGGAAAGATCATGAGACTAACAAGTGATACAATATGACAAGTCAAGATCAAGATCAGTCACCAATATTAAAAGTTGAAGACATGAGACTTTGAGAAGAGGTCAAAAATGTGACCTAAGTTGAACCAAATAAATGTTTCAAAAGGAATATGTCACCATTATATCTCAGTTAAGCATCCTTAAGTATAATAAATAGTGATATAATTAGTATTATCAATCATAAATTTCTTATGCCATTAAAATATAGTTTGGATCTAGTTTAAGCATTTTTAGAACTTATTGGCCTATTTATTCTAAGATTAAAATAATGATCTATAACTATGTTTGTTATTATTTAAATAATACCTATGTATATGATGATTTCTCAGATTCCTCAAGGTTCAAAGGCATAATAAGTTTTTTTAAAGCTAATATAGTTCAAGATAAGACTATACAACCTTTAGGTTTTCATCAATATTATAGCTATATGAAAACCAATAAATGGATTGGGTTTAAATCTATAGTAAACCTATGTTCATTTTTGGAGTAGGGGAATATATAAAAAATATATGAAAGAGTGTCTTATCTTCCAAAATGTTCATATCCTTGACAAGCAGGTACTTGTAGTAACTTAAAATAGATATAGTCATGGCTTTGTCAGGTCCATGGGTATGAAGAATTTGTCCTTATAATGAAAACAAGTAGGAGATGGAGTATAATATCAAAAAAAAAAGAGTTTGGGGATTGGAGAGTAAAGTGGAGCATTCAATTCTTCTCAAAACCTTTAAGGATTTTTCTTTCTTGGTAAGATCATGACCCATCATCTCCAAAATAGATTCTTGTCTTATAGTGTATTTCTTAGCCAATGAGAAGAGATTGAAGACTATTGGAGAAAATGAAGGATAATTTTTTGATCCAGGATCATTCCTGAATGGATGAAAATGTGTAGAGATTTCAATAAAGGTGGTGACATCTCATTGATTGATTTCTTGATGCATGTTCTTCCTCTCTTTCTTTCCTTTGCTCTATATTACCCATTATTTCCCATTTATAAGCTCTCTTTATAATTTTAGATTCTCAAAAGGACTCTTTGATCTTGAAGAACAAGGGACTCTCTGATATATTACAAAATATTCCCATCTTGATTAAGCTAAACCCTGCCAATCATTTCTAACAACTACTTCTTATTGTGATAAAAGACTTTATTTACCTATTTCTTGCTTTAGATCTATGTTGAGTGAGTTGTGCATGATGGTTGTCTTCCTTTTTGACCTCCTTTAGGGTGTTTTAAAGCTATTACATGTCAGATTAGTGTTCTGCCTAAACCTAGTCCATGAAACACTTATGCACTAGGCTAGATTATGAGGTTGTGTTAGTTAGCATTATCTTGTGTTGATCTAGTGTGTGTTAAAGCTTATGGGAATCTCCTATTTTTATTTGGTGTATCACCTTTTATCCTTATTAGGATCCCTTTCCCCATTTCTAACCCTTTTCCCTATAGTAGCATTAGTTTAGGTGATTCACTAGAAGGAAGGTAGACTTCTTTGAAGGTTCAACCCATCATAGGTAACCCACGACCTGGGGTTATCCCAATATTGTGACTGGGAGTGGAAGAGCCTAAAGAAATCTTCCACAAGGGTGAAATCTCACATCATAATAGTTTATAGCATGCCTTATAGTATTTACTTTGTTGTTCAATGGTGAAGAGTTTTAGTGTTCTTTTCATCCAATTAGCCTTTGGAAGCACATGCACAAACATCAATCATAACTCCAAGCATCTATCCATTGGTTTAAGAAGCCTAACTAAGTGCCTAATCATCATAATATAGTATGCATAATCATCATATTTTGATCAATAAGCTTTTAGCTACCCATACACATGACAAAGAATATCCTTATGAATATATTATGGAGGTTAAAGGTAGCCCACTCCATTTAAAAGAGGAGAAATCAGGGTTGGATAAGACTTCATAGCATGGATTTTATGAATTAGAGCCTAAAGTTAGTACCGATGGCTTCACATTTGAAGGGATGTGTATTCATGAAGTAGCTGAGAGTAAATCAGCATTTGATTGGACTACTGAATGTCCATTCTACATAAATGAAGAAGATGAAAGTAGATTAAACCTTTAGTAAGACAAATGTGATGTTTTAGACCTTGAATGGTTATGTCAACCCTCACTTGTAGTTAAAGATCAAGATGGAATATTGAGTGAGGCTGATGAATGAGACATCTCAAATGCTCAAGAGATGTAGTTTGAAGAACATACCAATAAAACATTTGAAGGTTTGTGGCAGTAGTTTAATGCCATAACCAAATATTCATAAGATATTAAGGGACATGTCCTTCCAGGAACCTATCAACATGCTACTCATGATCAATCCTAATTTACATAAGGACAAGGAGGAAGGATGTGGTCTTTTTGAACCATCAAGTAAACCAAGTGCATTTGCTCCCAAGAGCCTGAATGAAGTCTTCATGCAAGGCTTTCTCAATGGTGATGAGCAACATCAATAAAGTCATCCTGCAGTCCAACATGAACCAAGATTGGAAGACTTAGACTAGTATGTCTACATTGGAGACATGTTTGTTACATTTAATCCATTGGATAACACATCAAAAGGATTGGCCATCAAGTTATTTGGTTCACCATTTTTGGTAGCTTCAAAGCAAGATATTTTTCATCTTGGTTTGTTAAAAGTGAATCATAATAAAAGTTTCCCATTTGACCTAGGAGGGAAGTGCTTGTAAATTGATGTATAATATTTTATATCTTAGAGTATATTTCATGCTTTTCTCTAAATGCTTGTATGCACATTTGTTTAGTAGGTTAGTTGCCTTTACTTTATTTAGGTTAGTTTCCTTTCTTGTTCTGTGTTTCCTTTTCCAAAGTGCCTTGGGCACTTCATTTTTTTTTTTTAATCCTTATTGCTTCAAGAGAGGGTTTTCCAGAAAGGGAAAAACTTACTGAATTTAGATCAGATTATGACTCCATGCCCAATGGATCAAACAAGGCAACTAGTTTAGGTTCTCAAGCATAGAAGGCATGCTTCCTTGTGAGTTACCAAAGATGTTGGATGAATTTAGAACAAATACAAAGATTTTCCCTAGATAGATTAGCTAAGCAGAGTTCTTGATGACAAAATGATCAAATGACTTGAGCAAGTGAAGATGATGGACCAAACCATCATCAAACATCATGTAGAAATAGATAGGTCATTCTGGTTTCAAACTTCATAAGTTCACTTAGGATGCCTCTTAAAGCCAAAGGATTTTGTAGACTTGAATTTATTCATGCCTTGACCATTATCTAAAAATTTTGTATCTTGATTAGTTTTCTATCTAAAGATATAAACTTCCAAAGTTGAACTTGTAGAGTGGGTCATGTGCACAAACATCAAATTTGGGCTTCGTGAAGTAACCATTTAGGTTCAAGTAATCATAAGGTTGAATTCATATATGACAAGTTTTAATATATTGGGATCTCAAGTACAAGATATATGTCATGTGTAAGGTCAAAGAGTCAAAAAGTGCCTAAAACAAGATCAATAGTTAGCATTTTATCAGATCAAATATCTAATGGTGAGCGATAACTTGACAATGTTAGTGGGTCCAAGTAGATTGATGGTACGTGATCCATCATGTAAAATCATATCAAAGGTGATAAAAATGTCAAAAATTAAATGAATCTTGAAGATAAATTCATAATTACCAAGTGTCATAATCATGGTAACTACTGGGTAAATCAATGGTATATATTCAATCCCTATAAAGGAAGATCGATGGTATGCATAAGGTCAAAGGGTCAACCAAGCTCAGGATGAATGCAAGGACACCATGTGGTATAAAGACATATATCTAATGGGAATGTAACTTCAAGGACCATGGAAAGAGTCAAAGATTGACAAGTGGCACAATATGAGAAGGGCAGATCAAGATCAATGACCAATATTAAAATTTGAAGACATGAGATTTTGAGTAGAGGTCAAACATGTGACCTAGTTCGAACTAGAGTAATGTTTCAAAAGGCATATGTCACCATTATATCTTAATTGAGAATCCTTAAGCATAAAACACAGTGATACAATTAGGATTCTCAATGATAAAGTTATGATGCCATTAAAGTATAGTTTGGATCTTGTTTAAGGGTTTTTGGAACTCATAGGCCTATTTATTTTGATATTAAAGTAATTCTTCATAAATGTGTTCACTATTATTTAAATAATACCTTTGCATATGATTATTTCTTAGCTTCTTCAAGGTTTAAAGGCATCATTAATGTGTTTAAACCTAATATAGTTCAAGACAAGACTATAAACATCGATATTATAGTTATATAAAAACCAATAATTGGATTGGTTTTGAATATACAGTAAACCTATACTCAGGTTTGGAGTAGAGGAAGACATAAACAAGATATGTAAAAGTGAGTTATCTTCCAAAATAGTCATATCCTCAACAAGCAGGTACTTGTAGCCACTTAAAATAGATATAGTCATGGCTTTGTTAGGTCCATGGGTATGAATACTTTGTCTTTATGATGAAAGAAAGTGGGAGATGGAATATAAGATCAAAGCAAAGAGATTTGGGGATTAGAGAATATAGTGGAACATTCAATTCTTCTCAGAGCCTTTAAAGATTTTCCTTTCTTGGTAAGATCATGACCCATCATCTTCAAAATAGATTCTTATCTTCTAGTGTATTTCTCAACCAATGAGAAGAGATTTAAGAATATTAGAGAAAATGAAGGATAATCTATTGATGAAAGATTAGTCCTAACTAAATTGAAATGTGGTGGAGATTTCAAGAAAGGTGGTGACAACTCATTGATTGATTTTTTAATGCATGCTATTCCTCTCGTTCTTTCCCTTTCTCTATATTATTAATTTTTCCCACTTACAAGATCTCTCTTTGATTTTAGATTCTCACAAGGACTCTTTGATCTTGAAGAGCAGGTGACTCTCTAAGATATTTCAAAATATGCTCATCTTGATTAGGCTAAACCCTATCAATCATTTGTAAGAATTGCCTCTTGATGCAATAAAAGACTTTCTTTACCTATCTCATTCCTTAGATCTATGTTGAGTGATTTGTGTATGATGGCATTGTGAAGGAGAATATTCCACATCCATTTTCCTCCTTTATAACCTCCTTTGGGGTTTTTTCAAGCTATTATAGGTCTGTATTAGTGTTCTACTTGAACCTAGTCCATGAAACACTTATGCACTAAGATATATTATGATGTTATGTGAGCTAGCATCATCTTGTGTTGATATAGTGTGGATTATGGGAGTCTTTTATTTTAATTTGGTGCATCACCTTTATCCTTCTTAGGATCCCTTTTCCCCTTTATAACCCTTTCCCCTATTGTAGCATTAGTTTAGGTGATTCATTAGAAGGACTTTGGCCTTCTCTAGAGGTTCAAACCCATCACAGGTTACCCATAGCCTAAGGTTTTCTCAATGTTGAGAATGGGAGTGGAGGATCATGAATAACTCTTGCACAAGGGTGAAATCTCATGTCATAACAAAACCATAATAACAAGAAACAAACATGTAATAAAACTCACATAATGTCATGGAATAATGCACAAAGTCCACATACAGGGGACATTTAATATGTCTTATAGAGTAATAAAACATAAATTACTATTACAAATGAAGACCAAAATATGAATACAAGGGAAATGTGAATGCCACACAATCATATAAGGCTAAGGGCCACACATATAGGGCATGGTGATTTTATACAAAAAAGAGGGTGTATGTGAACATACAAAAGGATAAGGGCTATACACATGAAGAAAAAAAGGTGAATCATGATATGTAATGAAAAAAGCATGTGAAAGAAGCATAAAAAAATGAAATTATGATATTTTGGTCATATGTGTTCATGTTTATCAAATAACATATGAATTATGTTACATGTAGATTTTGAGTGAAAAAGAGACATATGTTTTTGTTATAGTTCAACATGAAAAAAAAGGTTTTGGTTGAAAAACACCATAAGTGTGTTTGTATAAATGAAAAATATATCCTAAAATGAGCAAGGTTGTTTGGATGAAGGCTAGCTAAACATTAAAACCATGGAAAAGTATGCCTTAAGATTGAAATTTGCATGATAATTGAGTATTTTTCATATCTATGATGAAAAGATGCAAAATAAGTTCATGTGACTATGTTATATTTGAAATCAAAGATGTAAAATACACATGGATAGGACCTTAGTATAGGAGATGGATGTGGTGCTCTATTGTTTGACTTGTGAAGTTCTATCTTGATTGATTGTATGCAATATTTTTTAGACAACTTAGTTTTTGTATGAATAGTTTATATTTATATACAAATGTGTCATGTTTCACACTTAGATGCCTTTTGAGAATAATTTTGTATTGAAGTATGATATTTAGTGAACATAAAAATAAGTGACATATGGAAATATGTAATCCAACAATATGAAATATTATTAAATGTCCTAGTTTTCATTTTTTGTAAATAATTTGACATTTTTATACTTTGTGTGTGTGTGTGTGTGTGTGTGTGTGTGTGTGTGTGTGTGTGTGTGTGTGTGTGTGTGTGTGTTTGTGTGATTTCCATATTTTAAAAGTAAAGCATGTATAATTAAAAGTTTAAAAATATTTGAGAAATAAGGTAAGCAATAATGTTTCAAAATAGGAGGGGGAGATTTTAACAACTTGTTTAACCCTAAATTTAGATAAGAGGGGTTATATAGGGTTAAGGTCTATCAGATTAGATTTTAAACAAGGATAGTGAAGAGCATGATATAAATAATATTTTAAACTTATATAACTAATACTGATAAAAAGTAAAGTAAAACTATTGATAAACATTATAATAAATAGGTTAAAAATGATACTTAGTTTACTATGATTATGCAGGTCTGATTTGAAAAAAGGTTAGAAGTGGTTTCAAAGATGATCCTATAATATTCATCAAATAGTTGTAATATTATTTTTCTAGCATTAAACACTTGCATCAGATCTAAACATTTATTCAATGCACACATTTGACATTGAGGTAGGTATTCTATATGGAATAATAACTAGATATGGATGTAATTAACTATAGAGTTTTATGTTTTTTTTCACCCTTCTTCTAATGTATAAGGATCACGTGTTTAGGTTGTTTATCATTGTCAAATGATCAATCCCTTGCTTCTTCACCCTTGGAGTGACTGTGGAGAAAATGGGTTAATGGGCTTATGATGTCAAGTTTATCCAAGGACCTTTATATTGATGGGTTATACCTATATAGATAATATTCCAAAGAGGACATCAAGTTTATGTATATCACTCATACATGTTGTCTTATGTGCACATAAGGATGTAGTGTGTGATAAGCCTGCAAATGCAGTGACCTAAATTGTAACCTGGTAAATATGTCTCATGGAATGCTCTTCAAATGATTTAGACCTATGGGAATATTTATCCCATGACTAATATATAAATAGGGATGAACATGGAAATTTTATCACTTTAATATTTGATTGAGTGCATCCTTACATGTTACCTTGTGATTTTCTAGCATTTACTAGGTGAGGAATGAATAGGGATTGATAATGTATATATGCCAATTCTGTTTCTAAATATTCATTAATAAATAACTTATTAAGACCTTTAAGATAAATTTAATTTACAAATTGTATGACTTTTGTGCACTAGACACTTTGTAGGAAAAGTAGATACTTGCATCAATGTAGTTGTCTATATGCGATGCAAGTGTCTCAAAAACTAGAAAATAGGTATGGGTCAAAAAATGGTAGTGAAGGATAATGATCAAGTTTAGATATTTTTTCATATTATAAAATATCTTGTCATTAGAATAAAAATGTTCAAACTAATATATATTAAATTTAGGCCCAAAGAGATAGTGTACACAAGTATTTCAGTGGTAGGTAGGTCTATAACTAATAGTTACAACCATGATGGATACTTAATAAGTATACAAGATTGAGGTAATATATACAGTAGATTCTAGTATCTACATTCCCACCACCCAATTTAATCTAGTAATATAATTGATATTTTAAAGGAAGGAAATGGATACCTCGGTGGGTATAACACACCTTGTCTTGTGTGATCCCAACGTGAGTGATTTTTTGGTGACTCACCTACAACCAAGAGCATATTACATTATATAATTAGTATATAAAATATAAAATATAAAAAAATTAAAATTATTTAAAGTAGAAATACAAAGGATAGGAGTACACATGTGTGTCAATTCAATCATCTTACCTTTTGGCAATTTGATTTGAAATAGTGCCTCATTATGGATCATTAAAGTTGCAATTAAGAAAAAGTTGAACCTACAAGTGCATATATATAGAGATATTGGACAACACATGACCCAAAACTTGGTGTAAAGGTAAGTTAAAACATGTACATTGAGATTTTTTAAGCTCAATCATGAAACCAAATATGTTCATGATCTCACAAGTGTGAGTGATTTAATAAACACACAATATATATCTAGTGAGGATGGATGATTTAATCAAATCTAACTTTTAATTATGGTAAATTTAGATGATTTAATCAAATTTAACTTATAATATTAGTAATACTTAGTGATTTAACCAAATCAAACATCTAAAGGTGAACTAATTATTGTAGTAATTAGCTCAATAACATTCCATAAAAGTCTAACCTGGGTATAATAATAGTCTGTTACAATATTCAAAATTTTGAAATGATTTGATTTTTCAATTTTAAGTGTCAATTTCATCGAATATGTGCAACATATAAGTCTAAATTTTAGATTTGGGTATAATAAGAAAACTAATTTATATAATTATGCCACAAATATTTATCGAAATCATATACCTATGAAATCTTGTGAATCTAAAATTAGTGCAAGTGTGGAAGACATGTTTCTACGACATGCCCCCACTAAACTTGGACAATATTATAACCAGTGTAAATATGGATAAAATTTTTAGATAACATTCCCCCAATATGATATGGAGATGTTGAGTCCTGAATAAGTGTGGAGGTCATGGATTTTTGGCATGCCCTACTAAAATTTGAAACTATGAAAGTTTGGAAGCCATTCCTCTATGACATGACCCCACTAATAATCCCCCTTTTGAGTTGAGGGGAAGTATAATATTGTAGTTACCTTACCTAAAAATGATAATATATATGTGTAAGTTGTGTACGGATCACATGACATATAAGGGTAACATGTCTATGTAGAAATAACATTGAAGCACATTGTGTGATCACGTTATATCAAGGGGAATGTTAAAAATTAATGAAAATAATAGAATGGTTCAAGGGGAATGTTCTGTAGGAATGCTTGCCGTTGTGCCAAAAGGTCGACCTGTTAACGCCCGATACAAACCCCAGATAAGTACCCACGGGAGGCTGTTAGTCCATGTCACGAATCCCTGAGGGGGACGCTGGCGATTAGTCCAACAATCCCCCCCTCAGCGTCACCCGAGGGGATTCGAACCCGTGACCACCGCTCTGATACCAATTGTAGGAATGCTTGCCGTTGCGCCAAAAGGTCAACCTGTTAACGCCCGATACAAACCCCAGATAAGTACCCACGGGAGGCTGTTAGTCCATGTCACGAATCCCTGAGGGGGACGCTGGCGATTAGTCCAACATGTTCAAATTCTATAAAATCAAAGGGACATGACCTAGTCAAATCTCCAAAAAGCATAGAATGACATATTAAAATGTCCACATTCAAAATAGAGTAACATATTCAAATGTCCAAATAGGCAAGAAAAGGAACAAGGTACATAATTAGTGGAACATATTCAAATGCTAAAACATTAAATATAATAAAAAGCAAGGATAACACTCAAGAAAAGTGTGTAAATGAAAATATTGAATATAAGAAACCAACACAAACATAATATAATAGTTTATAAACATAAATGTTTATATGAAATGTTAAGTATGTATCATATCAAGTACATTGTGAAGGATATAAGTATGAATAGAGACATTTGCAAATATTTAAGGTCAAACATGACAATGGAAAGTTATCATAGAATAATGTAACCTAGGTGTATCATAATCAAGGATTAAAATTCCCACAACATTCTAATTATGTGAATAGAATAAAGGATGAACATATATATTTGCACATATCATGTATCTGAGTATGCCCGTGTCACACTCAAATAAAGGCGTGAAACATATGTGTATATAGGAAAGGAATTTAATATTCTATGTACTAACATGGATAAAATAACATATGTATAAGAAATAATACAACTAGGAAAATGCTATATTTTATTTGGTATTTTTGAAAATTTTGGTATTTTTTAAAAAAATTATTCTTTGAATTTCTTAGAAAATGGAATGTCTAGCCAATTATCCCATCTAAGCGATGTCCATCTAGAAGTGATTTGAACATAGATATGGTATATCAAACTAGTGGTACTATCAAGGAGTATGTATATGTGTAATATTAGAGTTTTAATATTTTTAATGCTCTACATATGTGTCATAGGACTATATGGTCATGAAGAGGTAGTGTAATTATAGAGTGTATCATGTTCTTGTATCACTGGGATGCAATGATTAATATATTATTCCTCTTTGTCTTTGATGATGTTAGATTTAACAAAAAAATTATTATAAGATTCATTCAATTTCTCTTTTACAATATGTTCTATGCCCTTTGCCTCTACTGATACGTCATTACTTGTATCTATTTGTATGGTAGCTGAATATATACTTATTTCTTTGGAAAATGATGTTAGCTGACATTGATAATCGTAAGATATGCAAATTTTTTTTTTTTAAAATCAATTATTGGCTATTGAGTGTGCCCATGATTTTAAAAGCACAATATAATAAGCATTTGGACTATAACTAACCTGAAAAGTAACTAGGAACATTATTTTGAACCAAATGGAAATCTTAACTATATTGATCCTATAATTTTTTGATTTCATTGCTTTAATCCACATATTGAAACTTATTTTTATGAGAGATAAGAAATGAAATATAAAAAATTTGTATCTTGATAGTCCATAACCTTTATATCTATAAATTTATTTTCCTCTACATTAGTAGTGATAGTAAAAGGATTTTCATCTGAAGAAAGGCTTATGATTTTCCCTTTTGTAATTAGATCTGGAACATTATCTTTTTCATATTGATATTTTTAAATGTTGCTCGCTCTAGATTTTTCTTTTGAATATTTTTTTATTCTAGGTTTTCAATTTTCAATTATTTGTGTTTGAAATTATCCTTTGGTACCAATATTTTATATTTTGGAACTTGTGGTTTAGGAGAGGTACTCATAATGCGAGTGAGTTTCTTGGTTGATGTATTGATGATATGAGCACCACTATATTTGTGAATTTGTAGTTTTTTATTTAATGTAAAATAATAATATATATGATTCCCATACATTCTATGATATATAAAATAGTATTTTTGTCTCCTTATAGGATGTAGACGAGGCAGTTGAATCACTTTGTTTTGAAGCATTTATATTAGGATTTCACTTGGAATCTTATTGAGATTTTTTTTTTAAATTTTTGAATCAATTTTTGTGTATGTATTATATTATATCTTCTAATTTGGGTATGAAACATTTCTGGGTATAAAATTTTTATAAGAAGATACAAACACATGATTAACACTAGCATATTTTGTAAATTTTAGGTATGTAATCTAATTTTTCATGGATATGGTCCTTGAAAATAAAAAATATTTTGATTTTATACCTCTTATATTAAATTACTCATAGTGATTTTTTTATCTTTTAGGGCTTCATAATGACAAGCCCTAGGTGCTTTGAATTTAACATGCATACATGTACCATATAGGGATTTTTGAAGGGTTTGTTAGCTACCCTCTTCTAGAATTGTATGATGGACCACCTTACCCATTAAAGAAGTGATAACATGGAATTATTTAAAGGGATGGTAGATATAACCCTCATTATAGTTAAGAGGAGGAATAATGTAGTTTTTACCCATTGTAAATGTTCCAAAGACTAATATGATAATAAGAAAGGAAATATCTATAAATTATATGGAACAATTAGTCATGAAAATGAATTTAGAACTCAATAATTACAATAATCAATAAAAATAAAAGACCCTAGGGTAAGTTAGGGTTTTGAGACCAATGGCTAGGTTCAACAAATGTTTAACCTTAAATTTAGATAAGATGGGTTATCTAAGGTTATGGGGTATTAGATTAGATTTTACACAAGGATGGTTAACTAACCTAATGAATATGACAATTAAATAGAAAAATAAATATATTTTAAATTTATATAAATGAAATTTATAAAAATAGTAAATTAAAAATATTGATAGATATTACAGTGAATAGGTTAGAAGTGGACCATAAGATGATGTTAGAACAACCTTTAGATTTTGGGAAATTTCTTTTTGTCACCCTAAATTATTACATTAGATCAAATAATTAGGTTGATACAAGGGTTATAATTTAATGTAGGTGTCTTTTATGAAGTAATTACTAGATATGAATGTGATGAAATGGATCATTATATGTTTTCTTATCACATTTATTATGATGTCTAAAAATCATGTGCACATTCTATCTCTCTTTGTCAAATGATCAAACAGTATCTTCTTCACCCTTGGAGTGACTATGGGAAAATAGGTTAGTGGGATCACAATGTCAAGCTTCTGCAAGGACCTCTATATCAATGGGTGATTCCTACATAGATAACACTATGGAGAGGGACTTAGAATTATGTATTTCTCACCTACGTGTTGGCTTGTGTGTGTACAATGATGTAGTATGTGACAAGCAAAGATAAGTAGTGATGTATCATGTAGCCTAGACAGTATGGCTCATAAAATACTCTTCAAATGATTTAAAACTAAATAAATTATTATCCTATGATTGATATATAAATAGGTTTGAATAGGGCACGCTTGATCAATTTAATGTTTTTTTAAATGATTCAAGGTATGTTTCCTTTGAGTTCCTAGTATTTTCTAGGTGAGAAATGAATGTGGATTGATATTGTATATATACCAATACCTTTTAGAAATATCTTATTGTAAATCACTTATTTTAACCTTTAGGATATGTTTCATTTTAAAATTGGATGAATATTGGGCATCAGACACTTTTTATGAAAAGTGAACAATTGCATCGATGCAATTATTTGTCTAGAACACAAGTTCACAAGAAGCTAGAAAATAGGTACATGTCCAAAAGTAGTAGTAAAGGATAATGATTAGGTTTAGATATTTTTTAAAAGTAAATAAGGCTTGGTAATGAGATTAACAATATAAAAATTAAGATATAATTAATTTAGGAAAAAAGAGATAGTGAATGCGATTTTTTTTATAGTGGATAAATCTATAACTAAAATGTACAATCATGATGGATATTTAATAGGTGTACAAGACTGAGGTAATACATAAATCAGATTTTATTATATGCACAAGCCTCAATATGATGTTAAAGGAAATCATGATAATATAGAATGAAATTTATATACCCTAATGTAAATGTATATGTAGTTTAGTAAAGATGGCAAGTATGTCCATGTAATCTCTTGTGAAAATAGATAGATATAATAAATGAAGCCAAAATAAGAAATAAATCATATATACATGTGTAATCAATGATAAAATAATTTTCCATGAATTATTCTTTATAGCTCAAATTTTCACCCTTGAGAGGGTGATTTAAGCCCTCTCAACATGAGCTATGTAATGGGGTTGATCCTAGGATGTGGGTGACCTTTAGGTGGACCAAATCTCTAGATTATAGGGTTGTCTCCCCTCGATGTGTCAATTAGGCTATAATACACTAAATTTTTTTAAGTAAAATAAAAAAGGATAAAGTTAAAATAAACTAAAGGGTGATACACCAAATAAGTTGATCACTAACAGCTAGCTATATGTGCACATATAGACCAAGAGACTAACCTTAACTTACACTAATCCTAATCTAAATCTCTCACATAATTAATTCAATGTGGAGGTTTTGGTATATATTTGGTCTAGGAAGACTAAACAATATGTCTTGACTGACACTATTGAATAGACAAAACATGCAACCTCTCACACTTCACTTGAACACTTCACATGACTTACAATAGAAACTTTCAAACTACATATATGTGTTAGAATAGAGAAACATGTCAATGAATACTAAGACAATCACTTGACAAGATCAACCATCTATGTACAAAAACTAAGTATAGTCATAAAAGGAGGTAAAAAAAATATTATTTCATTGATCAAAAGACATAAAAATGTGCAGGGCTTAGCCATATCTAGGTGGAGGATCCATATAAAACCAAAAAAGGCTATATTTATAGAGAATGATAGTATAAGAGAGAGAAAGGGTGTAAGAGAGAGAAATGACAAGTTTCAATCAAGAGTTACAATAAAGAAAGATGTTGGAGAATAATTTAAAATGATCTTCAAAGACATTTGTTGCTTCCTTGAAAATGTTTCTTTTCCAAATGGGGTAGGAGTTTTTCTATTTGCTTGGCACCTTTATCTTCTTCTTTAAACTACCCTTATCTTGGCTTGGAAAGTGGACTTATGTATCATCAATTCATGTTGAAATAATATATATAATTATTCTTGAAAGATTGCATCATTTTTATAATCTCCTTATATTGACATTGCAATGATGATCACACCTTCTTAAGTGTTTCAAAACCCATTTGGTCTCACTACATTTCTCTTTGCCTTAAAGCCTTAAATATTGATTTTATCTTCACCAATAAAAAATATCTCCATGAAAGTATTATATATGTCTTTAAAACCTGATTCACTCCCTTTAGAATCATAAATCACTCTCAAAAACATCATCTTACACCTAAAGCTTACATTTGTCTTCAATTCCTTGTAGCCCTTAAAACACACAAAGCTCTTTATGTAGAATAATTTACTAATTATATTATAAAAATAATCATAGTTCTGAATACCCAATATTCTCTTACATATTTTCTTAAAATTTCATAACCATCTAGCAAGTGAAACAACACTTATTCACATTGTTTCTCTCTCAAATTAGGTTTTAATTAGGTCTCTATGCTTAGAAACTGTGTTTTGGCTATATACAAATCCCATATGTGTAAAACTATAATTAAGTGTTTTAATAACATTTATGACACCTCAAACATGCTCCATGTCAAATTTAGGGGTCTATAACCTTGTGTAGGTGGGTGAACCAAGAAATGGCTAAAAACCTAGTCTTTCACAAGCCTTCTCATGCTGACTTGAATAAATAGACATGTAGGATCACTTTTTGGGTCAAATGTAAATATTTTTAGATCCAATGAGATATAACACATCTCAATACACCTTATCGAATAGTATACATCTATCCAAGAGGTCCAACACCCTATTTTGAGTCTTAAACATCATAAAAACATAACATTTAATACATCCATATAGGTACAAGTACAAGAAAACTTCATGGTGAGAGTATTCCTAGAGTGAGGAATTATTTTTAGGTGTTTTAAAAGGAAATTCAATACCATTTAATCACTTATTAATCCAATCTCTCTCATCAGGTCATTTTTAGCCTTCTTGGTAGGCTAAGACATGTTTATCATCTTAAGGATCATTCATAAAGTGGATTTAATCAATGAAATAGTTTAAAAAAATTAAAAGTATAAAAGGGTATATAACATATCCAATTATCTTGGGATCCCATGCAAATATTCCATATAGATCTAATCTTAAGAAGATGCCGCTCGAGTTGGTAAGCCTATAATTGGTGAGCTTAAGAGAGAGAGTTTGACTTGGGAATGCCATATTGGAGTTTATTTATTATTATAAACACATTATGGAGGTATATAACACCATATTTAATTATTTAAATGGTGTAATTTTCCATTATTATCATCTAGATCCTTTGAAACATCCATTATTTCATACTAGGGTTCAACATCATACTAGTGTAATTGACCCTAATGACTATGTTTTCCATTTTTCCCACTAACTCCTCTATGTTTGAAGATTTTTAGAGTCTATGTCTAGTTTATGTAAACCATTCATGACTATTTATCCTTCAAATAAAACTCACACTTATACAAATCATCAAAATTTCATGGATAAGACTGAACATTCCTCATTAAGCTTATAGGTCTTCATGGGAGTCTAATGTTTTTCTAAGCCTAAGAATGGATTCAATTGAGGGAGTTTTCTCTCTTCTCAATGTTACAAATTAACCATGGAAATCATTCTTATGTCATATAAGGACTTATGTAGTTACCAAATATCATGATCAAAACCAAAGCTGACCACTTTTCAAATATTTGTAGGTAGGTCTGAGTCTTTTCTTCAAGGTTTAAACCTTATACAACTCAAGAATGAATTACCCTTGGATAGATTTGTTCCTTTATAAACTGGTTGTATTGGTTTTCATTAAATAATTTCCACACTTATATTCATCCCAAACTTTCAAATCTTCTTGGATTCATACACAGGCCTGTGTATGCCTATTTAAACCTTATACACCTATTTAAACTTTTGTTCACTTTTCTCCTCTAGTTACCTTAACATAAAATGGGTATTTTAGACTTCTCTCAATAGGTATAAATTATGAGAAAACACCAAGATCTATTTATACCTTTCATCTCATTATTATTCTTCATATGCCTTAATTTTTTCCATTTTCCATCATTGATCATTCTACCTATAGGTCCTCAATTTACTTAAAAGAACTTGTAGGCGTTTATTAGGTTTGTCGATTTAAGGTGTAGTGTTAAATGACTACAATATTGATATCTATTTATTTATATCATTCTTTTATTTTGTTCAAGATCCTATTAGGCCTCAATGTTTTCATACATCCTCATTACTCATCATAACCTAATCTCCATTGCATGACCAGGCATCTTGCTTCTCAACGCTTGAAAATGAGTTGAATATCTAAATTAGGATTGTGGGTGGCATTTTAGGATTCCATATCATTCATGTTGGAATATTCTAGTATTTCATACAACCATAAATTATCTCTTGATCATGATCCATGGGGTTTTATCCTTCATACAACACTTATAATGTAATATTTATACCTTCTCAAATTGTATTTGTGCAGGCAGCCTATAAACAGTCCTTAGTATGGAAACATGAATGTGAATTCTTGTAGGGATAGTATGGAATGACCAGATGGGTGGAGAGATCCAAAATAATTAAAAATATGATGAAAACATTTAACAATCATTTCAATGCATTGGACCTTGTAGAAAAACTTCAAGCCTTAAGTGTAAACCTACAACCTATCATGTGGAGATCTTTTGCTCACTTTCAATGCCACACATGCCAAAATGATGGAATATGAAAGTGTTATAATTTTCATTGGGACATGATGAGTTTATTCAATTTATCTTTACCTTTATTAGCTCATTCATGCATCAACCATGCTAAAAACTAACACCTTGTGGTTTTAGAAGGGTTAAAGACCACCTGATGGTATTAACAATTGTTCATAAAGATGAGGGCACCATTATAAGATCCAATGACACAAAACTAAATTCCATTATACTCCCTTCCTCTGACCACAAGCTTATGCCATGAATCTCTCTTCATTATCCATACTATGCATATGAAATTGATCATTACTAGTCTACTAAGAGGCCGATGGAGGTTTTGAAGTAAATTTTTGGATTCTTAGGATATGTACAGGATTTTTATCCATGTAAATGACTTGAGGAAGGTGGAGAGACAATATAAAGATATTTTCACTTGAAGGTGGATCTTCCAATTCTATACACATTCCTGAAACTACCCTTTTGGAGTGCTTTTCTCTCATTTGGACATTGAACCTGAAAAAAGGACATGATCTGACATTCTTAACATGTTTTAAAGTTAGATAAATCCTTTAAAATATTTCAAAAGTGTTATTTTATGAATATTTGATCTTTTTGGGCTTTGACATATGTTGGATTTGGCTATATACACTTTTCTCTTCAACTTCATTTACCTCAAATTTTGAAACTCAACCTTAACTTCTCCAAACATGTATGGAATATTAATTTAAGGTGATCAAGGTTTATGATTACTTGAGTGGAAACATATGAAACTTTGACATCATTTGAACTTCTTCACATCAAAGAGATTTAGACTAGCATAAGACAAATACAAGCTAGTACCTTAATTTTGTCAAAACAACCTTATATTTAGCTAATGAGATCTCAATAAGACCATTTGAAGACCTCACAAGGCATAAAGTGGATAAGAACAAGGTTATTAAGACATGAAAATTCACTTTTTTTGTGAACTTGATTAACATTATCTAGAATTTAGCTAACATCTTTGATGGTCTCTTGGGGATGCTTTCTTACTAAGCATATTTGACTGGTGCCTAGTCCTTCCATTGGGCATAGAGTCATCACTACTAAAACTCAGACCTGATATGAATTTGATATAATATAAGTCAAATAACTTTAAATATAAGCACATAACACACAAAATAAGATAAAACACACACACTTATGCTCACAAGTAGTTAGGAAAAAATAAGACATAAGAAATTTACTATACATAACCAACCTCAAAATTTATTTCTCCTCCAGGATTAGATGGGAATATATTGAGATCATCATGACACCATGGAATCATATTTTCACATGCTAATTAGACTCCAACTAGGCATGGTTCATGAAGTTAGTGCTTTTACCTGTACTTGGAGATGTTGACATATTCATGGTCTCCATGACCAGCCGTCAAACTTAATTAATTTATTCCCTTGTACATAGGCTAACTACATGATTTGAGGACATATTCATACTTGTTATAATCTTGGATTCTTGAATCAACAATACCATCCATGCCTCGTCCATATACTTATCTTGATTATCTATGAATATTTCATGCTTATCAATTATTACTTTCTTGATATATTGCTCTTGTTTGCTTGAATTATCATGAAATAATGTGCCACTAGGAAGAGGAATAACTTAAAAACCATATTCATTATATCCAATCAAGTATGAAAAATATTTTAGAGTTTTAAGATCATTACATATGTTTAGATACTGCTTCCATATATCTTTATCATTCTCTTGACATCCTCTTGAAGAGGTGCAACTTGAAACACATCCTATGGATTTGATAAAGAATATAGCATATTATCATGAACTTCATGGGGATCAATTTGAACTTGATAAATCAAGTTCAGATACCATTGGATCTTCCTTTTATTCCATATTATCAAGATCATCTTCAAATTAAGTAGCCTCTTGGAGTGTTAAGCTTGGAGAGATTCCTTCCTCTTGCTTGGTGATTTTCTTGACAAAAAATACTTCTCTAGATTGAATTAGACAATGACGTGTCCATTTTTTATCATTATTTTGAGACTCAAAACATTTTTTTCCACCTCTAATTGATCCTTAGAATTTTCATCTTCTATTTTAATAACTTGATCAACTTGTTATTCATCAAATTCACATTTATCTTCAACTTCAAAGGTTTCTTTTCATCTCTATTCACCAAGAGGTGTTACAATTATGATATCTTCCTCTTATTCACTTGAGGTATCCTCATCATAACTTTCTTGGAGGTGACCTACAAATTCAACTTGATTTTCTTCCTCAAGGATGGGTTGCTCAACCTAAAACTAGTTTTGAGATCTCATGATCAATGATCTTGTCCTTTGATTCCCTCCATCTATCAATGAATCCTTCTAAATTTATAATGTCTTGGGTTTAAATTTTATCCACAAATACTTCATTATTATTTTTAATACTCTATTCAATTGATTTCCAAGATGGAAACTTCTTAGGTTTTTCAAGCTTTTCAACAAGGATTTATTGTTTGCTTTAGATTCCTTTTTAAATTTATATATAATATGGGAAGGCTTTATGATCTTGAGGAGGGAGAATTGGTTAATGTTTTTTATTGATATAAACTCCCCTATTTATGCATTTTCCACTTTGTTTATCCCATGATTTCATCTCTTGATTCCAACTTGAAATCTTAAAGGACTTCTTGGGGGACTCTTGAGGAAGAGGAGTGGATTTTTATGCCAAGATAGATTAATTAATTTTCCTATATGTAGTAATAAAAATATTTAATTTTGTTTTTTTTTATTCCCAATAAAAGGTCTCTAAAAAAATTCTCTTTCTTCTTTTGGATGTTCTCTTGGATTGATTCCCATGATGGGAAAGATTGAGGGGTATCTAAAGGACTTGTGACACTTTGAATCTCACTTGACTTGATCTTTTGAGGAAGCATAAGTGCCACAAAAGAGGGATGAGGTGGTATAGATGAAGTAACATAAGGATGATATCATTGAACCTAATATCCTTCATGAACTATTAGCTTTTCCTCTATGTGTTGAATTAGGCCACATATGTCCAACATGTTACTTGTGAGTCTTTGCCAGTTTTATCTCTTAATAGTTCCCACTCTCTCTTTATTAAATAGAATGAATATATCACATTATTAATGGGATGAATAAGAACACTTTGACCATACTCCCTTTGTGTGTTAAACCCTAACATATACCTATCATTTCCCAAGAGAGTTTGATTGAAACTTAAGATAAACTATTTTGAAATGTGGCTATGTTGACTAGGAATAACATGGTCTTAGTAAGGCTGATTGGAGGGATGAAAAGGATGCAAAAGAGGTAAACTATCTTGGTATGACGACTAAGGCAAGGAAGGGGTAATACTCTTGATAACAAGGTTGATAAGGATCAATAAATTATTGACAAGTGTCAACAAACTACTAAAAAGGATCAACATGAGTTTTATATAGCTATTCAACTTATGTAAAACAAAAATCAACATAAAAAATAGCCATTAAGTCTCATTAGAAACGTAGAAATGAAATAACACTTACTTAAAATGATACCTAGGTTGATACAACCAGATGATTACATTCAGAGTCACCATTGATGTTTGTTGAAATGCCTCTAAAGACTGATGTATTAAAGATCAAGAACAAAAACTCTTTAAGTAATTTTCAATCTTATCCCATAAGGTGTGCCAAAACTGTTATAGCTTAAATTTTCACCCTTGAGAGGGTGATTCAATCCCTCTCAACTTGAGATATGTAATGAGATTTATCCTAGGATGTGGGTAACCATTAGGTGGATAAAACCTCTATATTATAAGGCTAACTTCCCTTGATGTATTAATTAGGCTCTACTACACTATTAACTTACAAGCAAAAGGGATAAGGATAACATGAAACCAAAATAAATAAGTAGTGATACACAAAATAATTTGATCACTAATCTTAACATACACTACTTATAATTTAAATCTCTCACATAAACACTTCAATTTGAAGGTTGTGAGAGATGATTGGCTAGGGGGACTAAAAAAGAGGTCTTGAATTGAATAGAAAAACTCACTCAATGACTCACACTTAACTTAAACACTTCACATGACCTATAAAATAAGATTTCAAATTGTATATAGGTGTTAAAATATGAAAACATGCCAACAAAGATGAAGATAATGACTTATAATATCAACCATCCATTCACACACACAATGTATAGTCAAATAACGAGGCAAAGATAGTAGTCTTTCTTTGATCAAAGGGAATAAAAATAGGTAAAGCTTGAGAATATTTTTACATCCATACAAAACCAAGCAAGGTTTCAATTATAGATAATGAGAGTAGAAGAGAGAGAGAAAGGGCATAGGAGAGAGCAACGAAAAGTGTCAAGAAAGATCTAAAATCAATAAAGAGATTTGAGAATAGTTTTAATTGATCTTCAAGGATATGTGTTTCTTCCTTGATGATTTTTCTTCTCCAAATGCCATAGGAGTTTTTATATTTTCTTGACACCTTTATCTTCTTCAAATTTCACTTCTCTTGGTTTGGAAAGTGTCAAGTGGCCTTATTTATTTTCAATTAAATTTGAAATGGTATATTCCATTCTTATGTATAACTTACATCAATTTTAGAATTTCTTTATATTAACATTAAAATTATGATATAACTTTATTAGGCATTTTAAAACCTAATTCATCTCACTATGCCTCTCTTTACATGAAAGCCTCAAATCTTGATTTTATCTTCACCAATGTAATATATCTCCATTAAAGGATTCTATATGTATTGACAAAATTGAATAAATCCCTTTATAAGCATCAAACACTCTCAAAAACTTCATATTGCACCTAAAGCTTACACTTGTCTTCAATTCCTTGTAACCCTTGAAAAACACAAAGCTCATTATGTAGAATAATATACATATTACATTGAAAAATAATTATAGTTTTGAGTACCCATTATTTACTTACATCTGTTTCCCAAATTTCATGACCATCCATGAAGTGAAAGTACAATTATTCACCTTTTTAATCTCTCCAATTAGGCCTCAGTGAGGTCACTAGGCCTAGAAATTGAGTTTTGTATCTATACATTTAACACACATGTGAAACTCTAATTAAGAGTTTTATTAAATTTTATGACCCCTCAAGTATTATCCATGTGAAATTTAGGGGTATTAAACCTTGTGTAGGTGGGTAAACCAAGAAATGGCAAAAAATCTAGTCTTTCACAAACCTTTTCATATTGTCTTCAATAAAAATACCTATAGGATAACTTCCAAGGTCAAATATAAGTATTTTTTGACCTAAATATATGTAATACACCTCAAAACACCTTATTTAGTAGTCTACATCTATCTAGGAGGTCCAACACCTTATCTTGAGTCATGAACCTCACAAAACATAACATTTAATGCATTTGTATAGGTGAAAGTATAATAAAAATTCATGGTGATATTATCTATAGAGTGAGGAATTATGCTTAAGAGGTTTAAATGGAAATTCAATTCACTTCAATGACTTATAAATCTAATCTCTCTCAATGGGTCATTTTTCATCTTTTTGGTACCCTGAGACATGTTTATCATCTTCATGATGATTTATAAATATTGGGTCCTTAATATAAGAAATAATTATATAAAATACAATTATAAAATGGTATATAACATACCTAACGATTTTGGGCTCCCATTAAAATACCTCATATAGTTTTTATCTTAAGAAGATGCCTCTTGGGTTTATAAGCCTACAATTGGTGAGCTTGAGAGAGAGAGAGAGTTTGACTTGGAAATGCCATATCAGAGATTGGTTTTGATTATAAAAAAATAAATAAGGTATTTAAAATATATATATACCTATTTAAATGGTGTCATTTTCCATTCTTCTCCTATATACCCTCTACAACATCCATTAGTTCATATTAGGGTTCATGAGCATACTGGTGCAATTGACCCTAGTGACTATGTTTGGCCTTGTTCTCACTAACTCCTCTAAGTTTGAATATTTTAAAAGTATATATCAAGGTTATAAAAACATTTCATGCCTCTTTATACCTCTAGTCTAACTCAAACTTATAAAAATCATCAATCTTTCATAGACAGGATTGAATATTCCTCATTAATCTTGTAGGTCTTCATGGGAGTTTAATGTTTTGTTAATCCTAAAAATGGATTATACTAAGGGGTTTTTATCTCTTTCAAATTTTCAAAAATCACTATATAAATCCTCCTTGTGACATCTAGTTTCTCATTCATCTCCAAAAAAAAACCAAACCTGGCCCCTTTTTAAATGTTTACTGGTAGGCCCAAGTCTTTTATTCCAACCTTAAACCATATGTAACTAAAGAATGAATCACCATTGGATAGTTTTATTAAATTAAAAATTTATTTTATTGGGTTTCATTCAATAATTACCAAACTTATATTCATCCAAAAATTGAAAATCTTCTTGGATTCATACACAAGCTTGTGTATATCTATTTAGACCTTTTAGGCTTAATTGCACTTTAGTTAACTTTCCACCTCTAGTTAACTTAACATCCAATGGATATTTTAGACCTATCTAAATAGGTATAAATTAGGAAAAAACAAAATTATATATTTATACCCTTCATATCAATCTTATATTCCATATGCCTTAAGTCTTCCTATAGTTCATCCTTGATCACTCTGCATGTAGGCCCTCTATTTACTTAATAGAACTTGTAGGTGATCATTAGGTTTGTTGAATACAAGGTGTAGGGATGAATGAATAAAATATTATGATGTGTTATTTTATATCATTCTTTTATGTTCTTCAAGATCATCTTAGCACTTAGGGTTTTTATACATCCTCATTACTCATCTCAACCCCATCTTCAATGCATGACCTTGTATCTTGATTCTCAATGCCTGAAAGTGAGTTGAATTTCTCAAGTAGTCTTGTACATGGAATTTAGCATTATATATCATTAATTTATCACAACCCCACCTTATAATGTATTCCATTTGATACAGAAACTTGGTTTAGCTAGTTTAACATGCCTCAGATTCACGATTGGATCATTGTTAGAATAGATCATTATGTCGTAGATGTTATGGTTCTAATTATCATGTTGACTGGTTATGGCTGGTTCATTATTACAATTGATGTTTATGCTTAGTTAATTGATGACATATTTTATATTTTATTCATATCAATGTTATTATTAATTATTATTTAATTCTTTAGTAGATACTGTTGATGTTCCAATTCATGTTTGAAGGAATAGGTCAAGTGATCTAGGCTCGATAGTGGACTTAGGAATATGGGATAATAATGGGTAGGAGTTATGATAATTTGGATTAATAATGATAGGTAAAATTTTAAGGTTTCACAATTTTAAAATACATGGTTCATTTTGGGTCCTTTAGCTTATTTTAGTCCATCCTTATTTAATTATTTTTATGTTGTGAGGATTTTGGTCGAGATTGTTAATTATACACATATGTGTTAATCATTATTTTATTCCTTTCTTGAGTAAGTGGATTATTAATACTATCATTGATCATATTCCATTTTTTGTATGCTCAAAATTATCTTATGATGTTTGGGTATTATTCCCATTGTATGCATGTTTAACCTTGCACCTTGGACCACATTTTATTTATGGTTTTGATTCCATGCATTGACCTTGAATTCCTTTGTATATTTAGCCTATGTGGGCCATGAATTAGATCCCTAGGAATTTTTAGATAGTTTTGATCATGGGGTCCATGTGAAGTTTGGACATTAGATCATGACTTGGCTAGTCACCTTAGTGTGTTTTGAGGAAGTGTCAACTTGGTGCAATGCAACAATATTATTATACTATTTAACCATATAGTGGATTAACTTACACTACATGCCAAATATAAAAAAGGTATTTTTATTTCCATTGACTATGTAAGTGGTTTCTTGGGTCTAAATTCCTTCCATTTCTATTATTATATGCTTGTTGAGTCTACTTGGGGAGCCCGAGTTGCATTACGACCCTGTTTTAAAAAAGGAAAATGGTGAAAAATGTTTGCAAGGAAATTTTATTTTATTTTATTGTGTGAGGTGGATTATCTTAGGTGGCATGCCACAAATTATGGAAAGGATCTTCAAACCCCAATGACCCAATTCTTATTATTTTTAAGTTTTCTTCTAAAATAAGATGGCAATTGCATCAATACGGTAGACTTTGGGGAAGTCAATTTAGAGTTTTGTATGGGAATTAAAACGCATGAAACTCAACCTATATATGATGGAGTTGAGATGAGGGTTATGTCTGAAATAATTAAACTTCACTCCATGGTAGCCTAGAATCTCCAAAGAAGCAACCCTATTCAAATTACAAGTCAATTTTGTGGATTTTAGAGTCTTAGAAGCAAGTGAATTTTTTGGATGAACCAATAATGAATCATAAATTGATCTTTACTTCATTTTACTTGTGAAATTTATGGAATGATTATAAGTTCATATAAATATAGTGATCTATGCACTAATTTTGGTCTTGAGAATGTATTCCATTATGATTTGGTTATCCTAGTGGGTTTTACCTATGATAATCATTACCCCAATCTAATATACGAAACATAATTTATGTTATTCATATAAGACTGATTTCACTTGGAAATTTTTCTTATTCTTTCCCAGACTCTAAGGAGGGTGATGTATAGTATATTATTTAACATATTCTACCAGTGGCCATAAGTTGAGTGGTGTATACTTCCATACCTAAGGCTAATCCTTTTAGTATATCATTAATGTGGCCTTATGTGGTTAATCAACCCTACCCTATTGGGAATAGAAAAATAATGTTGACCTTGTATTACCATTATAAATTATGTGTTACACTCTTGCATTGAGTCATATGCTTATGCCCTCTTTTCAATTTGAAACCATGGATCTTCGATCTTTAATTGACTAGGTTATATCCTTAGCTTGATTTAATGATTTGGGCTTTCCATTATTGGTTTTCATGCTTGACCTTCAATCTTGAATTTGTTACCAAAATTTTCATGCTCAAGTACAAGTCAGACTTATGCATCCCTATTAGGCATGGTTACATCTAATTTAAAGAGTGAATTGCATTTATTTTTCTATTGTTATGATTTTAATGTTTAAAAAAAATCTTGTTATGGGTATAGGTAAAAAAAAATTATGATTGGCCAAATCCTTTATATCTAGAAATAAATACTCTCATATACCTTGTGGTTGTTTAGGAAGTCCTTATTGATGGTACCCTATTGGGTGATGTCTCAAATTCACTGACATGTAATCTTATCTATTTTATTAAGTGTTTTCATGTTTTAAATGCATATATAAATTTATATAGCTATATGTGGGAGCAATGCAATATTGGTACAAAATCCAACAACCTAATTAGTTATTGGAAAGTATTATATCTCTATTGATTTCATGGTTTTCATTCATAAATCATACACTAATTGGTTGGTAGTTCATTGGACAAGTTGAATGTTTTCAATGATTCATTTTATTTGATGTAAATCAAGGATTCAAGGTTTAATATTTAACATTAAATCATTATCCATGAATTTTTACAAGTTAACCAATGGGCCTCCCACCTTATCATGCTTTATATGAATGCAAACCCTAAAATGAATGGGACTATTAGTGGGTTTTGGTTATTGATTATGTTATGTGTATTACCTTACAACTACTCCCTTTATTGGTTGGATGTTATGATTATGTTATATGACTATTATCAGTTTCTCTTTCATTGGTTGACTATGTCTATGAGTTATAAATGAATTATTATCTTATTTAAATTTTGTGTTGAAGGCTAGTAACCCTTATGGGTATTGGTTGCATTTGAACAAATTTATTATTGATGATTTTTATTGTGCTTGCCCTTTGGTTGTTTAACTATTAAGGAGTTGGACCATGTCTTGTGTCACATTAATGCTCATCACTACTTAGTAAAACCTAAATGCATGATTCCATCATCTAGTTCATGGTTGGGGTGGTCAGGTCCACTGATGTTTGGGCTCATTAGACTGGACCTTTAGGTCTGGGCATCTCACATATTGATTACTTCCCTCTTGATGATTTTGGATTTTAATGTTATAGTTGATTGTTCTAGTGAGTTCAGTGTATTGTATACCTATTAAGATTTGGTGATGCTAACAACCGTTTTCATGAATATAATAAATGCTTATGTAAACTTAATTTTTATTCCAGGTTGTATGGTTGTAAGCCTTATATTATCATTTTACATTTTTAATTAGTGATGGAATTACTAGTTGTTACATTTGTATTGGTAATGGATGATTAATGAACTTGGATATATACTATAATGTTATGTTGGTCCTAATTTCTCTTGCTTTTGATTATGGAATGTTGTCTCTTTCAAATCTTTACATACAAGTGTATTTTTTGATATTTTAAGCTTTATCAAATGATGGATATATTATACATTGCTTGGATTGGGAAATACATGTTTAACTTGTAAATTTAAGATTGCTATAAGATTTTACATGGCTACATATATAACTATACAATTATTCATATCTATAATAAGGAGTTAGTTGCACACTAAAATTGTTAGGGAAAACCAAATTAATTATTGAGTATAATAACTATGATCAACACCCTTATTAAACTATGCTCATGGTGGAGTGCATCTTCTTGTGATATGATTTTAATCTATGAGGGCATCAAATGTGGTTGTAAGAATAACTTGGTTTTTGTTATGGTAATTCATGTGTATCAATATAAACTAAGAGTTGAATATCATTAATTAATACTACTATTGATTTATGAGTAGTGTGTAGTTCATGTTGTTAATCGAAAGGATTTGGAAAATGTTTTAAAGACATTAAGATCAGCTGGATGTTATTATTCTAAACAATGGTTATATAGTCTCACAATAGTTAAATTGTTTGATTTATAGGTGATTATGTTGACCTTGACTAATACTAGAAATAAAACTTAGTGCATAGCATGGTTGGGAATAAAAATTGAATTTGACAAGAATACCTTGCTTCAACATATAAGCTAATTCAATTAATTATATGGACACCCTATGTTATTGATTTTGATTATTCTTCTCTCATGTGTATGGGAATTATGGAATCTTAATGTATTTGAATAAATACTAATTGTTGGTATCTCTTATAATACATATTCCCTTTATGTTCCAAAGGTTATATCGAGCCATGATGGGTATCAGTCTTAGTACTGATGGTTTCCCTTAAAACACCATAGCTGCAATTCATTTTGAATTTCTGTTGCTTAAGCAATGAAATTATGGAAAATCAAATTGGAGGAGTTTTTGGAATTATCTAAGTTGATGCAATAAATATCATGAATTTCTTAATTGGCATTTCATTGTGTTTTTTGAATGTAATGACAATTTGGTGATCACTCTTGATACATATTACAAGATATTAGTTTTGATAGATTATGCATTATAGTATGATTCTAAAATGACACCTTATAATCCCTATTGTTGTCTCTTTATAGCAGCCTTGTTCATTTAGTTAACATGATATGGGCGTAGATATCATTCCCCCTTACCAATCATATGAAATATCAATTGTTCTCAGTAAGATGGCATTAAATGTTAATGATCTTACCTTGAGTAACCTCATTTATATTTAGGTAAGCCAAATATGGCTAATTAAATAATGTCACTAGTTTTTATATTGACGATCCATTAGGATATCAAATAAAGGACCTGATTAGTATTTTGGAAGGAAAACCAATGTGTACCCTTATGATATGTTTAAGTTTTGGGTTCTTCTTTCCAAGTAATGTTTATTATTATACATAAAGTGCTCTTATGTATGCTTGTATGTAATGGCTAGTTGGATCACAATGATTTTATGTTCACCTGAGTGATTCCATTACCATCCTCTCTTATGCTAAGGTCTAACTTGAAATGGACTCTAGAGTGTTATACCCAAGTTTTCTTGGATGCTCTATTTGCCATTGTGGTGGAGTCATGAAGGTATGGTTTTACCCTCCAAACCTTAAAATGTGATTCTCTTAGAAGATCAAAATGCTTAAGTAGCATTATCAAATTGATAAATAGTCCTATGAGGGGTATTTTCTCTAAGTATAAAGTTTGTTGTATATTGGTGTGCACATAAACACAATACATGTCAAACTATTTCTTCCCTTTTTATGAAGAGATGTCTTATAGAACCCTTGGATGATGTGGTAACCCTGGTTGAGTGTTCACTACCATATAATAAAGTGTTGGTTAAAATCAAATGAGTTTGAAACCATTTAGTATGTTGTCTCTTGACCTTAGTTTATGTGTGGGTCCCTGAACATAGTGTTGTTGTGTACTATTTAATTTATAAACTCCTAGAAATTTTTATTTGGGGGTTGTTTCATCTAGTATCAGAGCCTGTGCTTTAAAAATTTTGGATGAGTTTTGGGCACATTGAATTGATTTTAACATATTCTTGAAGAAACTAGTTGAAATTTTGTGTGATTGTGCATATCTTTGCAAAGGGTTGTGTTTACATAGTATAATTTTGGGTGGATGAAATACATGTAATAGGGATGTGCATATTCTTGTGAAGGCTTATTTTATATCAGAATGTATGTGTCTACCTTTGTGATGGCTGAATAACACTTGTATGGCTATGTTGCCTATGCTCAAATTAATTGGGATCTTGTATGACTAAGTAGATACTAAACCATGGTTGAAATTATATACATAGTATGGAAAAATATATGTCTTATATGCTTTGATAAGGCTATGATATGACCTTTAAAATTCATTTAGCCTCTTGGGTGAATTAATTAGTGCTTTGATATGTAAGACTAAAGTGATATAAATTCATGTATTATGGAATGTATATGTGTGAAAAAATTGGTGAACTTTTACAATAATTTTATGATGCTTACCCATAGCCTTGGTTGGGTCAACCCTTCCCTAATCAAGTTATATTGAGGAAAGCATCCTGTTAACTGTTGAATTATATGGGAGACTAGTGATAACTGCTTTGCCCTTAGAATTGAGGTAATAATGTTCAATATCTATTTTTTATCTTATATGGGCAATTCATTAGTATATGCCTAGAACATTATGACTTCAAGAAGACCTAGGATTAGGCTTAAACCTAGAGGTTTGAATAGGGTGAGAGTATTTAATTTACTTTGGAAAATTAGTAAGGCTTGGGATATCCACTTATGAGGGAACATCTTGACCTGAAATAAGAGCATGATCTTGTTATGGATTTGGCCTCTTTTGAGTTAAATAGAAAATCATGTAGATTCATAAATCCAAAAGGCTGAAAGTCTATAGGTGTGTGGAAATATCTATGTCAATCATATTTTAAATCTATGATGTTTGTTTTGATCATGGATATGTTTTCATCTATGATAGTTATCTTGATCATGGATAGATTGATTTCCATGTGGATGTTATGATAACCATGAGTATGTTTTACGTCCATGGGGAGGTTTAAGTTGATTCTGACTAAGTTATACATCTATGAGGATGCCTATTTGGAGCTTGGCTATGTTTTGACACCCATGGGATGTCTATTGTGATATAGATATGTCTTACATCCATGAATATGTTTATTGTGAGTTCAATTGAACTTGTTTATTTTGGAAAATTGTAATTCCCATGGTAGTGAGATAGCATTCACCTTATGCCTTGGCTAATCCCACCCTTGCCCAAAATAATGTTGCATCAAAGAAAACATCACCATTCAACCTTTGACTTACTGGACTAAGTCAACTGGAATAATAAGGATATAATCTTGTTCTTGGAATAATGAGACAATGCTTTGGTGGCCAATGATAGCTTGCATGAGCAAGCTATCTGATGATGATGATGTATAGTATCTTAGGAGGTTTAAGGGTACAAATCAATCTTAGAAGCCCTAATGGGTGAGTGTGATTGAATTGTTTGAGAATGTTAGAGGGTTTTAAGGATTTATTATTGTTATCGGGTAGTGTGATCCATCTATCCATGATGTGTGAACATTGTTGGTAAATTTTTTGAAAACTCATAGAGATAGATTTTTGGGGATTTATTGGAACACAAAATTCCTTGAGAGAAGGTTATCATAATACAAGATCCCTAGGACTAATCATTTTATAATATTTGATGGATATTGATGTCATTAGATGGCATCTAGACATAGGGTGACTTGATGGGAATCAAGGACCCTTGTGTTTCACCATCTTGTGTGCTTAATTGTTGTGATGTGAAATACCTTGGCATAAATTATCAAACACCTAAGTCATGTATGCATGACCTATTTCATGTGGTTCTTCCTTGTATTTAAAACTATTATGTGGCATGTAAACTGTACATTTCATTGAGTATGTTAAATCATGTAAATTGGTATCTTCCCTATAATATGTGTATACAGTTATACTTGTGGGTTTTCATTTTTTCTTCTTGATATCATCATTATTGTATGAGTATTTTGTGTGCATATTATGAAATAAGAGTGACTTGGTGTTGTTAAAATATTGGTATGGTAATGTGATCATAAAATAATTATTTGATGTAACTTTCTTCTTGAAACCAACTTCTATCATCTGAAATATGCCAATGTATAGTGTTGTATTGTATGGTGTAATCCCACATCCCTACTCTAGTATTGAGAATGGATGAAAGTATGAGGTTGAGGGTAGAGAAGCACTATTTACATAATGATTTAGACCAGGTATAGACTATGAAGTGGAGTCTCTTTGAGGCTAAAATACCACTTTCCCCTTTGCACAAGTAGCCCCCTGATTTGTTCATGGTGTGCACCATGAGTGCCATAAGTTACCCATAGGATCTTAGTACATAATGGTCACTTTAAAGATTTATTATTCCCTCAAACTCCTCTTAGAGGTTGTTATAAATCCAAAGTGTGTAAAATTTTATTGGTATATCCTTGTGGATCACTAACTAGTCTTACTATTTCGATATTATGTAAAATCAACAAGGTGGTACTTATTGAAGGTCATGCATGTGCTGGCCTATAAGTGTAACCATGCTATCGATGCGGTGTTGTTTTTTTATACCTGATAGATATATCATGGGATGAATATTTTTTATTTTTTTAAGGCATGACTTGTATGCATGCTAATTTTATGCACAGGAGGAACAATATTAAGTCATGATCAACTAATTCTTGAATTTAGTGTACTTTCCAATTCTTCTTAGAATTAAGTGCAATAAGATGGTGGGATTGTAATCCCTATAGCTATCATGTGAGCTCAAAAATTTTATGGAGAGCATGTTGTAATCCTTTGGACTACATGTGAATGCCTATGATGGCTTCTTTGATGTTTGATATGGTTGGTGTGGGATGTTTTTCTAACCCATGAATAGTATTTTTGGAATAAAATAAGAAGGCCGTATGGGTTACTATTTTATGATATCATTCTATAATGAATGTTATGAGGTCATGTGCAAACATAAACTCTATGTGTCTGGAAACACTTCTTTTATATTCTAGGATTGTGTTGGAATCCAGTTGAATTGATATAGTGCCATTGTTATCTTAAAATGGTAGATTTATGTGGTGATCTATTTTTGCAATAAATAATTGGTTAACTAAAAGTTGTTAGTATTTAGCTGTTAAGCTGAATTAAATATCTAATCTATAAAATTTCTTGATTTCTCCATCTTTTTATGAGTTATTATCTATAATTATTGCATTCAAAACTATGATAAATCTCATGATGAGTAAGCATTAAGGTGAAGTTGATCACCATGACCATAATTTTTTATTTTTTCCCAAATGTCTTAAAATTTACACTTACTCAGGTGGATGGAAAATTTGTAATTTTGGGATAGATGCATTTAAAAATAACATATTTCTAGTAAAAAATATGCTGAGGTAAGAGAATTTTAGAGGATGTAGGCCTATTGCAAGCAGTAATTATTTTTTGTTGATAAAAAATGACCACATGTGTGTCATAAGGAGGGTAGAAATTATGCTTCCAAGCTTGGATGCACATGGAAATTTAGTGCTATAAAAATATACAACTCCCTATTTGTTCACCATGCTATCACAAGTTGGCATGTGAACTAACAAGACATTTCTATGAAGGGATGTGACTGTCCTTATGATGATATTTAGAGCATGAGCAAGTAAGGTTGAATGTGTTTCTATGTTGTAGGTATGTTGTATCTTCCAGTCATACTGAGAGCAAATTTTACTATAATTCCCTTGGGTTTTATTGCTAAAATACATAATTATATAATTATCATAACACTATTTTGATTAAGTAACTAGTAAAATATTTATGAGTTAGTTGTTTCATTACTAGAACATAATTTTTGGTTTATATGTTATGGAATATTTCATAAAACATGTGTTAGAATACTTTTTGGCAGCATGTTCCTTGGTTATTTAAAGAATCATTGGGATGGATCCTCTTTAAGAGGGGTGGGATGTCATGACCCTACCTTATAGTGTATTGGAGTTGATATAAACACGTTGGTTCAACCAGTTTAACATGTCTTAGATTGATATTTGGATCATTATTATAGTAGATCATTCTGACATAGATGTTATGATTCTAATTATCATGTTAATTGGCTATGACTAGTTCATTATTATAGTTGATATTTATGCTTAGTTCACTGATGACATATATTATATTCTATTCATATCAATGTTATTATTACTTATTATTTAATTCTTAGAAGATATTGTTGATGTTTTGATTGGTGGTTACAGGAATAGGTAATGTGAGCTAGGCTCAATAGTCAACTTTGATAGCTGGGATAATAATGGGTAGGATTTATGAGTAGTTGAATTGATATTGATAGAAAAAAATGTAAGGCAACACAAGATTAAAAGTCATGGTTTATTTTGGTACTCTATCTTGTTTTGGTTTGACCTAATTTATTTACTTTTGGGTTGTGAGTATTTTGGTCTATGTTGTTGATTATACATGTATTTGTCAATCATTATTTTATTCCTTGCTTGATTTAGTTGATTCTTGAGACTATTATTTCTCTTATTCCATTATATATGTGATCGTAATTCTCTTTTGGTGTTTGGGTATTATTCCTGTTGCATGCATGTTTAACCTTACACTTTGGACCACATTTTATATTTGGTATTGACTCCATGCATTAGCCTTGAATTCCTTTGTATATTCAGCCTATGTGGGATGTGAATTGGCTCTGTAGGTAACTTCAAATAATATTTCTTTCATGGGGTCCATGTGAAGTTTGTATGTTAGATCATGACTCGGCTAGTCACCTTAGTGGGTTTTGAGGAAAGGTCAACTTGGTGTAAGGAAATAATATTATTATATTGTTTAAGAATATGGTGAATTAACTTACACTACATGCCAAATTTGAAAAGGTCTTTTAATTTCCATTTAATATGGGGGTTGTGTCTTTGGTCTAAATGACTTTCATTTTTATTATTATATGCTTATTAAGTCAACTTGGGCAGCCTGAGTTGTATTGTGAGCCCATTTTGAACAAGGAAATTAAAACAAAAAGTTTGCAAGTCATTATTTTTTTTTCGTGTGACACAGATTAACTTGGGAGGCATGCCTAAAATTATGGGAAGGAGCTTCAAGCCCCAACACCTTGATTCCTATTATTTTTTTCTTTTAAAAGATGCTGATAAATGCATCAATATATCAGGCCTAGAGGAACTCAAGTTAGAGTTTTGGGTGGGAAGGATAAACCCACGGCACATGGCCTATACATAGTGAAGTTGGGATGAGTGGATGAATCTTAAATAATAAAATTTCTCTCCATGGTAGCCTCGAATCTCCAAGTAAGCATTCATATTAAAATTGCATGTCAATTTTGGGGATTTTAGAGTCTTAAAAGCAAGTGAAATTTTTGGATGAACTGATTGTTGAGCATGGTCATTGATGTTAGGTTGTCATTGATGCCAAAAAGAGCCTAATTCATAGTACATTAATGAAAAAATCATTAGATTGATGGTTTGGAGAGTGTTTTCCTAGTTAAGTAATCAATTGATGGTATGGTCATGTTGGATAGATGATATGGGATGTTATGAGTGATTAGAATGGTTATGGAAGTGAATGAAATTTATCAGTATAGTAATATGATTTTCTAAGCTCAAGTAGTCATCTTGATAGATAAATTTGAGTGAGAAAATTGATGACATCATATTTCACACATGTGAAGGTTTCAAGATCATTTTGATACATGGATGGATTCCACTATGAGAGGTGATCATGTGGTTCTAATTTTAGGTTTACACATTGAGCGTAGTAGAAGTTATAACAGTGTAAAGTTGGCCTCTCAGATAGAGTTCACTAAGTTTCTATACTTAGCCAAATTTGCAAGAGTAGATCTAATGGTGAGAATTTAATCAGATCATAGATCTAATGGTGAGAATTTAATCTTATTAGATAATGATCTAACAGAGTATGTGATCTTGTCAGTAGTGATCCAATAGTGCATATTTAGTCAATATGTCAAAGAGTCTAAGACTACATGTGCTGGTGACAATTATCACAATATTAGAATATTTGAAAAAGAGATAAAAAATATGAGGGTGTTCATAAAAATAGAGATCAATGGTGAGGATCAAGTCAAATAATCAGTATGCTTAGAAGGCATTCAAAGCTACTAAGTGGCACAATCATAGAAGTGCATATCTAAAATAAATGCTGAGTGATGTAAGGTTAAAGTTAGGATACTTATAAGGATATCAATAAAGCATATTTGTTAAAATTTAATATGGGACATGAGATGATGATAAATTATCTAATGTTTATCATTTGATCATTGACCATTGGCATTTGAATTAACAAAGGAAAAACTAGTGCTAAGTATTTTACTTATATCTTTTGATTTAAGAGGAATTTCATGATAGAGTAAAAATAAAATTTAAAGAGGAATTAAAGGCACATCCAAAAAAAATGTTTATAAGGTTTGAGTGTTTGTATAGTCAAAGATATTAATCTCTAAAGTTGACTCTATGTTTGACCATTTTTTGCAAGAGACCCAAGAAGGATAATTGAGTTGTTATTTATAATATTTTAATGTTTTTATATGAAATAACTATTTTAAATTATTGCATACTATATAAAGACCATATATGTGGATTTTATATGTTTGAAAAATCCATCTTTAGTGTTAAAAATTGCTTACAATTTGGTTCTATTTATTGAATGCATGGGCAATTTAAGTGACCATCTTGTAGTGGTAAGTTGAAAGTGTTCTAAGCAGAATTGAGAAAAAATATGAATATGACAAATAAGTATAAAATGTTTATGAGAAGGTATTAGTGGTAATATTATGCCCTTGATTAGATATAAATAGTCAAAATAGCTTGACTATATTTTGACTATTTGTGACCAGTATGAGTGGTCATTCTAATAGAGTTGAATTGAGTACTTAGATCCTATGTTGAAGTGTCAAAATCACATAGATGTGTAAAATATGTGATATAGGTTAAATAATGTGATATAATCACATGGATATGTGAAATAATTGAGTGTTCACTTCAGAAGTTTGAGACTATGTTTTCTATGTATGATGGCCTAAAGAGCAAGAAACCTAATTCATAGGTTAGAGTGTTGAGTTGGTGTTCCAAGTGGAATGGAACCATATGGGAGTAATAAAAGTAATATTGGAATTATTTTTATGTTTTTGAATCATTGGTAAAGAATTAAGGTGGTCCAATTAGTCTCACATGTAATATGTGAGTATGAAGGCCTAGTTGTTTTAGGTCTCACCAAGACCTAATGGTGGTTTAGGGCTAATGAGGTAATCACTGACCTATGAAGAGTGTGGTTATCACATGTAATGTTTGTATGTAAATATGTTAATTTTTGTCTAAATATTTAAATCATCTTGACTGACCAAGATGGGTTAAAGGAAGAGAGTGGTATAAGTACACGGTCGTATTAGACTAATTGTGCTAATTGTGTATGTGTGGATTCAACCAAAGGAGAGAACCTTAAAAGGTAAGGTATAGTTTAGTAAGGAACATTATAGTGTGATGAAGATAAAACATGTTTATATGATCAATTTGATGTAGGAGGACACATCAGTCATTGGACCTAATGAGCATAGAAGAGGCAGTTTGAGCAAGTTAGCCATAGAGGCAACTTGAGAGAGATTAGAGGTGAAGAGTGTAGACAAAGGTGATCATAAATTGAAGAGAATAAATAGATGTTCAAGGTGATCTATTTAGGTAGTTGATTGGGTGATTTTTTCCTAGTGGGTTATTTCCTTCTTGTAAGGTAAATATTACTAAAGGTATAGTTATTATGGGTATTCAATTAAATAAGGGAAATGGCTCCTTGTGGGATTGGTGTCTAACTAAACTAAAAGATGGGTGTTCTTTGATTAATTGTTTCTGGTCTAAATGGTGGATCCTATTTTTTAGGAATGTATTTAATCTTATAGGGTTTACTGGGTTTTATACCCCAAGAGGGGTTCTCACTTATATGATGTGTTCATGTGATGTATGTTCTTGTGTATGCTTTGGATGCATGTGCTTTCTTATTTATGTTGATTAATCAAGTTGATGTATGTTGAATGTTTAAGATTTTTTACTTTAATTAGATTATCTTGCATCACTGATTCACCCACCTTAGTGATTGTACCTCTAATAATTGGTATCAGAGAAAGACCTTCTATATAAGTTTAACCACTGGAACGTGATCCAAGGTACAAATATGGCTAAGCAATTGAGGAAATAAAATCTTGAGTTGAGATCAATGGTCAAAATTATTGAAGTATAAATTAGTCATATTGAGATTAGGAAGATTAATTCTAATTCTAAGGATGATGAACATGAGATGAGGCTTAAGGAACTTAACGAACAGATCATGAAACATAGTGAAAAGATAAATCATCTACAAACCAAGTTTGAGAGATTAAGTGAAATAGTCAAAGAAGAAAAGATGGCCATGCAGAATCTTGAGGATTAGTTAAGATTTATAAAGACTAATATAAGTTCAAAAGAGGAAAAATGCAGACATCTCAAGACTTAGTTAGAAGAGGAAATGCCAAGTTGAGTTCAAATCAAGGTGAGCATAAGGATTTGAAATCCAATCTTGATTGTATAAATATTATTGAAGAGAAATCATGTATATTAAAGGATGACATGGCTAAAGAAGGTAAGGGGGATAAGGAGACTATAAAAATTATCATAATTTAGTTAGAGGCCACAACTTCAAGTATGAGAGATAAAGAGGATGAGAGTATTCAATTCAAGACCAACCTAGATTCATTAAAGGATGAGCATGATCAATTTGTTTTCAAGGTAAACAAGACTAAGAAAGAGCAAGAGAGGTTAGCTCAAGACAAAAAGGTGAAAAGACTAGTTAGGCAACCAAACACTATAAGGTAAGAAAGTTCATTTTCTTGGTCATTATTTTGCATGTAAGCTTTTTGGTCATAAGGCAAGAAATTGTAGAAGGAAGAATAATTGGTTAGCTAGAGGTATGGATAATATAGTTTGATATAATTGTCATGACATGGGACATATTGCTAGATTCTACCCCATAATATATGGGAAAAGACTAACCTAGGTATGGAGACCTAAGACACAAAATCTTGATCATAATAAACCTAAGAGACAAGAAGGTATGTTTGTTGAGATTCATGATTTTCATCAAGAAGAAGGTATGAATGATGTTATTTGTTTTAGTTGTCATCAAGTTGGTCAGATTGCAATATATTGTAAAATCAAGCTCTCACTTCATAAGAAGGTGCATGGACATCGTAAGTGATCAAGAAAGGTCAATGCTTGGTATGGAAACCTAAGGAAGTGAAAACCAAGAAAACAAATTTAATTGAGATAAAAGATAAGGTGGACTACCTAATAAATCAAAGAGGAATCAGATATGAAGAAGGTTTAAGAATGCCAAGAGAATGTGTCATATATATAGATAGAAAAGGAGAATCAGATGTTAGTTCAATTTTAGCTCAAAGAAAACACCAAGGTGATAGTTGAGGCTAGTTCTAAGGTGTGTATGGATAATAGTAGACATCCTACTATTATTGAACAAGTTTCATGTGAAGAAAATCAGTTTTCAATGTCTAATGATGAGGTATGTCATGAATATTTGTTATCTCTATGTATTATCAATTAATTCTCAAAATAAAATGAGAATATTATAGTGGATGAGCAAGTTGATTCTCTTAAGTCTAATAAAAATAAGAACTATCAGTTTTAGATTACCAAGGAGGAGAAGGAACATGAGGAGTTGTGGGCAACTCCTACTTTCACATTATTCCAAGACATTGTGGGTTAGGGTGTCTCTATCAAGGCTTCAAGGAGACACTTGAAAATAAAGAAGAAACATGGTGGTTATCAGTTGAGATTTGGTTGATTTTTTAGGATAATAATATCATTTAAATATGTGTTTGGCTAAGGGGGAGCTCACTGAATTAGCTTGAGTGGCTTGAAAAAGATGTGCATGATATGAGGGGAAGCATATATGAAGATGCTTCAATCATGATAGAAGAGTGAAAATGTTTGTTACAGTTGTGAATTCAAGAAGATTGATATGATGACTTGATAAAACCAAGTCATGTGTTTTGACAAGGTATTGAATCTTCATGCATGAAAAAATAAAGCTTGTCAAGTTTTATAGGTAAACAGGTCTAAGGAAGAGAAAAGCCAAAGTTCAAATTGGTGTATGTCAAATAAAAAATGACATGAGATGAATCATAATGTTAGGGGGATATTTATAAACTCTATGAGAAATTTTTTAGGGCTAAGGATCAGAGAAGTGCAAGTTCATATTGGTGTATGTCAAAGTGGGAGCAATTGATTCATATGCTTGAAAGTATGTATATATCTTGAGTAGATTAAATAATATTTGAATGCATACACAATGTTGAGGAATTATTGTCAACATGTTGAGGAAGAGACCCTTTATCATTAATGTCAAAAGGGGAGGAAGATCAAAATAAATAAGTTTAAATGAGTAAGAAGTCATTCTAAGGATGTTTTACCATCAATGATAAAGGGGGATATTGTTGATCATGGTCATTGATGTTAGGTTGTCATTGATGTCAAAGAGAGAATGACTCATAGTGCATTAATGACAAAGTGATTAGATTGATGGGATGGAGAGTGTTTTCCATGTTAAGTAATTAATGGATGATATTAATGGTATGGTCATGTTTCAGAGACCCAATGGGATGTTATGAGTGCTTAGATTGCTTATGGAAGTGAATGGAATTCATCAAAATAGTCATATGATTATCTAATCTCAAGTAGTCATCTTAATATATAAAAATGACTAAGTAGATTAATGACATCATATTTCACACATGTGAAGGTTTTAGGATCATTTTGATACATTGGTGGATTCCCTGACGAGAGGTGGTCATGTAGTTCAAATTTTAGACTTGGACATTGAGTGTAGTAAAACTTATAATAGTGCAAACTTGGCCTCTCAAAAAGAGTTAACTATGTTTCTATACTTACCCAAAATTGCAAGGTGATATATAACAATGATAATTTTATCAAATCACAGATCTAATGGCAATCATTTAATCTGACCAGATAATGATCTAACAGAGCACATGATCTTGTCAGTAGTGATCCAATGGTGTATATTTAGTTAATATGTTAAAGAGTATAAGACTTCTTACAATGGTGATAAGTGTCACAATCTCAAAATATTTAATATAAGATCATTGACATGAGGGTTTTTGTATACATGGAGATCGAAGGTGCAAATCAAGTCAAATAATCAATGTGATCAAAAGGCATGCATAGTTTCCAAGTGACATGATCATAGAAGTGCAAATATAAGATAAATAGTGAGTGATGCAAAGTTAAATTCAAGAGACTTCTAAGGAGATCAACGAAGTGTATTTATTCAATTCTACCAGGGGATATGAGCTGATGACAATTTTTTTGATGTTAGGCATTGATCAGTGACCGTTGGCATTTGAATTAACAAAGGAAAAACTAGTGTTGACCATTTTGCTTATATATTTTGTTTTAAAAGGAATTTCATAATGGAGTAAAAATAAAAGTTGAAGATGACATCAAGATGCATCCGGATAAATTTTTTATAAGGATTAAATTTTCATGAAATAAAATATAGTAAGCTCTAAAGTTGACTATGTGTTTGACCATGTTTTACAAGTGACCCAAGAAGGATAATTGTTAATATTTTGATGTTTCAAGATGAAATAACTATCAGAGAGTGTTTTAAACTCTGTTAAGACCATATTTTTTTATTTTAGAGGTTTGACCAATCCATATTTAGTGTGAATAATTTCTTATAAGTTGACTATGTTAGTTGAACGTAATGGTAATTTGAGTGACCATCTTGTAGAGGTAAGTTAAAGGTGTTCTAAGTAGAATTAAGGAAATAAATAAATAAATAATAAGATGTAAAATAAGTCTCAAATATTGATGGGAAGTTATTTTATGTCATATTATGCCCCTAATCAAATATAGAGAGTCAAAATAACTTGACTATATTTTGATTGTGTGCGACCAATCTGAGTGATCATTTTGAGAGAATTGAATTGAGTGTTTAGAGTCTGTGTTGAAGTGCCTAAAAAACATAGAGTTGTATAAAAGATGATGAAGGGTTGACCCATGTGATTAAATCATATGGTTATGTGAAATAATTGATTATTCACTTCAAAAGTTCGAGACTGTGTTTTTTGTGTATGAAGGCCTAAAGAGCAAGGAGACCTAATTGGTGGGTTTGAGTGTTGAGTTGGTATTCTAGGTGGCATGGAACCATATGAGAGTAAGAAAAGGGATATTCAAAATATTTTTGATGTGTTAAAATAATTGGTAAAGAATGAATGTGGTTCATGTAGTCTCACATGTAACATGTGAGTATGAAGACCTAGTTATTTTGGGTCTCACCAAGACCTAATGGTGGTTTGGGGATAATGAGGTAATGATCGATATATGAAGAGTGTGGTTCTCACATGTAACATATGTATGTACCTATGTTAATTGTATTTCAAATATGTAAAGTATATTTGTCTACCAAGTTTGGTTAAGGTAAGAGAGTGGTATAAGTACAAGGTCTTATTGGACTAATTATGCTAGTTGTGTATGTGTGGATTGAAGCAAAGGAGAGAACCTTAAAAATAGAAGGTACAGGTCATTAAGGATAATCAAAGTGTGAATAAGATCATAAATGTTTATCTAATCAAGTTAATAAAAGAGGACACATAGGTCATTGGACCTAATGAGCTTAGAATCGGTAGTTTGAGCAAGTTAGCCCTAGATGCAACTTGAGAGATATTGGAGGTGAAGAGTGCAAAACAAGGAGATCATAATTAGTTGAAGAGAATAAATAGGTGTTAAATGTGACATATTTAAGTATTTGAGTTGGTTTTTGGATTCTTATGGTGTTGGTTCCTCCTTTCAGGGTAAAGCTTGCTAAACGTCTAGTTATTGTGGGTCCTCAGCTAGAAAGGGGCAGTAACTCCTTATAAGATTGGTGTCTCACTAAACTAAGGGATGGGTGTTATTTGATCAGTTGGTGCTGGTATAAATGTTGGATCTTATTTTATAGGACTATAGTCCATATTGTAGAGTTTAGTGGGTTTTATCCCTAAGAGGGTTTCCCACATATATGATGTGTTTATGTGATATATGCTCTTATGTATGCTTTGGATGTATGTACTTTCATGTTTATATTACTCAATCAAGTTGATGTATGATGGATGTTTAAGATTTGGGAATTAAATTGGATTATTTTGCATCATTGATTCACCCCCCTCTCAGTGATTGTACCTCTAACACTGATAATGAATTATAAACTAATCTTAGTTCAACTTGTGAAATTTATCGAATAATTATAAGTTCATTTAAATATTCTAAGTTCTACACTAATTTTGGTCCTGAGAATGTATTACATTAAGATTTGATTATCTTAGAATGTTTTACCTATGATAAATCGTTATCCTATTCTGAGATATGAAAGAAAGTTTATGTTATTCATATTGGATTGATTTCACTTAAAATCTTTTCTTTTTCTTTCCTAGACCCTAAAGAGGGAAATGTGTACTATTTTATCTAAAAAATTCTATGTATGGATTTATGTTGAGTGGTGTATATTTCCATAGCTAATGCCGACCCTTTTATTGCATCATTAATGTCACCTTATGTGGTTAATCAACCCTACCCTATTGGGCATAGCAAAACAACATTGACCTTGCTTTACCATTATAAATTTTGTGGTGCACTCTTGAAATGGGAGATATGATTACACCCACTTTTAAATTTATAACCCTTGATATCCAATCTTTAACTAAATAAGTTATATCCTTAACTAAGCTTAACGATTTGGGTTTTCCATTGTTGGTTTTCATGTTTAACCTTAATCTAGAATTGGTTACCAGAATCTTCATGCTCAAGTATAAATGAGACTTCTACAAAAATATTGGAGGTGGTTACATCCAATTTAAAGTGTGAAATCTATTTAGTTTTCTACTATTATGAATTTTATGTTTAAAAATAATCTTGTTCTAGGTTGGACTACATTTTATTGTCTATAGTAGTACAAATGTGGGTAACTAATTTTTATGATTGGTCGAATCCCTTTATATCTACAAAAAAATACTCTCGTATACCTTGTGGTTATTTGGGAAGTCCCTATTGATGAGACCTTGTTGGGATATGTCTAAAATTCACTAACATGTACTATTATCTCTTTTATTAAGTGTTATACTATTTTAAATGCCTATATAAATTTATATAGCTATATGTGGGAGCAATGCAATGCTGGTACAAAATCCACCAACTAACTTAGCTATTGAAAAGTATTATATTTCTATTGTTTTCATGGTTTTCTATCATAAATCATTCTCTAATTGATTCGTAGTTTGTTGGCCAAGTTTAATGTATATGATGATTCATTTCATCTAATGTAAAGTAAGTATTCAAGGTTTAGGATTTATAATTAAATAATTGTCCATGGATTTTTACAAGTTAGCCAAAGGGTCACTAAACTTACCATGATTTATATGAATTCAAACCTTGGAATGAATGGTACTATTGGTGGATTTTGGTTGTTGATTTTTTTATGTGTATTACCTTACAACTACTCCCTTTATTGGTTGGACATTATGATTGTGTTATGTAACTATTGAGGGTTTCTCTTTCATTGGTTAACTGTGTTTATGAGTCATAAATGAATGATTATCTTATTTAAATTTTTTGTTGAAGGCCATTTGCCCTTGTGGGTATTGGTTGTGTTTAAACAACTTTATTATTGTTGATCATTATTGTGCTTTCCCTTTGGTTGTTTAACTATTGAGGAGTTGGACCATGGCTTGTGTCATGTTAATGCTCATCTCTACTTGGTAAAACCCAAATACATGATTCCACCATCTAACTGATGGTTGGTGTGGTTAGGTTCATCGATGTTTGGGCTATTGAGTACTCCCCTCCTGCTGATTTTGGATTTTTGTGTTGTGGTTGATTGTTCCAATGAGTTCAGTGTATTGTATAACTATTTAGATTTGGTGATACTAACAATAGTTTCCATGAATGTAATAAATGCTTATGTAAACCTAATTTTTATTCTAGGTTATATGGTTGTTGGTTACACTTATATTGGTAATGTATGTTTAATGAGTATGGATATGTACAACAGTGTTATGTTGGTCCTAATTTCTCTTGATTTACATCATGGAATGTTGTATCTTTCAAATCTTGGCATACAAGTGTATTATTTTGATATTTGAAGCTTTATCTAATGATGTATATATTATATATTGCCTGGATTGGGCACTACATGTTCAACTTGTAAATTTCAGATTATTACAAGATTGTATATGGCTACATATAAAACAATATAGTTATTTATAGTTGTAATAAGTATTTAGTTTCATACTAACATTGTTAGGGAAAACCACAGTAATTATTGAGTATAATAAATATAATCATCACCCTTATTAAATTATGCTCATGGTGGAGTGTATCTTCTTGTGATATGATTTTAATCTATGAGAGCATCAAATGTGGTTGCAATAATACCTTGGTTTTTGTTATGGTAATTCAGGTGTATCATTATAAACTAAGAGTTAAATACCATGAATTAATACTCCTATTGATTCATGAATAATGTGTACTTCATGTTGTTAATCGAAAGGATTTGGAAAATGTTTTAAAGGAATTAAGATCAGCTAGAAGTTGTTGTTTTAAACAATGGTTATATAGTCTCACATTAGTTAAATTGGTTGAGTATTGGGTGATTATGTCCACCTTGAGTAATGATAGAAATAAAATTTAGTGCATAGCATGATTGGGAATAAAAGTGGAATTTGACTTGAATACCTTAATTCAACATATAACATAATTCAATTAATTATATGGACACCTTATGTAATGTATTTTGAGTATTCTTCTCTCATCTATATGAGACTTATGTAAACTTAATGTATTTGAATAAATACTCCTTATTGGTAACTCTTATACTCCTTGCTGGTTATATCAAGCCATGATGGGTATCGATATTGGTATTGATGGTTTCCCTTAAAACACCATAGATGCAATTCATTTTTAATTTCTTTTACTTAATCAATCAAATTATGGAAAATCAAATTGGAGGAGTTTGTGGAATTATCTAAGTTGATGTAATAAAAATAATTTCTTAATGGGCATTTCATTATGTTTTGTGAACATAATGACAATCTAATGGTCATAATTGATACATATTACAAGATATTGGTCTAGATTATGCATTTTAGCATGATTCTAAAATGATGCCTTAGAATCCCTACTTTTCTCTCTTCGTGGCAGCCTAAAATGATGCCTTAGAAATATCAATTATTCTTAATGAGATGGAATTAAATGTGAATGTTGTTGCCATGAATAACCTCATTTATATTGAGGTAAGCCAAATATATCTCGTTGAATAATGTCACTAGTTTTAATGTTGATGAGCTATTGGGATATAAAATAAAGTACCCGATTAGTGTTTTCAAAGGAAAACCATTGTGTATGCTTATGATATGTTTATGTTTGGGATTATTCTTCCCATGTAATGGATATTATTATATATAATGTGCTCCTATGCATGCCTATATGTAATGGATGATCAGATAATAGTGACTTGATGTTCACCTGAGTGATTCCATTACCATCCTCTCTTATGATAAGGTCTAACTTGAGATGGACTCTAGAGTGTTATACCTAATTTTCTTGGATGCTCTATTCACGATTATGGTGGATTTATGAAGGTATGGTTTAACCATCCAAACCTTAAACTTAATTCTCTTAGGAGACCAAGAAACTTAAGTAGTGTTATTAGATTGCTAATAGGTCCTATGAAGGGTCTTTTCTCTAAGGATAGAGTTTGATATATATATTAGTGTATGGGCATACACTAATACACCAAAAACTATATATTCCCTTTTTATGAAGAGCTCTCTTATAGAACCCTTTAATGATGTGGTAATCTTGGTTGAGTGTTCACTACCACTGAATAGAGTGTTGGTTGAAATAACATAAGTGTGAAACCATTTATTATGTTTTTATTGTCCTCAGTTTATGTATGGGTTCATGCATGCAGTGTTGTTATGTAATCTATAATTTAGCAATTCCTAAAATTTCTTTTGGAGGTGGTTTTGGAATTTTGGATTATGCTAGTAGTAATAAAAACCATACATTCTCTACTAAACATGATCCATGAGGTTTTAACCTTCATAAAACACTTAAAATGGAATATTTATACCTTTTCAAATCATATTTGTGTGGGTAGCCTATACATAATCGTTATGCTAGAAACCTAAATGTGACTTATTAGAGGGCTAGTATGGAGTGACCATATTCTTGGATAGATATGAATGAAGTGATAAAATGATGAAAACCATATAAAAATCATTTTAAAGCATTGGAACTTGCATAAAACCTTCAATCCTTAAGTGTAAACATGTAACCTGTGCTATAGAGATCTCTCACTCACTTTCCAATGCCACATGTACCAAAATGATGGAAGATGAAAGTGTGATAACGTTTCTTGGAGCTTGAGGAGTATTTTTAAATACTCAATTTACCTTCATTATATCATTCATACATCAATCATGATCAAAATCAAGACCTTGGGGTTTCAAAAGGGTTTAAGACCACCTAATGGTCTTAATGGTTATTCATAAATATGAGGTCACCAATATAAGAACTAATTCTAAAAAACTAAAGGCCATTAGACACCTTCCTCTATCAATAATCTCAAGCCATGAGACTCTCTCCTCTATCCATACCAAACACATGAAGTTGACCATTACTAGTCTGCCAAGAGGTTGATAGAGGTTTTGAAGCAGATTTTTGGATGCTCAGGACCTATAAAAGATTTTTATCGATGTAAATGAATTTAGGAAGGTCATGTGATACTCTAAAGAATTTTACACCTAAATTTGATCTCTTAAGTCTATACAAGTGCCTAAAACTACCCTTTTCGGGTAATTTTATCTCATTTGGATGTTGAACTTACAAAAGTGACATGATCTAACATTCTTGACATGTATGAAAGTTAGATATCTCCTTTATAATATTTTAAAAGTGTGATTCTATGGATATTTTATCTTTTTTGGCTTTGACATACGTTGGATTTGTCTATATGCACTTTTCTCTTCAACTTCATTTACCTAAAACTTTAAAAATCAACCTTAACTTCTCCAATCATGTATGAAATATTCATGCAAGGTGATGAATGGGTAGGATGACTTGAGGGGAAACATAAGAACCTTTGACATCATTTGACCAAACTTCTTCAAAACAAGGATCTTTAGACTAGCACAAGACTAATACAAGATATTACCTCAATTTTGTCAAAACAACCTTAAATTTAGATAATAAGATCATAGTAAGACCATTTGAAGACATCACAAGGCATAAAATGGCTAAAAATAAGTTTATTTAGACATGACAAGTCACATTTTTTGTGAACTTGATTAATTTTAGCCAACATCTGGATAATAGTATTTCCAATGAAATATCGGTAAGATAATTAAATTTGATTGTTTGAATTGGGGTGGAAAGAACAAGGGAGAAACTTCCCCAAAATTAAAATATAGTGAGGGGATAGAAGAAAAAGGATTAGGGGTATAATAATAAGCAACAAAATTAAGGGCAAAATTTTATATATATATATATAAAGTAGTTTTTATTTGGATTCAAAAGCTTCTACATGTGGCATATTCTTTGGCACAAGATCTTGCTCCTTATCAAGGAGTTGGATACACATATGAGCATCCTATTGATGAGATCATTGGTTGCATCCATGGTTGGCATGATGACCTTGATTATATTCATTACATCATAACTAATTGTGTGTGTGTGTGTGTGTGTGTGTGTGTGTGTGTGTGTGTGTGTGTGTGTGTGTGTGTGTGTGTGTGTGTGTGTGTGTGTGTGTGTGTGTGTGTGTGTGTGTGTGTGTGTGTGTGTGTGTGTGTGTGTGTGTGTGTGTGTGTGTGTGTGTGTGAATGCGCGTGTGTGCGTGCATGTGTGTGTGTGTGTGTGTAGTTATGATGTAATGAATATAATCAAGGTCATCATCCCAACCATGGCTCCAACCAATGATATCATCAATAGGATGCTCATATGTGTATCCAACTCCTTAATAATGAGCAAGATCTTGTGCCAAAGAATATGCCAAATGTAGAAGCTTTTGAATCTAAATAAGTAACCCTCTAAATCATGAATCATAAATTTTTCTAAACCTCTATCATCATGCATGTGAGTAGATTATGAAAAATATTGTACCATTGTATTAACCTTATAAATAACATGGTGATACTATACTAAATAAAGACCTTGTAATATGTGATAATTTTTGATTTGGAGTAGGTATCTTGATTTTTATGTACAAATCATCATGCTCATATGTAATCATATTATTCTTAAGAGCATATGGATAAACTATAATACATTAATTCTTATGACTATATGAATAAAACATATTTTTTATCATGGTTATAATTATGTATAAAATATGATCCTTTGAATTGTAAGCATGATCATGAATAGTTATATAAACTAATTTATTACTATTTTTCTCAATTATTGTACCAACCAAGTGTTTTAGAATAGTATTTGGTATTATTTATGCCATGGGATATCCATATTGAATACCTAAAAGTATAACCACTTGATTATCATGAATATGATTTATACATTTGTGAACTATAGAAGGAACTCATGTTATTTTTTGTAACCAAGGTCCCCATAATAACATATAAATGAAATAAATGATTGGAAACACTAAGAAACAAGTTTTTAATATGAGAGGTCCCACTTTTATAGGAAATAAAATATGTTTAAGATTATATTTTGTATGACCAAAAAATGTTGTCATAATTCTAGATGCTAGATGTGTTGGATGGTGGAGCTTGATCTTATTAGAATGCCCAATTATTGACAGGGGTTATAGGGTGGAAACACCCCTACTATGGTTTCCATGGGGGTCTAGATGGGAGGTAAACATACTTGGAGTGATCCTGGTAGAGGTTTGGGGGAGGTGCCCACGAAGCAAAATTTTGTGAAAAATGCATTGTAAAATATTATAATTTCATAGTAAATTTGGACCATTCACTATTAGGTCATATATCTAATGGTATAAATTATGCTGGTGAATTTTTTCCCTAGTATTTAACCTTCCTTTGATATTAGTGTATTTTAATAATGGTGGCACAATATGTGTGAGTGAATAGGAGATTGTAGTGGATATATTACAGGTTTATCCCTTCATTTGTTGGACTGAATAAGAGAAGAACTGGTTGTTTCTTTGTGGATGTACCCATATTGGGTGAACCACATTAAATCTGTGTCTCTCTTTTATTGTGTTTTTTTAATTTTATTTCCATCTTTATTTCATTAATATTTCTTTGCATTATATATTCCTAACAAGATGTACATATTTCTTCTTGTACCCAAGAGAATGTATAAGTGTTATGGTGCTCACATTTTTACTTGATCCATTTTTTATCTTGACACTATAGATTGGTTGTATGCTAACATATGTTCTAATTAATAATTCATGTCTTTTAGAATCATCATAAATAATTTATGAATCATCAAATGAAATATAATGGTGTGATACTAACTTGCTTATAATTGTACAAATGATGCTATATAGTTTGTCCATATGAATATGGAGGAGGATGAGAAGTAAATACATAATCTACTTCATATTTTGTTTTTATCTTGTGATTTATGATTTGGAAAGGGTTCTTTATACATTTTGAGATTTACATTATCAATTTATTGTGATTACCCTCTTCATTAGGTGTACCAATGTCAATAATGTTCTCATCAATATTTTCATGGATTTTGTGTTTGATCTTCATATATCTCTTATTAAAATGTCAAATAAATCTATGATAATCACAAAATGTGTTCCTATCAAAGCTTATACACTTAGGTTGAGATGGATCTATTTTTAATGGTGGAGAAAGTGTAATAAAATCACTTTGAAGATGATTTTGTAGTAGCACATGAGGAGGTGAAGGTAGCTACGATAATTTCCTCTATGATGGAGATTGTAGTTTAATATTATGTGGTTATTGTGATATAGAATTTATCGTAACTTTAGATTTATTTTTTATCATTTATTTTTTGTCTTATTATTAGGTTTTCATTTAAATTTTATAGTTGAAGTAGAAGGATCATTGGATTTATACTTGAGTGGATTTAATGTAAGTGATTTGACCTAGCATTCTTTAATTGTATGGCATAAGTCATCAAAGGATTTGAACTTATCAACATGATATAAATTATAAGAGGAGTAAGCAAGATTTGATTATAAATGTATTGGATCTCATTATCAAACATTTGATTTGTCATTTTGGCAAGACTAGTTTTGTATCTTTGAACATACTAAATATTTCATTTAAACCTTTTTAATATTTCAAATTTTAGAATAGGATAATTTATACTGATATTCATTAAAAAATTGCAAAAAATTGATTTTATATACAATTGAAAGATATAATTGATTGGAGATAAAGATCATAAAAACATATAATATCATAGTATTTAATACTTGAAGGAAATATCTTAGTTAATAATCCATCATTATTTGCATAATCTAGACAAGCTTCATGGAAGACATGTAAATGTTAGTCACAATCACCTTTGCCTTTATAAAGAGGAATATTTAGAGCCACAAAGCCATTTTGAATGGGATATGATGAATATTGAGGGGCAAAAGGGTTATGTAATAAGGTACTATAATGTAATAAATGACAAGAATGAATAATGGTTTTATAGCTATTAGCTAACTTTGATTGTAAGAAAAGAAGGGCTTGCTTACGTGAAAAATAAGTTTTAGTAATGGGAAGAGTGTAGGTAGTATTAGCATGCAAAGGCATAGATAATTGAGGGAAAATAAGAGATGTTCCTAGGTCAAGGTTAAAAGGGGTAGAAGTGACTAAAGATGTATAAATAGGCATATGTTCAATGGTAGAAGTAACAACATTAGAGTATAGGTTTTTGTAATGTGAAGAGAAATAATGAGATGATGAAGCTATGTTAGCTTTATTCTTATCTTTAGATTCATTAAGTATGTGGATATTCACCTTATGAGGGTATGTTTATGTGTATGTTTATTATATTTTTGGTTTCTAATAAAATACCTTATAGAACAAAATGTTTTGAGTGCAATCAAGTAATATTTAGATTTGAGCAATTTATAAAAAGTTATTAGAAATTTACTTATCCAAACATGTGCAAAAATTGAAATAAACATTGCAGAACCAGGGGGTAAAGAGATCATATATATATATATATATATATATATATATATATATATATATATATATATATATATATTTCTAAGATGCAAGAATTTTCTAGAATCATTTAAAACCTATAAATAAGCCTTGTGTTTAATTCATCCCAATTTCTACTATTGTCTAGACCCTTGTGTTGGTCATGGGACACTTGTGTTGACCCTACTATCTATGTCTAGATGCAAATGTCCTATAAATAATATTTTAGGTATCAAGGTGAGACCACCTAGGCCTTTTTGGTTTTTATTTCACCTTGTTTTTGATATAATTTTAAGATCAAAACCCTAGTTCTTCAATATTGAGTACTTGTGACTTGATAAAAATGGGTGAGCACATGCTTCAAGAAAACCCTAGCAACCCATACTATTTCTAAGTGCTAGCTACATAGCCAATAATCTAAAGAGGGCTTCACACTCACATGTAGTTCTACCCCCTAGTTGTGTGTGCATGTACTTATGACTATGTTAATATATGCTCTTTTTCCTATGGAAACCCTTGGAGCAAGTAATGTAAGTGTAATTTGACCTTTTTTAATAATTCAAAAAAACATCATTATATAGTCTAATTTATGGCTTAGATGAATAGATTTTTTAATAATAATGTATGTGATAATTTTATAAAATTGATTCATAACCAAATACAATCTCCTTACTTTTCATATATAGAGATTGTTTTAGTTTTCAATTTAAAATAAACTGGCACATGAAAGGTGACAATAGTAAAAAATAAGAGCCATTTTATAATGACCATAAAGTGATAAGTGTATAAACATAGTATTTTCAACTTTATGACTTAATAAAAATTTATATTTTATAAGAACCCATAAAGTCTCAATATCTATGAGTACACACCTTAAGGGGTGCATTGGAAAAGGGGTGGATAGACCATTGGTTCTTTGTAGGATTATTATCCCTTTTTTGCACTTGCTATTTACACACTTGTCTCCTAAAAACCATTCCCTTAAGCTTTGCCTCTTATTTTACACCTTCCTCTAGTATTTTACCACCTTCATTATCCCTTTAACTAACCTAAACCACTTTTCGGTAGTTTACATAACTATTTTCACCATGTCGACCTTGTGTTGTTATTTAAAAATCTTATTAAGAACTAGGTCAGCCATGGCAGACATAGTTCATTACCTAGTTAAGTTTTTTTTATCAATTTCAATACTAGGTCAACTGGGTTAACCTTGTTGACCTAAATTTTTAGAAAGGTTTAGGGTTATATTTACTTATATAAACACATTCATTTTCATCATTTATTAAGAATAGAAGAAGTAATATATATTGCATATTTTCTTACCCATCATTCTACTTGAAGAGCAAGCTTAGGGTTTCATACTCTATTTAGAGATACATATATTATCTTGTGGATAAGTATTTTGGATGCATTGATAGGTTATGTAGTCTAAATTTGATTTATCTTTATCATCCTTATATACAAAAACAACCTCTTGCAAAGTACCTGGGCCAAGGAAGAGATTGAGGCTCAATGGGTTCATTTTCAAATGTAATTATTCCAAACTTTGTTCCTCCTTTATTAGAGTAAATAGATATGCATGTGTACTTCTCTTCCATACATTAGAATTTAGTAAACGTTGACATGATTATATGTATTCTATAAATGTTTAATTTCTTTATTTATTAGCCCCACTTTATGCCACAAGCTTTAGTGACACTAGATTATATTTTGCTTTACTTTTTATTAATATATTGAATATGAAAACATAAGACCTAGTTAGGGTTATTGTGTAGTTTTTCTTGATTGAAGGCTTTGGAATGCTTCCTAGTGATATTATTGTGGTAAGAGATCCCTTGGCTAGGTCTAGTATATCCATATTGTTCATGACCCTGATTATCTAATGTATCCCTAATTGAAAGTGTAATTAGAATCTATCTTCTCCAAGCTAGGATTGATTTATAAATCTATTGAATTTCCCATTGCATAAATTTTGATGAACTTCATGTGAATATAACCCTTATAGGTTTTATTTAACACTTTCATTTATTTAATTTTATTATTTTTCTATATTTGTGATACTATGTTGACCAAGTTGGTATAGTTATAACTTTTGTGCATAGGTTTAACACATAGTCATATCAAAATGACTATGTTGTTTCTATGCAAGTTTTCATTAGATACAAGTTACTTGACTAGATAAGTTGACACAATATTTTTATTCAATCCTAGATAACAAAGTAAGTTAGATAGGTTGACTTAGTATTTTAGTTAGCATCTAGAATAACAAACTAAGTTAGATAGGTAATCTTAATATTTCAATCAACATCTAGATCAAAAAACTAAGTCAAGCACGTTGACTTAGTCTTTCAATCAACATCTAGAATGTCAAACTAAGTCAGGTAGGTTGACTTAGTATATCATTAAACATCTATATCAAAAAAATAAGTCAGGTAGGTTGACTTAGTCCTCTATTCAGCATTTAGATTAACAAACTAAGATGGGAAAGTTGACTTAGTGTTCTAGCCAACATCTAGATCAACAAACTAAGTTAGGTAGGTTAACTTATTCTTCCAGTTAGCATCCAAATCAATAAAAAAAGTCAATCAAATTGACTTAGTCTTTTATTTAGCATCCATATCAATAAACTAAGTTGGTCAAGTTGACTTAGTCTTTCAGTAGTCAACATATAGATAAAAAAAAGTCAAGCAAGTCGATTTAGTCATCTTATCTTGCATCAACACATAAGGTTTTGTTGAATTAGGTCAAACTAGATGATTTAGTTTTTAGAACTTGAAATCAAAATTTAAGGCACTTCATAAAAAAACTTGTAATACTCATCATCCTTTGACCCACCAAGGTTTCTCCCTTTATCTCTCCATCAATTCCATACTTCACTACAATTCTATTTTATGTAAGTTTGTAGTATTTAAAATTATAATCCTATAACAAACTAAGTCGACTAGGTCAACTTAGTTTTGTAGCATGTCTTTTATCTAAAAGATGAAGTCACCCTAGTCAAATTTGTTCTTAAAGACTCTTGATTCCACAGAATAGTAGAAACTTAGTTGACTCTATTATGTATTCTTTTCATATAGTGTCATATAAATTGACTCTGTACCATTCGTAATCTAGGAATTCAAAACTATTTTCTAGTAATTAACTCACACTTTCATTTTCAATTGTTTGTATGTTTAGAGTAGCTCACATAGTCTAATTAGGTGGTTTTTTAAATTACCATTTAATTACACTATTTCTCTCTTTTTTCACACAATAAAAAATCACACAATATTAAAAATGCACTTAACATTTATCTTCCTAAGGCCTACCTACTTGTATTTCATCACCAAGGGGGAAGTCAACTTGGTTTTCTAGCCAAGTATAAACATGTAGGTAATGGTATATATTGGCATAGCACCCAACACTCTTATCACTATGGGATTGTGAAGTGAGGGGGTATGCCCCAATAATAATCAAGTACCATCACCAACACATATCCCTTTTAACTTAAACATCCTAAAACCATCCATAGATTACTTTCTAGTTCCTTACTTTTACCCAACTTCCTTATCACACTTAAAATAACACTTTATAATAATCTAGAAACACTTAGTATGACCACTTAACATTTAATTTTTATTTAATTTATTGCTCTCTAATTATTGTGTGTTGTATTGTAAGAACTTACATTGGCCAACATTGGTGTAAGGTTATGTGTTGTATGCCCTAATTGGATCATCCTCATTGATCCAATTTTTTGTGTGTGCTTCCATTTATTGCATCAATTAAATTTAAAATATTTCCATATTTTTAGCATGTTATCACTCTATTCAAAAAAATATCTTATAGACTTAGTTTTACCCTATCTGCAATACTAAGTTGACTTGGTTGACTATGTATCCCTTTTGCCACTCAGGGTACAGAACTAAGTCAACCTAATCAAACCTGTATCCTTATTAGACTATGTTTTTCCCTATCTATAGTACTAATTTGACTTTTTCAACCATGTATCCTTATATATATTTTTCCAATAGAACTAAGTCAACCTGATTGACCATATTCTATGTTTGGTTGATTCTATCCATTTTGCATCCTTCTCTCTAAATAGTACATAGCCAACCCTGTTAACACTGTTCACCTTAGTTGATACTATTATTTGTGTGGTTACCTAGTCATATTTCATAATTATGTCATATTTTTAGCCATAAATTAGTCAATAACATTACATAATTAAATATTTAGATTAGAACCTCACTTATTTTATTATTTCCAATGAAACTATGCACCTTATTCCTTCATCTTTTCCTAATCTAGAATCTATCACTACACAATGTTATACAATTGAGGTCCTTCATCCTAGTCCTCCTCTAGATACCAATGTTGGTAATACTACTCCCAATACCCTTCCTCCCACCAACACTAATAATCCCCCTCCTAACAAGACTAATATTACACTTTCAAATACTAATGCAAAAATCAGCACAACTCAAATTCTTGCTCAAATAGTTCAATAAATGAACATCATGCAAACAAGTAATCATTCCCAATTGATGTACATGCAACAACATTTTATTACACATGAATAGTTAACCACCTCATGTCATCATGTATCAACCAAATAATTTTTTTGTCCCTCCTCCTATTAGAGATGCCAATGGGAATATCATCCCTCAACCTCTAATGAATAACAAAATGCTTCAACATATTCAAAATGAACCCTTAGCTCCATTAATTACATCCATAGATATTAGAATTTTTTTCCAACTATCATATATGATGGGAATAAGGACCCTAATATATTTATTAAGCCTTTGTTATTATCTATAAGGAATGGGTCCAAACTAACACCTTTGATACCACCAATATCTTATCCAAAACATTTGTTGGTGATGTAATTGAATGGTAAAAATAACTTCCTAGACATTCCATGTCACAACTAAAGGATTTAGTTAATGCTCTAGTGAAAAAATTCCAATTTGATGACCTTCCTACAAATTACCTTAGCCATTTCAACAATACAAAGCAAATTCCTAATGAATTTGTTCATACTTTCATTAAACTATGGAATTATCTAGCTCACAAAGTGGATGATAACATGAATGATTATACTCTTTTAAAATTATTTGTGACTACTCTTAAATATACCCTTAGATACAAAGTTTGAATATTTTCCCCTAAAACTTTAGGAGTCTGAGACCAAATAAAAAGGAAAGAATTTATTATGACTCAATTTGAAACACCTCAAACAACTACTAAAGAACCTTTCCAATCATTTTCTCATAACACTGATTCATCCAAACCTCTCAAAATCAAAATGGAGCATCCAATTCAACCAATTTTAACCACCACCCTCCCTTGAGTTTAGAACAACTTAAGAAGAAATTTCCACCCTCTAAACCCATGAGCTTTGATCCTTCCAAACCTCCTCCAAAATGGTACAATATTGATAAGTTTTTTTGGTGTCATTTTACCATAAGTCATTCTCATGAGCCTTGTCATGATATTCATTGATTTATTCTTTCTTCATTATTTGGTTCACATTTTAGTCTTGATACTCTAAAACAAAACACTATCAAGACTATATTCAAGCCTTATAAATTCAGTTTAAAGAATCTCAATCACATCAACATCAACTTCTTAATAAAAAAACAAAACTTATCCCATACTTACACCTCATCCAATAATATTTTTTGAACCATAGTTGATCCTTTTTCCTACACCAATAAGGAAAGGATGGATAATATGAATAAATTTAAACATATCATTGCATCCATTCAACCTCAACCTCTTAAGTAACATGAAAAAAAGGATTACCTAGTTCAAATTCCTACTCCAAAGTATATCATACATGGTCCTCATTTACCTCCTTTATCTCCTTTATCTCTTAATACCTCTCCTACACATCCTATGTCACATTCAACATCCCTAAAATCTAACAAACCAACACATTTTCTTATCTCTAAATGCACCTACCAACCCAATACAAACCATTCTTATGGTTCAATTTCACCTCAAACAACCTCACATGTTGGGGCATTTTGAGATAACAATCCACATGTCCTTTTAGACCATGGGTCATCTTGTGATGACCATCCTTACATCCACTTACCCATTGGGGAATCTTAAGATGCCCACTCTTATTCTACAATGCCTAATAACAAACAAATTAAACTTAAATAAACCTTTTGAGACTTATATAAATATATTACACATGAACATATTTAATATAAACATTATCATAGGTCTTAATTTTTATTTTTTGTCTCATGTTTCTTATTTTTTGTGCACTTTACCTCTTTTAGTCACACTTTATTAACATAATTATCACCTTTGGGTTCTTTGGTTTTATTACACATTACATTTGGCATTTTTTTTCATTTTGATTTTTATATATCGCTTTCATTTTTGTATTTTTATGTCAATATTTGACTTAGTAGCTTTATGATTATTTCCCCCATTATTTAACATTTACTTCATTTGTGTTCACTTTGTGAGTTGTAGTGTATACCATGGATAGGACCAGGCCTTCCTCAAAAATTACCAAATCACCACATTAAAACATATTTAAATCACTTTTTGGGATGACTACTATATTCATTGGTTCTTTTGCTAGATCCATTGTAGGTTAGTACGGATTATCTAGTGACATGATTATCATAGCATAGCTCCATCCCTTTTATAACACTATTTTAAATCCTTGTGATTAGCTATGAGAATACTCATCATTGTATCACATATTACATAGATATATCTCTCATGATCCACATATTTCCCTTACGTCCTTTCCTTTCAGGCTCACATCAGTCAATTTTGAGATTGCATAATTAATTATGGGCAAGTCTAGGAGTATTTAAACACCTTGGTCTTTGGGTCTTATTCTATGGTTACCAAGTGTAATCTCTCTTGCATTTTTCACCTGTTTCACTCATTTTAGGCTCTCTAAATATATATGGAAGTGGAGGAATATAAAAATGCAAAAGAGTTAAAAGCCAAAAAAAAACAAGTTAAAAGCCAAATCATAAAAATACAATCAAAAGGCACTAAATAAAAGGAAAAATAATATTAAAAGTTAAATCACACCAAAATCAAACTCCACAATTGGCCTTATGATAGAGTTGAGGTCTATTCAAGTGTGATAGGCTAGTAGACTAGGGTAAGAGGTCTCATTATATCATATACTATCTAGTTCCAATTAGTTTCTCATGCAAGTACCTAGGATCTTTGTAGCAGACCGATGGCTCTATAAGGGGTATTAAAAAATGGGGAACATGTTGTGGGAAGGTAGGTCCATTTTAATTTTTATGCATATATACTTCATGGGTTGATCTATGTACTTCACTTTTTAACCCTAACTTTGTGTTCATTAGTCAAAATGTCCTAAGTCCTTGTTGTTGATAGTTCCTAGCCTTATCACTTGCCTAGTGTGTCTCATTCTTGATAAGGATGTTCAAATCACCCATGTGTCACCTCACATTCCTTATTTACATCATATTTTCCTTACATTCCCCTTTTTCGATATTGTTTTTAGCTGATCACATCGATGATCACATTTACCTTAATATTCCTCTTGGCTTATAGTTTGTGAGTTGTCTTGTATGACCTTGTATATAACCAATCCTTCCTTACAAACACCCTTACACAATTTGCTTACCACATCATCTCATTATCATACTATCCATGTCAATAAGTGGTTGTGTTTTCTTACAATGTATCTTAGAACAAGAACTATGTTTGATTTTTCACCCTTCAGAGTTGTTGATTTTCATTTATCCATCATGTTCTTGTTTGATTTTTGTGGACTTCACTTATCTTACATATGACATTTGGAATTATTACATATTTCTCTTTATGTATTATTTCTTCATATTTATCTTACATCTTACATTTAATTTTTAATTATTCATGTTTTTTTTTTTTATGTTTGATTCATCATGATTATCTTACATGGGTTTACTTATCACTTTCTTACATATCTTTGTTAGAATTTTCTTGCATTGATATTTAATTTTTCATTTATGTTTTACATGATTTATAACATGATTTAGTATGTTCTACATTCATTTTTGAAATATATGTTTTACATGTTTCCCAATGTGATTTAGTATGTTCTACATTCCTTTTTTCCATTTATGTTTTACATGCTTTCCAACATGATTTAGTGTGTTCTATTTTCATCTATAATCATTTGTCATTCATTTTCCATAATTTTTTCATTCATTTTCCTTCAATATTCTAACCTTGCCTTAATAATCCTAATTTTTTAGTTGTCCTAAGTAATTTAGTGTTACTTTAACCATCCTATGCATGCACACATTGGTTCTATTATTAGTTTTTGGTATCCCTAGGGTTTCTCAAATACAAGTATTATACCCTCCATGATCAAAACTAATATGTTTGAATATAATAATTTATCATAAATGTAAGCTAAGGTATCATATGATATTTTCACTTACTCTCATTTCATTTTATCATTATATGTCATTTTTAGTTATCTCAACTTCATGTGTTTCAATTTTCTTTCTCAAAGAACCATCCTCTAATACACTCACGTGACATGTGATGAGCTTCGATTGGGGCATACATATACACATAATATTTTTGAGCAGTACCACTTACTAACACTTTTTATCTTTTATGAACCCATAAAGTCTCCATCTCTCTAAGTGAATGCCCTTTTGGTAGTTTACATAACTATGTCAACCACATCGACCTTGAATTGTTATTTAAAAAGCTTACTAAGAACTAGGTCAGCCATGACTGACACAGTTCATTCCCTAGTTAAGTTTTTTGTCAATTCCACTACTAGGTCGATCAGGTCAACCTTGTCAGCCTAAATGCTTTGAAAGGTTTAGGGTTAGATTCAGCTATATAAACACATTAATTGGTAAAGCACCTCGGCCAAGGGAGAGATTGAGGCTTGGTGGGTTTGTCTTGAAAGGTAAGTATTTATAACTTTGTTCCCCCTTTGTAAGAGTAGATAGATATGCATTTTTACTTCTCTTCCATGCAGTATAATTATGTATACATTGACGTGACCAAATGTCTTCTATGCATGTTTACTTTTATTATTTATTACCCCCACTTTTTGCCACAATCTTTGGTTATCACTAGATTATATTTTGATTTACTTGCTATTAGTATAGTGAATATGAAATCATAGGACTTAGTTAGGGTTATTAAATATTTGTGTTTGACTAGAGGCTTTGAAAACCTCCCTAGTGTTATTATTGTGGTAATAGATCCCTTGTATAGGTTGAGTGGATACATATTAGCCATGATATCAATTATCTAATGTATCACCAATTGAAAGTGTAAGCAGGACATATCTTCTCCAAGTTTGGATTGATTTGCATATTTACTGCATTTCCCATTGTATACAATAAGGACTAAATAGAGAAGAGAACAATATAAGACACTTGCATTGGTGGTAAGACACTAGTGTTGATTTTATTGTCCAACTTTCAATGCAAGTATCTAAACATTCAAAATATAAAACAAACCAAATTAATAGGAGGGATCCCTACTACAAGGTGGAAATAGTGTAATGTAATAGTCAATCAATACAAAAGGACACCACATTACAATAAAAAACATGATTCCCAAAGAACCTATGTGATACCAAGACACTAAGTAACCAATATTATGTTGAGGTTCTTTATGCCCTCTTCATTTAATCAACTTAGTTAAGTCAATGTCATATCAAACTGAGGCTGATGTCCAATGACAATTAGTAGTAAGGCATACAGAATGGTGACTAAAAATCATCTTTTTTTTTGGCGGGGGGGGGGGGGGGGAGTTGTGGTGGGGGGGGGGGAGGGGAAGTTGTGGATCATTTACTCAAGATATCATCTACTTACATAATTTTAAATCTAACCTATTACTTGTGAAAATAAACACTCTTCCTAAATTGAAAATGATTTCAAGGTGAATACACTTTCTAAAATTGAAATCATATGGAAAGGAACACACTTACAGTCTATTTTTAGAAATGTAAATTTCATGAAAAAAACTAATTTTTTAATATATTTTATCTAAAAAGGAAATTATATAAAAACAAAATTCTTTAAAAGTAGTTTTTTTAAAAACACACATAATCCTAAAGGTAAGACATAAACATAACACTTTTCATAAATGAAGGAATGCCAATCTTGTAAACACAAAATTATATGAAATAAACATATAAATACTAAACATAGATCTTGCTTACTTGGTTGAGTGGATCCTTAATATCCATTAGGATAGGATTGAAAGACAACTAGATTTTTATAAAATTCATAAAATCAAATTCTCATTACTTGTGGAAATGTTTATGATGCTAGAAATGAAAAGTTAGACTTGATCTAACTATTCTTATGTTTGTCTCCATTCTCTCTCTTACTCAAAAGAACATTGTTTATATATCACAATTTTTTAAAATAGATGATCAAAATAGGAAAAAACCAAACATGATCAAAACTAACTAGGATCTTTTTTATTACAAAAAACAAAAAAACTCACTTTCCATTTTCCAATGAAACAAATGAAAAAGCATTAGATTTTGTTTTACATGTGATTGCAGGTTTTTTTTTAAGTTTCAACTTATTTTATAGTTCATATCCATTTGATCTTACTAAGTTTAATAGAATTTCAAAACAAAATATTTAAATCTCTCATGAGAAAATTTCTATAAATACCACATGGCTAAAAATAGAAATACTACATTTGAAAAGTCTTTTTATAGCTTCTAGAATTATTTCAAATAATATATTAGACTACTTATTATCATTTATCCATGTCCTTTTCCATCTTCAATTTCCCTTTTCCAATCTTATATGACTCTTTATAACTATTTCTAATCATGTTAGGAGCTAGATTGGTGATATGTAGAGCCAAACTAATGATCTTTAGAGCTAGTTTGGGGGTCTCCAAAACTAGTTTGGGCCTGGTCTCAGAGTCATTTTCTACCAAAAACATGTTCTTTAACTACATTAAACTCACAAGACCTATACATACAAAATCTATGGATTTCCCAAGTAAATGTTAGAACAAAGTGATTTTCACATGTAACTATAACTTACACAGAATAACTAAGGTAAAATACATTTTTTCTACTTTGGAATAGTAATGAGATATATTATGCAGATATAAATCCTCTTAAAATGAATATTTTTAAGGGAATAATGAGGTAATTAATTGGATATAATGAGTCACTTTAAGGGCTCATAATTTTTCCCAAACATAATTTCTCACAAGTCCTCTTGTAAATTAAGGTCTCCTCTATTCCCTGCTACTACAATATCTCCTAGTTTTTTGTTGAGGTCATAAGTGTCATAATATATATTTAAATATAGTAGTGTTATGTTGATGTAAACTTTATATGATATAATATGGGTATTCCATATCTAAAAATGTTCTTTCATTTGAACTATTGTATCTACCAAGAGGGCATAGGGATGAGAATCAATGGTGGCCTCTACCACATGCCAATCTATTCTTGCCCATATGTTTACCCAAATTATTATATTAATTATATGATATATTTGGCTCTCTTGAAACACTATTTGAGTTTATTGGGAGAAATGACTTCCTTTATCTTAATATTAATACTTAATGTATCCCACCTTTAATCATAATTAGCAATGGCAGTACTAAAATGAATTTAATCATACTCCTTAATATTAGAAATGTAAATCCTTAGAATAATTGGAAATTAGTCCATAATCATATAATTATATAAAATAATTTGAAAATGTATAATTAGCTTATCTAGATTGGGGAATCCATGCCGCGTGTAGAGTCCAAAATTTTGGCATGCACAAAATATTCCTTTTTCTTATCTCTCCATGAAATCTAATGTTGAAATGTATAAGTGAAAGTATTAATATAAGATTTACCCATAAAAAAAATATTTATAAAAGAGGACTTGTGTTCTATGAAAAATTTGCAAAAATAAAATTCACACAAAAGGTTTTGTCGATTAGGGGTATTTTATTATAAGCATTTATAAATTCTTTGTCCTTTTGTAAGTCATGTGGAAACCCACATGAAACTAACAAAAACTATCATATATAGAATTATACTTATTGAAATAGGTCATATGAAAAGGTAGGTCTTCTACAAGAAATAATTATTTCCCCTAGTTCATAGGTTATCTTTAGTATGGATTATGAGTTTTCCTTTTGCTTCATTTCTTCCTCAAAATCATTTTTTAAATTTGTTTTTCTTCCCTCACCTCCCTTAATATTTGACACATTTTTCCCAAGTATAAATTATTTCATCATAATTTAATTTGGTTTGCACACTAAGGTCTACTTGGTCTATGGGAACTAGTATTTATTCTTTCAACTGAGCTATTTCACTATATGTATTAAGGGGCTAAGTTTTAGTTTCTTTTAAATAATTTTTTAAAGATAAAATAACTTATTCATTACCTTTTTTTTTTAAAAAAAAATAGGGGTAAAAACTTTATTGAATCTTAGAACAACTGAATACAGAACAGCCTAGGGCCAAAGCCCTAGGCACCACCAGAGACTATAGAAACAACAAGAAAAAACATCACTCCCCAGTACCTCTCTCATATTCTACAATAATCCTCTCCAGGTCTTGACATAACTCATAGGGCATTTGTTCCCAACCATCTATATCTTGTGATGCCCATTTTGCCAGGCAATTGGCCGCCCTATTCCATTCCCTTGGAATATGGGCATAAGACACTGAATCTATACAAGAACTAACTTGAAGTATCTGATGTACTAATGTAGATAGCTACTAGCTAACATTAGAGATCTTCCTCTCAAGAAGCAGATTGACCAAAACTTGAGAGTCGGCTTCACAAATCACCTTCCTCCACCCCAGATCATAAGCTTGCTTCAAAGCATATAAGATGACCAGGTCTTTCATCATATTAACAATCTGCACCCCTATATTAGACGTGAAAATAAAAATAACTGAACCAGAAGAATCCCTACAAATCCCACCAATCCCAGCCGACCCTGGATTACCCCTAGAAGAACCATCCGTATTAATTTTCAAAAAACTAGTGGGAGGTGGCAGCCATTTCCCTATCCTTTGAACTCTATGTTTCACATGTCTACCTCTCCTAACATAGGTTAAGGCCAGAGATAACCCTTGTATGCCTAGTCTATTAACTATCTCAACATCACTCTTCTCCAGCAACAGTATAATCTCACTCTTAGCTTCAACATTTTCTTGGATCATTCCCAAGATTCTAATCTAAACTTGTTGAGTCCCCAATTTTTCTCCTCAAAAAATTTTGTGATTTCTTTCCAACCAACCTTGCCATAGCAAAAAGATAGGACCAGCATACCAAACATCCTACAAGAAGGGAGCCAAGGAGGGGGGCCTCCCCAATCTCATCCAAAAATCTATCAAGGAGGGTGCATGAATACACTGACATTTCTACACACTCCACCAGAGATGCCTTAATTGCATTGTGAAGGGGTAGTAGAAGAATAAGTGTAGAGAATCTTCCTCCCCACCACTACAAAGAACACACCTCAAAGGGCCAACAAAGCCCCTCTTCCAGATATTTTTCCAAGTCAAGCATCTATTCCAGACCAAAGTCCAAATAAAGCAATTACACTTTGGCCAAGAGAATCTATTCCAGACTCTTTTCCACTAATGAACTTCCCTCCCCCATCTAACTACTGAGAGAGCAAATCCTAATAACTAGAAGACACAGTGTATTTACCCTTGGGATTAGGGACCCAAGCCAACACATCACTATCCATAAGGGTGCTACAACTACGACAAGAAAGAATGTAATGAATTTCAACACACTCTACCTCCAACCCAAAAATAGGCCACTCCTCTGGGGTCTTCCATCTTGCTTCCACCACCTACCCATGAAGGGAAAGGGACTTAAAGTCACCCACCCTCATCCATCCAACTTCATAAAACCTCTAGAACAATATACGTAAATGAGGATATTGGGTAACTATGGGAGGGTAGCCATCCCAAGAGTCTTGCCAAAAATGTGCCTCCATCCCACTCTTGCAGGTCTAGAATAGTCCACCCTTAATGAGCACAGCCCTTTTCTTGAGCGTAGTCCAAATTACCAAGCCTTTCCCTATCAAGCTATACTAAGGGTATCTTTTTGGGGGATCCCAAAAAAGTACTGATGGGATAAGATTCTAGCCCACACCCAGTCCTGTTCCATGCACCACTGACAATAGAATTTAGTTGCCAGAGTAGTACCAAAAAGTAATGACTACCTTAATCCAAGACCACCAAACCTTTTTGGGCTACAAACCACCTCCCACTTAATAAGTCTCCATTTAGTTGATGATAAATTACCAGCCCATAAAAACTATCTTGCTAAAGAATTAGGGCTTCTAACAAAGCTCACCGGCACCACCTACATAATACACCTATAGAGAGGAAGTGCCTACACTAAAGAATGAAGCAGCTAGACCTGACCATCAAAGGATAACTAATGATGGGTCTAATGGTTCAATTTGACATAGAACTTGTCCAGAATAACCTGCCATAACTCCCTAGACTGCCTGCCAGTCAAGATAGGAATCCCAAGGTATAGCAAAGGAAGACTCCCAATATGGAACCTAAAAATATTAGCAAATCTTTGATGAGTGGGAGGTGGATTGTTGAAGAAAAAAATTGAAGACTTTCCCTCGTTAATTAACTGTCCTAAAGTAGCAAGATAAACATCCAAGCCTTTACGCATATTAGAAGCCTCCCTAATAGTAGCCATTCCCATCAAAGCTACATCATCCACAAACTGTAGGTCAGATTGTATAGGAAGGCCCCCTCCCCATTGCTAGCCTTGAATAAAGCCCCCTTCAACATTCATTTTAATCAACCATCCCATCCCTTCCACCAGAAGAAGAAATAGGTAAGGAGAGAGAGGGTCACCTTGCCGCAAACCACGAGAGGCCCCAAAGAGATTAGAATGCTCTCCATTAATCGAAATTGAGAAAGAAGTCAAATTCACACAACTCATAACCCAGCGAATCCATTCCTCCTCAAAGCCAAAGGCACCCAAAACCTTCTAGAGGAAGGACCAATGAACTCTTTCATAAGCCTTGCTCATGTCCAGCTTGATAAACATAGCCTTTTCTTTGGACTTGGCCATGGAATGGATAGTCTCTGTAACTGCAACCACTCCATCCAAGATTTGACAGCCTCCACAAAGCCACTTTGCTCTTCAAAAATAAGCATTATAAGCCACTTTTTTAAACTTTCAGCAATCAACTTAGATATAATTTTATAAATTACATTGCAAAGAGAAATGGGATGAAATTGACTTAACCAATCAACCCCCTCCCCCTTGGGAATGAGAGCCAAGAAGGTAGATTTTAGGGCCCAGAGCATTTACTTATTCTTCTGGGATTCTTAAACAACTGCCAATAAATTTAATTTGATAATGTCCCAAAATTCCTGGGAGAACTCAATCGAGAATCCATCTAGACCAGGTGCCTTTCCTTTTTGCATCTGGAAAATAGTGTTCTCTAACTCCTCCAAAGATATGGCTCTCATAAGATGCTCATTCATTTCCAAATAAACCAAAGGAGGAATATAGGAGAGAGCTTGAGCCTCTACAACTAAGTCCCCCTGCGCTTCCTCCCTAAATAAAGAAGCAAAATACTGCTCATCCTCATTGCAAATATCTTGGGTAGAATGGAGAACCTCTCCCCTGTCCATCACCAAAGGTGATATATAATTACCATGTTGTTTGGCTTTCACTGAATTGAAGAAGAAGGTGGTATTCTTATCCCCCTCTTGAAGCCACACATTCTGCACTTTCTATTTCCAAAAGATTTCCTCTCTCAGCTCCCATTTCTCTAATGTTTTTAGAGCCCTAGCTTCCTCTCATAACAAATACTCAGACACCCCCTCTTCCCTAATCAACCTGGTAACATCATTCAACTCCATTTGAGCCTCATTTTTCACCTAGTAAATGTTCCCAAAACATTGTCGATTCAAACATTTGAGCTGATACTTAACATATTGGAGGAGCTTGGCAAAAATATACATAGCTGAACCAAAAGTAGGTCTACCTACCTTCCACCATTCAACAACACATCCATATTGGTCTGGGGCCCTAAACCACATGAGCTAGAACTTAAAAGGCAGATTTTGAGGCACACAGGCTAAGGAAATGATAAGATTTATGGGCCAATGATCTAAACCTCTCCAATCTAATATCTCAGAGCTAGAAGACCACAATCCACCCACCCAAAAACATGAAACCATGGAGTGGTCAAGTTGTTCAGTAATGCACCTATCACCCACCCTTCTATTGTTCCACGTTAAGTGGCCATTGCTAGGCTTGATATACACGAGATTTAGTGCCAAAATATTATCTTGAAGCAAGATTGAGGGCTCCAGTCTTGCATTACCTCCCCATTTTTTAGTTAAATCAAGAATAGCATTAAAGTCTCTAGCAATAATCCATGGCAAGTAAGGAAATAATCTACGAACAACATGAATATTATTCCATACCAGAAGTTTACATTAGAAATCAATAGGAGCATAGACATTAGAAAAAAGGACAAATTCCCCAAACTCAATGCACAAAAAAACCATGGATAAGGAGGACTTGAAGGAAATCCAGGACATAGGTTGGATCTTTCATGGGTTCCATAGACATGCCACACCCCTCGAAGATCCCTGAGCTCTAATGCACTGACATTGACCTTGCCTCCACAACTTAGGTCTGATACTCATCATACATTCCATAGAAACCTTAGTCTCCTAAAGAAAGAGAACATCAGGAGAATGACTTCTAACTAATTCTCAAACAACTTTTTGTCTAGGGCCGCTATTCAAGCCCCTTGCATTCTAAGAAATAATGATCATTTGGGAGGAGTCAAAAAGTGGGAATCTAAGGTCTTAATAGATCCTGACTCCACCAAAGTCTCCCCTATCATCTTAATCTTCTCCAAGTCCTTCTTTCATCCCATTTTAACATTTTCTTAGAAACCCCCCTCTTACCATCCTTTTGAAAAATGGCCAGATGAGGAGAAGATTTACCTCGCTTATCTGTTTCTGAAACCAAATTCCATGCAAGAAGAGTTGCTTCCTCTACTCCCAGTCCCATATCAACATTTGGATCTAAAATCATTTGCACCCCTGACTATCCATCCATGACCATAGGCATGGTAGATTCCACATGATAATTAGAGGGAGGAATGGAAGAGCTAATCTCCAGTCCAAAATCCATTGCAGGTTGATCTATACTAGTTAATATAGGATTAACTTCTTACTGACCCAATCCATCCAAAACCTCAAACCTTTTAAAGGTATCCTCCTCCTGTCACTCCATTAGAGTCCTCTTATGTCCTCTATTATGATTTTGAGCCTTAACTTGAATAAAACCCTCAGCATCCTTGCCCTCACCAGCAACAGACTTCTTCCCTTTATCAGTACCAAGAGTGTTACTAAGAGGAGGCATAGGTTGCTGCTCCACTAGCTTTGCCTTTGATCATCTTTGCACCAAGTGGCCATATTCATGACAAAAGTAGCATTAAAAAGGAAGGGTCTCATAATCTAGTTGTTGCACCCAGGAATGTGAGCTCGCACACATCTCCACCACATCTGGCAGTGGTCTACTCAAATCGATCTCCATGCAAATTTGAGCAAAAGTCATAACTTTCATACCCAAGGTTTGTATTGAAGACCCCACTAGCCTTTCAAGCATCGATGCAAGCATATGAAGAACATCCTTTTGACAACATTCTATTGGAAATCTAGGCAACCTAACCCATACCAAAACCTAATTTGGGAGCTCCTCAAAAGGATTAAATCTTGCATGCCATGGTTTGATGAATAGCCCAACCTGATTATAAAAATAGGGCCCACCCTCAAAAACCCTATTGCGATCAGCCAGGCAAAGAAATGTAACCATGATTTTTTTTTTTGCAAGCAACGTGACCTCCATTTTGCCCTTTGGTTCCCACACTCTCTGAGACCAATTCTCTAGAAATTGAAGGGAAACTCTTAAACCTAAAAACTTGCGATACAATGAATGCTTAGAATAGTATTTGACATCTTTAGTGATCATTTCAAAAGGGATTACCAGTTTGGGTCTTTCTTTGCACCACTCGAGGCAACCATTAATCTTCATGATTCAAGATGCTCCAGGCAAGTTCAAGTCTGTAGCACCTATAGTCTGAGAAAAGAAGGCATTTTAAAACACCCTTGCTTCCTATCCTATCATATTCAAGCCCATTGCTTCACTAAAAATTATACCAGGTTTGGCCTTAGAAGGTGCACTCCTAGCCATAACCACGCCTAGGCTTAGACACTCCACAGCAATGGGATCTATCTAGGCTCCTCCACTGACCCGATCACAAAACAGTGTCCAAAAGGCACTCTCAATACAAAATGTCAGCTAGGAATAAAGGTTAAACCCATAAATTTGATATCTAAATCTACATCACCCCACCCCACACTATCAAACAACCACTCCCCTCTTATGCAATCATAGACACAACAAAAACAAGCTAGGGCACAACTGCCCTAACTCGGCGATAGACTGCAGATGCCTTCAACCATCATTCTTTCATGTCCTTAACTTATTCATTACCTTTTAATTCATATTAGGAATGTTGTTTACTCCACTTATTGTCTCATGGCTACTTCTTCTCTTCATAATTCCATGGCTTATTACATCTTTTCCTCATGACTATAACAGTTTTCCTCTTCTTCCACCATTTGATATTTTCCTTCGTCCATAGATTTCTTGGATGAATAATCTTGATGGATCTCTTCTATCACTTGATCAACTATAAATTCTTTTTCTATGCCTATAAATTATTCTATTCCTATGGATGGCTCCTCTATAACCCCTTCTTATTCTTCATTATCATCTAAATTTTATAGAGATTTAACATGCTTCTCTTGGTTGAAACTTATAAGGGTTTTTATAGCATCTTATCTCTATTAATATCATCTCCCCCAACAAAGACGAGTCTCCTTTGTCTATGTGGCTAAGTTTGTGGTGGTGACTCCCTAATTGGAGTCTTTTTTCACCTTGAAGTTCTTCTCAATACCTTAGGATGATATATCTATAAATATTTGTATTCATCATTATATATCTTCATGATAGGTATGTTTGCAGTAATAGGCTCTGGAGTTTCTACATAGGTAGCATTAGAGGTATATATTTCTACCTTCTCTTCTTTGTTAGTTCCAGAGATGACTCCTCACTTACAGTTTCTTCCTTTGGGCTAGATCTTGATATCAGGGAGAAATAGAGTGATCTTATCATTACTTTGGTCTTCCTATTTTGATTACCTTGTAAAATTCCTCTCATTTAGCTTCCCCATTAGCCTTATTAAATAAATGGTGTTGACATATCATTTATATTAACAATTGATATCTAATAGATGTCACACCCTAAACATGTGAAGAACTTGATAACCTAATAGGATACAGATATCCAAGGTTTTATAAGACATTATATATTAATCCTCTTGGTAAAACCTTTTAGAATAATGATTAATTTAAACATGGTCTCCCCCATTTGATGAAAAATGGAATCAAGTCTTTGAATGAGGATTTTATTTCTATTTACATTCTTGTATTAGGAATCCCAAATAATTGATTGATGAAAAAGCTAATGAATGGAATTTTAATTGGACTCATTGTCATATATTTTGATTAAATATTTATAATAATATCTTATACTACTACTCATCATAACCATGGAATTTATTGAGGAAATATTATCATCCTACATATTCAAATACCTTAGACATAACTTCATATTGTAGTAGGATCCTTATTGATTTAGGCTCAAATTTATTCATCTAACCCATATGAAAAGTATATTAAATATCCTTAAGGTTGTGGAGATATCTTGGAAAGTAATTGAGAGTGAGATTAGTAGGGTTTTTTCAGCAAGTGAAAGCATAATTATTATGAAAAAAGTAAGGTGTAAACATGAATAGACTACAATTAGCTTTTTGGCTCTCAAAATATCCCAATGCTAGGTTGTTTATGAGATTGGGCATGTTTAGAAAGGTAAAAAATGATTGTAGCATGTCAAGATACTTGAGGTGACTCAACTCCATTTTATCTCTTCTTCCTCATGAAAACTCTAACACCATTTATCCTTTTTTTTTTCCATGATGTCATTTCCTTCTTGCCACAATTGGTCATTGTCATCATGATCCTTTACAAGTACCATTTTATCATGAATTATTTTGATTGTGTCATAAAAATTAAATCATGTCATTTTAATGATGCATTGTGTTTTAGTAGATACATCTTAATGGTATATCACTTCACTCTCTTTTTCTAAAAAAACCTTTTTTGAGACCCTTTTTTAGGAGACCCCCATTTTGAGATATCCTCATTCGAAAGAACCCTTTTGTAAACTGAATATTAAATGACATTCAAATCTTAAAATTAATCCTACTCATAGAAAATTGAAATATAAATAACTTGGTTTACCTATGGTTGTTCTTGTTCCTGGAGTTTACACGTGTTGTGGGATGTGAAACACACACAAGTCAATTCATAGTACTATACAAGTAAGTTAAGAGTTCTATTTTTATTGCTTTATTTATCCAAAATTCCATTTGTTGGTTTTTAACTTTTTCACCTTTTTTCTTCATTATTATATTGTTTATTTTATTTATATTTTATATTTTATATTTATTATTTTATTATTTTCTGTTTATTATTATTTATTATTTATTATTTATTATTTATTATTTATTATTTATTATTTTTCTTATATTTTTTGGGAAGATCACTACCATTTATTGGTTTTTAGTCTTTTTCATTTATTAGACTCAAAATATCATCCTTTGGTTTCAAAATGTTGATTTTCCCATTGTTCATTCATTTTTGGAATCCATGATTTTTTGTTTTGCTATATACGCATGGTTGTGGTGATATCCACTCTTGTGGAGATAAATTTGGTGCTCCACATGTTTGTGTAGGTGTTGGTCCAGCCCACGGCATCATCTATGGATTGAAAGGAGATATAGAAACAAATTGATTTAGATTTTGATTAGATGATAAATTATTCCCTTGTGTTTGTATATAACTAAGCTCTTTCATTGGTTGGGTAATCTATTTCAATTAATTCTTAAGAACAAGGAGGAGACAATTCTTTGCATCATGGTCATTTGTATCACAAATACCAAACATATGTGTTATGTCAAGAGGATAGTCT